>JAKWJA010002494.1:42358191-42885691 GCA_027704765.1 Solanum habrochaites
TTAATTTTATTGAATTATCTTTGGACCTATAATATTAAATTTTCATCGATTTTCAATAGTAAAAACCTAAATATTGAACCAATCCAATTAATATTTTAAATTATTTTTTGACCGAAAATTAAATTAAGGTGCATATGTGTCTGTTACAAGAGACAAATAAGGTGGGACTGAGATTGCTGGAATATAACCTCAAACGTAGACTGCAAAATAGTATTAGAAATTTCAAAGTATAGATTGGCATGACTCCACATGCATGCAAACATTACTGTCAAATTACTGTTCATTCAATTTGCCAATTCACTCTATAATAATTTACATCATTATATGTATATATTTTTGCAACAGTTCAACATAAACTATCAACGTATTGTTTGCTTTGGCCTCATTTTTAAGATTTTCTCAAGCCTTTTAATTCATGTCACGTGATCTTATTCTTTTTTTCATGAATCAAAAATGTATTGAGATAAATATATCATTTCTACCTCACATAAAATAAGAAAACGTTTAGAAATACGAGTACCATTTTTCTCTCTAGAACATTAATGTGAGATTTGAGTAAGACAATAAGTTATTTCAAGGCCAGTTGTCGATGGAGTAGGTGTTAGAATATTATTGAATGAGTGTACAAATCAATAGATATTTCGTTTATTTGTAAATTTACAAGTATATAGAATGTGTTATGTGTGGTCCTTTATTTTATAGGATTAGTTAAAAATAAGAGTGGTGGCTGAGAAAATGATAGTTCATGAAAACGTCTCCAGCTATATATTATTACTAGAAATTTAGATAGGCATATATTACTGCAACGGCCATACATTATTTTATAAAACTATATAGTAGATTTATATAAGTAGAAAGAAATAAGAATCTTTTTCCTGTCTTCTGAATTTTTAACCAGGGGTATTTTTTGGAAATTTGGGACCACTATTTTGTTCTTTTGTTTCAGTGGTATGTAGCTTTTCAAGCTGCAACCTTCACTGACCTAACATATATTAATTTATATATATATTAATCGGACACCTTTTTCAATGGCTACCATCCTTCCCAACATTCCAACTAAGAAATTGTTTTTCATGTTTAACTGAGTTAGATCTGATTTTAATATCATGTGAAAATATATTATTTTGGTTTAACGTAAATTTTAAAATTTATTTTATGAGCATAGAATTGTTCAAGTTTATATAAACAGATCATACGTTTATTTCTCAGTCATATTTTAATGGCCTCTCTAGTAATTATTTTTTCGAATAGAATCGCGATTAGCATCTTAAAAAATGTCCAGGAAAATAATTTAAGATTCTTGAGGGTTGAGGGTACGGTATATTGTAACAATTCTTGTGAGGGGTTAGACGTTGTTAATTAGTTTTGTTGCAAGATCATAATTGTATCTTAAATATGGAGTTCGGAGCCTGAAGGGCAAAAAAAGTTGACAAAAATTTCAAAAGAGTAAATAAAAAAACTTTATAACCAAAACGGTAAAATCGCTACGTCAGTAGCGATTTGTTCCAACGGCGTTAAGCAAAATCACTACTCCAACAGCGATATTGCACAATTTTTATTTTTATTTTGATATCGTTGCCTTGGCAGCGATTTTTGTTATTGTTTTTTTTTTCAAGTTTTTTCTTTACAAATTTTTAGTGGATTTTTTTTTAAATTGAAACTTCTTTTTTATTTTATAAATATATCAGCCAATAACAAAAAAACTTTTAAAAAAAAAACAACAAACAAAAATAGCTGTCAAGGCAGCGATTTCAAAATAAAAATAAAAATTGTACAATATCGCTGTTGGAGCAGCGATTTTGCTTAACGCCGTCAAAATAAATTGTTGTGTTAGTAATGATTTTATCGTCATGGTTAGAAAGTATTTTAATATTACTCTTTTGAAATTTTTATTAACTTTTTTCCCCTTTAGACTCCAAACTCGTGAAATATGTATGGTGTGTGTCAATGTCAAGATTTTAATCTTAGGTGAGAAATGAAACTTCTATCGTGTTCAACTTCACTTGGTGAAAGTATATGCCAATTAATTTAAATAAGAATCCTTATATAGGACCACCAAATCTTCTATATGAAAATAATAAAACAAAGGTTAGGGTATCTTAGCCAGGTTTCAGGTGGAAAGACTGAGAGGGACTAATCCTAACAGAAAAAAAAAAACTATATGTAAAGTTTTTTAGGGAATGGTTAATTATATATTTCAATAATATGGTACTCCATATTAGGTTACATAAAAGTTACTATAGGTTTAAGTTTCATTGTTGCTTATTATAAAAACGAATATTCATATAATATGTGAAATTTCCATATATTTATCAGCTTTACAATTTTTCATATATTAATCGACCTTACAAACAAAAGAAATTGTCTATCATCTAATATTAGCATTAACTTACTAAATTATAGACCATAATTACATTTTTTAATTTGCACAAAAGGACTATTCTTTAGTTTGTCATTGTTTAAAAGGTTAAAATATAAGTACGATAGAGAAATAAAAAGGCCACTCACTAAATAGATGTTCCTAAAAAAAATTTAGGATCGAATATTATTCCGCTGTTATCTTGTTGGACATTTTTGTCAGTGCCTTGTTTTTCTCAACAAAACTATATATACTAATCTAACAATTATATTTTTCATCTAAAACAGCATAATGAAACTTTGAATTAGATAAAACATTATTGCACCACTAACTAGTATATCATCATGTTGCTATGTATTTTTATTCTCTTTAGGTTATTTTTGAAGATCTTAGTTGGAATTAAAGCTGAAATGAAGAAACAATATTTTTGATTTGTTTTATAAAAATAAAAAAGTGGTGATGATTAGTTTGACAGTGTACTTACTAGAGATAGCTAGAAGAAATGGCAATGTTTTAATAATTGGTACATTTTGTAACATAGTATCTATAGCTAGCAACATCTTTTTTTCCTTTTGATCAGTGCTGAACTGAAGATTGCAAAAAGGGGCATATTAACAGAAGGTATATATTATATATACATAAAAGATGGAAGAAAAAGCTGTTTTCAAATCTTTGTTATAGTTATACTAGTGCTGAAAATGAGAAAAAGAAAAGAGTAAAGTACTAATGCTAGAGGATGTAAATCTACTTTTTTTCTTCCATTGCTCCATAAAGTAAAAGTAATGCCTTCTTTGCTTCATCCAATAATTAAACTTGCCTTTTGTGATACATGTGTCAGTGACGGAGTTTTAATTTTTATTAAAGTGATTTAAAATATGAAAAGTAAACAGATAAAAAGGTCTAATAATTAAATTTATTGTATATAAACTATGTAATTATAAAAATTTGAATGAACTCCTTGAACCTATTTATCATGGCATGCGATTTCAAAAAGGCATTTTGTTTTTTTTGGTACAAGTATTATATTGGAAGGGAAAATGGGCAACTATACCACTCAATTTGAAATTTAACTTTTTTTCTTGTTATAATCGTGATATTTTAAGTGACATCTTTTATATGTTTACTTTATTGATTAATTCAATATTTATTACTTTTTATTAGTTGTAAATAATGAATAACTCTATCTAATCAATGACCATTCAAAACAAAAACATAATAATTCTATCTTGTGAAAATGAAAAGAAAAAAAGTTAATAGATGAAGCAAGTGTAACTATATCTCAATCCAATATATTCACTAAAAAAAGGAAGAGAAGAAATTACCAATTGTCCAAAAGAAAATAGGTAAGGGGAAACGTCAATTTTCAAAACTACCTTAATTGCTCTTCCATTTTGGGGGTTATATTTACGTCGAGGTTCAGTCAAATATAAATTTACGCAAACCATAACTTAATTATATGGTTTTCGATCCTAAGAAGTTCGAACCCAAAAAAATTTCAAACGTCTTGTCATATAATTCACGTTGACCGTATAAAAACAATTTCACTCTCACGCTACCTATCTAACCTAATTATTAAGACAATGATAGGACTCTGACTATCTCTATTGTACTCTTTACAGTACTGGAATTACTTCAACTACTCTCTTATACATCATGTGAACTTCACCCAATGCCTTGTACGTAGGACCCTTTTCTCAATATGGTAACATTATTTTGTAACATTGAAGTTATATTATATCTCGAAGCATAAGGGTATCACATAAATTGAGATATAAAATAATTAAATAGCGTAAAACAGGAAAAGCAAATTGAATTTAGAGGGAATGGAAAATCCAAAATGATATAATTAATGTACTGTACGTACTTATGCCTTTTTCTGTGTACGTTAGTACTGACTTGTTACGTCATTTATTTTATTTTTTGTGAAGTATATATTGTTCTTCTTCTCTGTTGCCTGTCATGTTATAAATCAGACAGACACGTTACGTTACGTTACGTTACATTATAATAAAATAATAATGCATGCATGATTATTTATGAAAGGGCTATCTACTTTCTACTCTGGATATATTTATGCAGTGTATCATCTGCTCTGTCATAAAAAAATAATAATAAAAAACACATACATTAATTGCTATAATTTAAGTACTCATTAGTTATTACTTATTAAGATAAAACTATTTATTAAAATAAATATGAAACGTAAACATATTTTAGATAACTAAACAAATAATGATATAGTAACGTTAATATATGAGGAAGTTTATAATTACAAATTTGGAAAAAAAAATTGTATGTTCAAAAATCTTAGTCCAAATGTTGAGCTGTTTTATGACCTTATTTTTTAGGTGATTCACTATATTTTGAAATCAAAATTTTATTATATTTCAAAATTAAGTGAGTGTAACTAATGTTGTATACGAAATTATCTCTATTCAATTATATATAACCCATATATGTAAACTTTTGGTGTGAATTAGGATCTATAGAATTTTTGTACTTAAAAATAAATGTTATATATTTTAAAATTACATTAAGAATATTGTAAATTAATAAGAAAAATTGTATAAAATAGCAAACTATTAATTCAAAATTAAATGTTATAGGCATAGTTTTTTTTTTAATTCTAAACAAACATTTCATTTTTTATCGTCTGTTTCGGTATACAATTAGTCATTTATACATTTCCATATTAATGTTTAAAATAGTTTGTGTTTGTATAAAGCGAGATAAGTGTGTATACAAATACAATATATATATTTTCATCCTATTCTCTTATAATTATACAAATAGAGATCTTATTATACAAATAGAGCAATTTTCACGTATAACAAATATAAAAATAATATTTGTATGTTATAGGCTTATAAGTATAGTTTGATAATTGCGCTGCATCTTATGTTTGCTATATGTGAAAGTTGTTCTTTAATTTGTGGGTCATGGGCCCAACCCGGGCAACTTCAATCTACAGTACATTTAGGCCTCCAATGGGCCTAAGCCCGTGGGTCATGTTGAATGCCTTGAATGGCTTGACCAGGCCCAATGCTCAGATAAAGTGAAGTCAAAGATCTGTATTTTATTAAGGAAAAATTACATAAATTAATACATTTTAAAAAATAATTACTGATTTAGTATGATACTTTTTGTTTATACCATTCTATACCGCAATGCTTGTTAAATCTGTAAATATGTAGTTTAAAAGTGAATTATGTGATGCAATACTATATGAATTATAATGTTTTTTGAAATATATCAGTTTGGTTGGTAAAAAATGTCACTTGTAATTATAAGTGTTTAAAATGTGTGCTAAATGTATATTCATCATGAAATTTGTATTATATGTGAATAATAAAATAAATTGTTCTTTGGAATATGTATTAAACCTGTATTATAAATGAATTAAAAGTGATCAAGGCGGTAAAAATGTTATTGCTATAAAATTGCTTAACTATTTTTTTATTATAGTATATTTATGTAAGTTTTCCTTTTATTAATTCCTCTCCATTTAGCTTCGATATATATATATATATACACGGAGATCGAATTTCGTAGCCTGTTATAAATTTAATTTTGATTACATTATATCATTTCAGGATTATTTCTTACGATTACATCGTTTATTATACATGCATAATTACAACGTGTGTATACTCATTACTAAAATAAGTTTTTATCACAGTGCAAATCGATAAATACTTTTTAGTATAGAATATGATTTATTTTTTCACTTGTGTCCTATTGAATCAATTCTTTGGAATATGTATAGTGAGAAATAGATTCTTATCGAAATAATGAAAACTAAAGCTTCGTAACTTTTTTATATAAAATATTATTGAAATATTTTTCTTTTCTCATAGAAATAGTCAATGACATGTCCAGAATTTTAAACAAAGGAGTCAAAAAGTCTTTATCTCATCAAAATATCATTTTATGTCACCTTTTATACTCAAGAAACATATTAATATATAAGATTAACAATGAGATTATTGGAATTTTATATTCTATTCGTATAATTTGGCATACTTGCCATGCATGCCACTGCCATATATAACAACTCTTCCTTCTGCATGCAACAATTCATATATATTTATTAACATATAATCTCATTGCACTTTTCATGAATAATTACCTAATTTTTAAAATTTGAATGGCGGTGAAATTTGATCTCAAGATCCAGAAAATATCCACAAATCTTATAAAATATATATAAAATATCTAATTTTATCAATAAAAAAATCGTAAATTCACGTGTGCCATAATTTTGAAAATTTGACTATATCAAGTGGTGGCTAGCTAAGAGATGATATATATGGTTCATGAGAATTTAAGGTCCACACTGGCAACTATACTATACCACACTGTAATTTTGGGCATGCAATAAGCAAATCGGCATGCATGTATACTATATTTTTTATTTTATATTTTACAAAATTTGTGCAGACGACAAATCGATATATTTCATTTATGTGTCCTTTTCTTAAAAAATTCTTTCAAATCGTACATCCTCTTTTGTTATAGTCTATGTCCTTTTTATTCTTTAATTTCCTCTATGGTAACTGAGAATGATAGTTGATAGTTCACAAAATGGTCCACACCTTCTAGCTTGCCATATACTACTATATAACTAGATTAATGTATAATATTTTAAGAAAAAATTATCTTCTTTTATGTACAATCTTTTTCTTACGTTCATCTTATTCTATGTAGATTTCATAGAAAAGAGCGAGATTGTTAAAGGACGAGAAAAAAGAGGTTAGCTGGAATAGTATTTCTTCTTTGAGCTAGTTTTTGAGAAGCGCGTGAATTGACTTGAGTCACGCTTAATTTATTCTGGCTCATAAAATCCTGAACAGTTATCCATGAATATGCACACACTATATTGAACACTATAAAACTCTGACTAGAGAATATACTCAAATATCTGGACTCTATAATTCCTTGAACAATATCCAAACTAACGATCACCATACAGACCAGGTGGTTATTGTAATTAAACTCAAAACTAACTGTCCGATTAGATAACATATTAAATTGTATATAAAATTTGAGAGAACCATTTTTTACTTAAATATTATATTGAGAAAATCATTTATTTTTCCAAGCATATATCAATTGTTTTGAGAATTTTCCAAGCAATTAATTGTAGTAATACGTTAATAATTTGTTCCAAGTATTTTTTTTTCTTCTTTTATTAAAAAGTATGGTGTCTGAGAGAATTGTTCACGAGACCTTACTGCTAACCTATTTGTTAGCCATGCAAACAAATTTTCAAACAAGATGCAAATTATTATAGGAGTATATATATGCTTATGTATATTATTACCAAAAAAGATAAGAAATTAGCGACGAATAAATTTTCGTAGCTAAACAATAAAAATATCGCGTTAATCTTGTATAATTTTATATAGTTGATTTCATATTATTATTTTTAGTGATTTTTATATCAAATGCGCGACAAATCGATGTTTCATTTATGTGTCACTATCGTATATCCTATAGTTTGTCTTTTTATTTCTTTTAATTTCAAAGGTTGTTGACTGATTATGAATATATAACGATAGTTCATGAAGAGGTCCACATGCAACTAGCTTAGCTATATATATAGCCACAGTAATAGCAGCTACATTAATAAAGGGAATTTCTTAATTCTCTTTTGTTTTCTGACATTAAATCAGTTTTTCTTTTTTAGGATCTTTAATAATATTTGGACCACTTTATTTGTTTGATTCAGTGGCATACGTAAAAATTATCTAAATATACAATTTATTTATCAGATATATCACATTACGTGATATATTAGTATCGAGGCATATATACAATGTATTCAGACGAAGAATGACTTATTCGAAATTGAGATACTATACATCGAGACATTAAGCGATGTATTTGAAATTAGAACGTAATGTATCGAGACGTCTTGAAATTTTTTCGAATTTTACCATATTCAAAAAAAAATTGTAATTTAAAAAATAACAAAATTATGATGTAATTAGCTCTAACACTATAAAATCTTATAAAATATCAAGTTTTTTGTTAATGGGGAAAGAGAGACGACTTTCCAATGAACATATACTCCATAATCTATTTCCTAATTTTCTAACTTATGATTAAAATAGATACAATAAAACTTTGAATTTGATCTACACTAGCTAACATATTAAAGGGGTATGTATTTGGTCAACTAGTTTATCAACCTAGTTAAAGTATATTTAATATTTATATTGTTTGGATATATATATATTTATATATATAATGTATTTATATATATATATAAAAACAAATCTTACAATTTTGAAATTTTCAGTCGTAATTATCTCAATATTTATTGAAAGGGGCTTTTTAAAAGAAAACTCAATATTTTCATTAATCATAGATGAAAATTGAAAAGACTGAATATAATTAAGTTGGAAAAGAAACTAATGCTACAGATCTACATTGAGATATATTTAGGAAAATGTATATGGGTTGTTAATTTAAGGGATAATGCCCAAATACCCCCTCAACTTATGTCCGAAATTTCAGAGACACACTTATACTATACAAAGGTCCTATTATCCCCTGAACTTATTTTATTAATAAGTTTTTACCCCTTTTTAGCCTACGTGGCACTATCTTGTGGGCCCAACTATGGTTAACTTTTTTTCTCAAACTAGTGCCACGTAGGCTAAAAAGGGGTAGAAAATTACTTTTAAAATAAGTTCAGGGATAATATGACCTTAGTATAGTATAAGTGTGTCTCTGAAATTTCGGACATATGTTGAGGGGTACTCGTGCATTTTCTCTTAATTTAACCATAAACTTTTTTTTTTATATAGAGGTGGATTGGAGTTTTATAGGTAATTATAACTTCTTCGGTTTTCATATAACTTGTAAGTGAGCGTTGGTAGAAGCAATGGAATGATGATGAGTATATTAATCGATAAAGACAAAAAAAATGACAAGATAAATTTTAGATAATATGGCTCTTAATGAACACTAACTTGCATGCATTAAAGACGATTATCACAATAAACATGTATATATTTTTTTATCATAAAGTTATGTTTCAATTGTAACTTTATAAAATAATTATAGTATAAAGCCATAAGAGGTTTCAGAACACAAAAGAGAAGATGAATATAATGGGCCCTGTTCTTCTTCTTACGAAATTGGGCTTTAAATGTCTTGTCTTCTCTTTTCATCTCACAAAAATGTATTGGGCCTGACAGCTTTAGGTCATAGCGGACTTACTTGAGAGTCAAAATTAATTAGGCTAATTCATGGAAAATTGTATATCTAGCAACACTAACTTAAATTCATGGAATGGCTATATGTTGATTTATTGTGCTCCATAGCAACATAAGCTAAATTTGCGCAGCGTCTCTCTCCCAAAAATCTCGGCTCGCTACGTCGTCATTCTCGCTCCGCCTCTCTCCCGCTTTAATAACACAGAAGTGTATATCTGTTTTCTGTTTGAGAAACAGAGAAAACTTTTGTATATACACATGCAAAAATGTATATCTTCATTTATACACTTAATTTATAATTTACAACATTTTATTTACTTCAAATATTGCAAGGAAAAGTCCAACGATATACAATGCGAATTATTCTAATTGCAGTAATACCATTTTTCTCGATCTTTCTACAACAAAAGTGTATTAATTGTGGGTTTCTGTTTTTGTATAAAGCGAGAAAACATATATCTTCTTGCTATACAACTTATAATAATGCCAATATACATACATTTTAATTCCGATTCAACTGTATGCCAACAAATTATACATTGCAGCATGGCAGCGAAATAGGCCCAGCGAATTATACAATTGTATATGTATAGCAAATATCAGTTTGATGTTTCTAATGGAGCGCATTATGCAAAGTTTTTGCTATAGCATACAAAATGAATTTTGTTTGCTATAATGTGAAGTTGCCCTAATTACATTCTCATACTCCAATTTCAATTAAAAGTACTTCAAAAACTCACTCATTCTCTTAACTCAAATAACTATATTACAAGCTTATATCACCAAAACCCCATTCAGTAAGGCTAAAAATTTTTTGGTTAACTGATACTAATCAGTATCATATACTATATTGCTATCCTTAATAATATATTTTGCTTAACTGATACTAAATTAGTGTTGTGTGTGTGTGTGTGTGTGGTGTGTATATATATATATATATATACTAGATATATATTATAATAGATTAAGATTTTTCTATGAAAAATTATTTATATCAATGATATTATAAAAGTACTTGTTGTGGTATCATTAAGATTTTTAGTTCAAAAATTACTCATTAGTCAGTAATATTATAAGTGTGTATAATTACAAGTATAATCTTGTAGTATGATCGATTAATGAGTAATTTGAATAAGAAATTAATTGGGTGTATATAGTGTAATTATTTAGTGGGGTATGGATGTAAAGGCATATACTTTTATGGGTATCTGTAGTTTTCCCCAATTTATTAATCATCTCTAAAGTTTAAAATGATTACATATTATCTTCTCAATTAATAATTTGAACATAAGATTTGAAATTAGATACATCTAGATACATGCTTTTTGCTATCAAATAAACTCTAAAATACATATACATAAAGGTGAGCGAGAGGGAAGAGAGTCAAGTGTGAAAGTCAATATATCCAGATACTTGTATCTGAGATGACAAATTAATATATTCCATATACACTCTGAGATGGAGATACATAAGGAAAGAGGCATGCGAGATAAGAGAAAGAAAAGAGAAACGAGTGAGAGAGTCAGTGTGTCCTGAATATATATAAATCTATTGAGAAACATTGTATTTGAAATAAATTACGTCTAATTTTGATCAATGTACATAGGACTCAAAATCTTGCACAAATGGTAATTTAAAATACTCACGATAAGATAATTAATTATGTTTGAACTAGCATATTTATGTTGTTTGCCTATATATAAACGATGATAAATATTTTCTTCATCCCAATTCATTTAATGTTGTTTGATTGAACATATTGATCAAGTTAATAAATGAACGTAAAATAAATTGGTCTTGATATTTTGTTCCCTATAAAAAAAGTGTAACAAAATCTACCTCCATAAAATGAGGTACTTGAACTTTCGGCCCTACTTAACTTTTTCTAAAAATAAAAATATAGTTTGAGTTTAAGAAAAAATCTAACTTTTGTTCATAAGAAGTTCAAGATATTTAAGATACTGAATTATCAAGCTGATCAAAAGTTATGTTTGTTAGACCTTAAGGGGTTATTTAGTAGAAAAATAAATAACACAGGAATTAGTAATGTAATTATTAGTTATGCAGAGATTAGTAGTGCTGGGATTAATAATGTAGAGTATATTTATCAATTGTTTGGTTACTTGTTTCTCAACTCATCTTGTTTTTGGTTAAAACTCTACAAAAAGCTTCTCTCAATTATATCCTTGAATTATAATGAGATTTTTTATTTTATGTAATCGAAACAAGGTAAATATTATCGGACAATATTATTTTTCAATGGCCTTCTAACGAGCTAAGAGAAGAACAATTTTGTTGTCATGTTCGTTATTTTCTCACTTGAATTATTTGAGGGAAAATAATTATCATCTTAATAAAATAATAACTTTAAAACGTCAATTTTCAATTTAGAAAAGATATACCATCTACTTTAAAATCGAAAAGATTGTATGCAACAGTGAAATCGAATAAATTATCTACATTTATACATTAAAATTGCAAGTTGTGGTTTAATGTGTATGCAATTTATAAATTGTTCAAAATACAAATAAATAGAAATCACATATAAATCAACAAATAATATATTCAATTAAGATCACAAACGTTATGTGGTGATATATTCTTCTTTTCAATTAGTATATGTTAAACAACTTACATTTTTCAAATAATATATTGATATGTATTGGATTTATTTATCAAAACAACTTGCTCTAAATTAAAAAAAAAATTAAAGTTAATTTATTAAAATAAATTTACTAGTACAAATATAAAATATAAATATAAAATCAAGACAATAAATAAAATGATTTTAATGATATTCTGTCTTTATATAAATAAATAAATCCATTGTATTACTAATACCACAAAATGGAAGGTATTAGTAATACATCTTATAATACCATGTAAAATGTATGACTAATCCATGGATTAGTTATACTTAGGCCCAAAAATTCTACCAAACATAGTATTAATTAATACCATATATAATACATAATACTCCCTATCAAACAGATATTGCTTACGAGACATAATTTCTAACTTTTTCTCATAAGACAGATATTCAAGAATTTTTTAAACAGTGAACCTGCTTAATTGGCTAGAAATTTTGCCCTACAATAAAAAGTTAAAACTTAGATACATTATACATTTGACATAAGTTCTAACTTTTGTTTTAAAGCTAGAAGTTTCAATATATTTTAAGACAATGAACATATTCAATTAACCACAAATTTACCTTATAAGTAAATTTTAAAACTTATACCTAACATTAATTTATGTTAAATAATTTCTTTACGAGGGAGTAAGGGGCAAACTTATATGGGATGATAGGGTTGAAGTAGAGTTTTTGCACTAATTGTACTTCAAAAGGATTAATATCTAATTTTTCTCTTTTTTTTAAAAAATTATATTTATTTATTTTTAAATGTTGAAGTTTCGTCATTGTTTCTCATTTAGTAAATTTTTGTAGACACAGGTATTTTCATCTTTCTGTTGATCATAAGTATCCGCAAATTATAGGCACACAACTTCGATTTTTAAAACTTAAAGATATATTAAGTTGATGATAAAAGAGAAAAAAATTAAAAATCAATTTATACAACATTATGTTCATTAAAAAAAGTCTTAAAATAATTAAAATCTATTCCCCCTCAAAGATTCAACCCTAGTTTTGAACACTACGACAAATTTTTTAAAATGTTATAGAATTTATTTTCTAATTATTATTTTTGTACAATAATCATATAAAACTTATGCCTACAAAAAGTTATTTGTTACTTTAGTATCGAAAATATTACTATCTATTTATTTTTCACTTAAAATATTGAAGACAAAATATCAAAACCATTAAATTTAAGCACAAAAGTAAGAAAATAAAATAAAATAAACTTTATTTGTTACGGGACACATGATTTGAATTAATTTTAGTTGTGTTTTTTCATATTCATTTTTAAAAAGGGAAAAAGGTTAAAAATACTCCTCAACTTTGTTTTATTGGTTAACTATGCCCTTATCGTCAAAGTGAATTTAATTTTACCCCTATCGTTACTAGTCTCACCATATATATATCCCTCATTTAACCGAAAGACCCAAATCAATTCAAATTAACCCGATTTCGATCGAAATCGGGTTAATCTGAATTGATTTGTGTCTTTCCGTTAAATGAGGGGTATATATGGTGAGATTAGTAATGATATGCATAAAATTAAATTCACTTTGACGATAAGGGCATATTTAACTAATAAAATAAAGTTGAGAAATAATTTTAACCCTTTTCCCTTTTGAAAAAAATAAATTCTTTTAAGTTTCTCTTCTTCTTTTTCTGGTCGGGCAAAGGAAAGAAGGAAGGGGGAAGTGAGCGGCGAATGAGTGAATTTTAAGATATAATAATAATCACACAAATAAATTGAGATTACTAATAAATTTCAAGATAATTTTTTTTATCTCTATGCAAGTGTGTTTTGCTTTTTTCTTTTTGTACATTTGTAGAGACATTTCCAAATTGAAAATAAAAATAAAATGATTTTCTAACATTATCCCTCTCTTCTTCTTTCCTTGTTTGACTTTGAGGAAGAGGAAGGAAAATGCAAATTAGGATAGGAATTGATTATAAGTCAATTTTTTGTCATCAAAGGGAAATTGTTTTGCATTTTACAAATTACATGAAGGAATTTATTTCATAAATATTTAGCAAATAAAGTTTTTCGCTTTATAATTATTTAATCAGTTAAAAAAATAGTTTATCAATATTTTTTCTTGATTAAATTTAACATAAATATTTATTAAATTATACAATTAAATTGAAGTATATAGATAAATAGACATGATAAAATTCTTCAACAAAATAGAAGTATATATGTGATATTTAATATTTCAATTAAGTAAAGTACTATTTATTTTTAATATCTTTTAATTCTGAAAATTTTCACTCTCTTTTCACACGATTATATTGTATTGAATATATAATGAGAATAACTATAAAAATAAGTAATGACTAATAATACTTTTGTCTTGGTAAAACAGATAATTATAATTTTGTCATAACATGACTATTTCTAAATTGTTTTTTTTCCGAATATCTTTTTCTCTTTGAAAATAAAATGATTAAAGACAAAAAAAACCCACGAAGATGTGTATTATAGAGAAATAAATTAGCTACCATAGAATTAATGTTGTTGAATTATTAGCTTTGTATATAGTGGGATCACAAATCAATTATTTGAGGATAAAAAAAAAGAGAAAATAATTATTTGAGGATATTACAACTAGCAATAATTTTTAAGCTCATGATAATAAATAATGAGTTGTTTAAAGTCTCTTAAATTATTAAGTTATCATTTAATTTTCTTGGACATCAAGTGAACTGCCTCAATTATTGATTACTACTCGTAATTCTCAAATATATGATGAATCATATTCTTAATCTCAGTTTAAAAATCTAAATAATAAGGGTTGTTTGTTAGAAATAGGATAAACAAAATTATTTCGTGAATTATAATATGACATTGAATAATTATTTATTATTATAATACAAATAACAAGATAAATTATCTTTAAAGTCAAAATAATAGTATTCATAATCAAACATAAATATAATAATTATAATTTTCAATCTCTAATTTATTATTAACTATTTTTGAATCAAATATATCTAATCATAAATATCACCTATAACACATAAAAATCATAGTCGTAATTGTTTGACTAGTGGTCTAATACATCACATGTTTAATATAATAAAATAATACTAACACATAGATTATTATGATATCACAACAACCAAATGTGTGAAGGGAAAAACAAATATTACTTTAGCAAATATCAATATTTCTTTGTTAATATAAAAAGTATATGATTTTATATTTTTTTTACAAAGAGCGTTAAAAAATTATAACTAATTTTGTGTATCAATTTTGAATTCAAGTTCTGAATTAAACTATTCATTTCCACTTACAAAAGCCACATACTTATTACTACTTTTCAAATAATTGATTTAGCTGATCTGAATATTTAATATAGGTAAATAGAAAATAAAATATAATTTTATATATATATTTTTTTAAAGAGTTGAAAAAAATCATAACTGATTCACAGATGTCTAAGTTATTTGAATTACATTTTTTTTTCCGACTAGAACATATACTTATTTTAAATACAATCGTATAAAAGTATTTAATTATACTTATCACTAGTTTTACTTAAAATGACTTAGGGCCCCCTTTGGATGGGCTTATTAAAAGCAGCTTTAAAAAGTACTTTTGAAGTGCTGAAACTTATTTTTTAAATAAGCAGTTATGCGTTTGGATACGTGCTGAAGTTTTTAAAAAAAAAAGTTGTTGGATGTGTTTGGCAAATAAGTGCTGATAAACAAGCTTTTTACATCAAATGTCTGAAATACCCTTAAAAACTGTTAACCATAATAAAATTTAATTAATTTATATTTTACCGCCAGAAATAAATTCTATATTGCTATCATCACATATTTCGTTCTCATCACAAATTATTTATAAGAGGATAAAACTTATTATATATATTTTAAAGATATATAATTTCGAATAGATTAAAAAATGGATTTAAGATGTTATTTAGTTTTCATCCAGCGGTAATAATATTGTCTATCTTCACATATTTCTTTATTATCACAATTATTTATAGAGGAATATAATTTATTATTTAAGTTTATATGTGCAACTTATTTTACATGTTACTATATATAATTTGAATAGAATCACTTGAAAGATTTAAAGATTTAGTTTATTTTCATTCTTAGTAATGGTAATTGTCTATCATCCACACTGAAAAGAAAAATAGAAGAAGAGATGTTGGGATTATGTTGGGCTAATTTGGAGATTGTATAAAAATATTAGGGCAAAAGGAAAAAATTTGGTCACTTAAAACAGCTTATAAGCTGGAAAAAAAAAAGCAAACCCCTACCCATCTTTTAACTTTTGGCTTAAATAGTTTTTTTAAACTTAAAATAAGCTTTTTGGAGTATTGCCAAACAGCTAAATAAGTCAAAAATCAGCTTTTAAATTCATTTGACCAGCTTTTTAACGTGACCAAAACAGGCCTCTTATTTTATACCTCTCTCGGTTTAAATGACGAAAATTCCTATTAGTTTTATTAAAAATCACTTTGACCTCAAAGGACAAAATTGTCATTTTGAGTTTGGCAACCTACCCGGAATTGATCAATTCTTATTCCTTAAGGTTCAATATTAAATTAATGAAGAATTGAAGATCTAGAACATGAAAGCAAAACGCAAATTCACTAAAATCAAGGGACTTACTATGCAAATATACTGCAACGGTAGTACATCTGTCGAAAGACTAAATAATTTTGAAATGACATTTTTGTCCATGCTGATTAAATAATTTCTTATAACTTATACTATTTAGATGTCATTATAGTTAATTACTCGATAATTCAGGGCTATTTTAGAAAGAAGGAACAGATTAGCTTTTTTCTTAGAGGACTTGTATTGAAAATTCGATAAAAAGAAAGGGCTTTTATGCAAAAATCATCTTACAGAAATTACGATATCTGCAACATCAGCTCCAGCAAATCCAACCCTTCTTTTCTAAACCCATCATCAGAAAAAGAAGAGAATTTCAGTTTCATGAGAGAAAAAAATAGTAAAAAAAAAGCTGAAGAAAATTAAAAAAAAAAAGTCATTCTTTTTCTTTAATCTTTCTTTCCTTTTTAGCAGTCATATTGAGTCCATTCATCTCAAGATTGCAATTATAGACAAAACAACTAATGTCATGTATATACTGCCCCTATGTTTTTTTTTTCTATCTGTATCCTTTATTATGTTCGTTCTTGAATTCATTAGTAACCAAAAATATTTTTTTTATTGTTTCTTTGTTTTTATTTTCATTGATGAAATATACTTCAGAGGGCAAGGAAGAAGGAGTGGGTTTCTAAGGATCTGGCATTATTAAGAAGAGTTTGTTTGAATTACTGGATTAGTAAACATGTCTCAGACCAACTGGGAAGCGGATAAAATGTTAGTTTTCTTGTTTTTTCTTGTTATTTTTATATGTTTTATGTGCATTCTTGTTTTCACTTTTCTCTCTTTGGGTTCAGTTTTTGGTTTTGGGGTTTGTGTAAAGTTTCAACTTTTTGGATAGTTCCATGGGTATTCGCCAGATTCGTGTTCTGGGGATGTTTAATTATATGTTTGTTATATATTGTTTGAAGAAAGTTCGAGTCTTTTTTAGTAACTCTCGTGCTGCTAGGGTTTGGCTGAAGGAAGCAGTCAGTGTTTTGGGTGGTTAGGGCTTTTGTATGAATGTAAAAGAACTGAACACCTTTCATTAGTAAAAAAGAAATCTTTTTTCTTTTGATTATCTGCTTCTTGGAAACAGATTCAAGTGAAGAAAAAGTAGGTCTCTTAATTAACCAGCAGTATGAGCAGTCAAATTGGTTCTCTCCTATTGTTTTACATTAGTGAAAAAAGTTAAAAGATACACAATCTTGTTTTGTAGAAAGAGTAAGAAGTTGTTTCAAGGTCCAAGTGTTCCCTCACCTTCGTATTTTTTTTCCTAATTCACGTTTCTATAATCAAGTTCAATCCTACCTGTCTATTAAATGCAACCAGGTTTCCAAAGTTCTGTTTTGGACCTATCTATATCAGAATATCTGTATCTCAACTGTGATTTCTGTTGTGGTTACTTACACAGTATTGGTACTTTGAACTACAGGTTAGATGTCTATATTCATGATTATTTAGTGAAAAGGGATCTAAAGGCTTCTGCTCAGGCCTTTCAAGCTGAAGGGAAAGTGTCATCTGACCCTGTTGGTGAGATTATAAATTTGAGCATTTGCCGAGGAGGTTAGACTTCACCAGTTGGTTTTCATTATTTTGACCTGTTGATTGTCTTTCTTTCAGCTATTGATGCTCCTGGTGGTTTTCTATTTGAATGGTGGTCTGTATTTTGGGACATATTCATCGCAAGGACCAATGAGAAGCACTCGGAAGTTGCTGCCTCTTATATCGAGGTTAGTTTATGACAAAATTTGTGTCTTATAAACTTTATCATTCAACTGGACCTTAAGTTAAGTTATTCTGTTATGATCAGTTTTGTAGTCCGGAGTTGAATTTATGTAAAAACTATTGAGACTTCTTGTCAAGAATGTCTCTTGCTGTTTTCATTCTTTTGTTACAACTTACATGAGAGCTGTTAGGAAGTTGTATCGATACCAGAGGCAGGAAGCTTACTACTTGTGAAGACGAGTGATGCCCATACTCGCTTTCTTTTTAGCTTGTATTCAGTTGTTTGTTTGATTAGAATGTTTTTGGTTGCACTCATGTCAATATTTTGTAGAACCATCTGTTGCAGCTGAGGCAGAAGGCCTTTTACTTTTTCACTTAATAATTTCTCTGGATAAAATAATTACATAACTGTTACCTGATAAGTGGAAAAGGATACTCAGCTGCTTTTCTTTTTGTGCCTTAATTTGTGATATAATTATGCAAAGTTTGTTGAACTTTATCGACATTAACTTTAATAGTAAATATTTCATGGATTCATGGAAACTGTATTACTTTAACTCCTTAATAGTAATGTCATTTCTGTTGTTGAAATGGTTAGTGTGTTTTAGGAACTGATTATAGGGAAGCCATACTTTCTCTCCATTGTATGTATTCCTTTCCCTTTTGCTGTTGTGGGGTTGCAGTGAAGAAACCCCAATTTGGGACATCCCATGTATCCTAGTCCTCTTACCAACCTCATGAACCCATTCATATATTGGGTCTTGTCAGAGCATGCCTTTGTCTTTGAGATCAGACTGCAGATTTGCCAGAAAAATTCTTATTCTTACCTTATGGGAATACAAAATTTAATGAATAGTATCTGTACAAGTTATAATGAATTCTATAGATACACGCTTTTAAAATGCCTGTTTTCCTGCTATTATCTTGATGTTCGAGTATTTAGCATGTTAAATGATCTGTTGTATGGTTTATTACCTTAATAAAAAAAAAATCTGTTGAGTGGACGGGGTTGATTGATTTATTTGGCTGTAATCATGGCTGCATATGCACTGTCAACCTACATCTATAACAGACAATCTAATAAACAGTCCAGAAAATCTTTTTGAGTTTGTGTAGGTCTTGAACTGTTGGAATCTGTAAGGTTTTATCTAAACCAAGAGCGAACATTGTTTGGGCAGTGAAATTTAGCATCTAGAGTGAGCTGTCATTCTTTCAACCAGTTGTATGTTTATTTGACGACGCACTGATTAAAAAAAGTGGTGTTTATTTGATGACTATCTCATTATTGGCTGGGCTGTTGAAATCTCATCTATAATTCTATCTTAAGGTTTTGTGCAGCTTTTCATTTGCTTTATATACAATGTTAATCTCGAATTGCAGACACAAATAATGAAGGCAAGGGAGCAGCAGCAACAACAACAGCAATCTCAACAGCCTCAACATCTGCAGCAGCAACAGCAACAACAGCAGCAGCAGCAGCAACAACAACAATTGCAGATGCAGCAGATTTTATTGCAGAGGCAGCAACAGCAGCAGCAGCAGCAGCAGCAGCAACACCAACAGCAGCAACAGCAGCAGCAGCAGCAGCAGCAAGCACAGCAGCAACAACAGCGTAGAGATGGTAACCACCTCTTGAACGGCACAACTAATGGGATTGGTGGAAGCGACTCTCTCCTGAGACAGAATACTGGAACTGCAAATGCATTGGCTACAAAGATGTACGAGGAAAGATTAGACGATGCAGCTATGAAGGTAGCAGTCTTGCACGAAGGTTTGGAAGAACTATTGCCTTTCAGCTATTAACTAAAATGTTTTTATTGTTTCAGCAAAGGTTTAGTGAGAATGTCAATCAGCTTTTAGATCCAAATCATGCATCTGTGCTGAAATCTGCAGCGGCAGCATCAGCTGGGCAGCCCTCAGGGTATGATTCTGAATATAGTTTATTTACCTGTTCATACTAAAATGGGACATACTAGAGATATGGTTGGCATAATTCTTAGAGATAAAACTAAGAAGAGCAAGGAAAAAGATCCGATTTCCACTACTTCATTATTTATGAACTTAAAGTTGATCTATGCAATATTTTCATTGGGAAGGCTTCTTGCAATTTGAGGAGCTTAAGGTGATAAAGTAACCTGGTTTATACTCTTATTATTCTATCTAATTGTTTATATTGGAGCATAGGTTTATTGCAATAATGTAAACCAAGAAGTTTAGTTTATTTCGGTTGACTGAAAGCAATTTTAACATTATTAATCTGTCTAAATTTGTCTAAATTGGACTAAGGTGTTTCTGGTTTCCCACTTTCAGGCAAATGCTGCATGGTACTGCTGGTAGCATGTCTCCACAGGTTCAGGCACGTAGTCAGCAACTTCCAGGGTCTACACCAGTCAGTATTCTTCTTTCTCTAGTTTCTTTGTTTGAGGAGTTTCATTTACAGTAATTTTAATCTTTAGCTACATGGTTTATTACCTCATTTGAGCAGGACATAAAGACTGAAATCAATCCGATGCTTAATCCCCGAGCTGCAGGTCCCGAAGGATCCTTGATTGGAATTCCTGGTACCTTATCTTTGTCGATCCCCTATGTGCTTTTGCTTCTTTTTGAAAGCCTGCTCCTTGATATATAACTTATTTTTCTATTTTGATTATCAAATAATTACATGGTATTAAATTTTAAAGGAAATTGAAGTAGGGGACTTGTCGTCATAGACTTTTTTGATCTACAGATGAACTGACTTAACTGTGTTGTATTAGGATCAAATCAAGCTGGCAACAATTTGACTTTGAAAGGATGGCCCCTCACTGTAAGTTTCTAACATTTTGTCTTGTAGGTTCTCCTTGCTTCATTGTTTTTGACAGTGCATTTGCCGCATTATATGTTATTGGCTTCTATATACCAATATGTCTCCCAGTATATGTCTTTGTGATTTTGCTGATTTACATGGGCAATGTACGGCTCGATCAAGATAGTAAATGTTTAATTTATTTCTAGAAAAATGTATTGGGTTACCTGAAGGATGGTATTCATAGCATGGTGGTATCAGGAAATGGTTCAGTGAAGCTGCCCATTCGTTATTTTGATGGGGAAGGAGTTGGTTCAGAAACCTGGTTGTCCCAATACCTTATTGTAGTTTTAATTACTATGTTGCTGGAGCTCTTCAAAAATGTCATCGGGTGCGTGTTGAATCCTTCAAAAGTAGAGCAATTTTGGAGGATCCAACACGGGTGCGGCAACATTTTGGAGTGTCCGAGCAACTCAGGTTTTGAAGTTTGTATTGTATTTCTGCGCAACATTTTGGAGTGTCTGAGCAACTCAGGTTTTGAAGTTTGTATTGTATTTCTGCAAAATTCATCTGAAACCTTTTCACGTGTCAAGTGTCAATTGTTTCTAGGATTGCATTTGTTGCAACTTGTCTAGAGGCATTTTTGAGTTCAAACATTTTACATGTTGTTGGTAAACAGTTATTTAGCACTTCTGGAGATAGGTGCACAGTTTTGATATTCAGTAAGACATGAATGTGAAATTTGTCTCCTTTGGTTCTGCTCTACTGGAATCAATGTTGAGTCCTTCAGGGTTCTCAATGTTATGGACTTTTAAATTCAGAATTGCATATATCAGACCTTTTTTCTCGTCAGCTGAGTGGGTTTTCTGAAGTTTGCTCCTAGCTAGCAGAAAAGGCCTATGCTTTTTGGGTTTTTGAAATTTAGCATTCTGAAAGGAATACCAAGCGCTTTGGACCATCCTCAACTGAGAGGTCGCTAATGTTCGCCCCGTGGATGTTTGGCTCGCCTAGAGCCCGCATAATAGGTAATGCAATCACAGAATCTCTGATGGATCAACCATAGTGATTTCATAGAACAAACATCTCAGATGGATTGTAGGGGTAAGCGTACGGTTTTACCACTTGTGGGGGAATGGTACCCTCTGAGTTTGCCTCATATAGCTCTGTAACTTCCGGCTCTCATTATTCATCTCCCTATTGAAGATTCCACCCCTTACGTAGTCTGCGTCTCAAGATGCATGGCCCTGTCTTGGTGGCGCGGTCAACATTCTCCAGTGATCCGGACTCCCCCCGACGCTCCCCTATACTTTACTTATATAAAAAAATTGTACATTCTTCCCATCCTCTTAGCCGCCATTTTTTTCTTGTTCCGAGCCGGTCGCCTGTACACAAGATTGGTCTACACCTATTTCTTCATATATTAGATGTACTCCCTACACTAACTCCCTCCCACTCCACATATTATGGCGGCTTAGTTTGGTTGGCCTACCCACCCCCACAGTCTTCCCAAGAACAGAATTGTGACCTCTCTGTTTATCTTTGGTTCTTAAATACTTCTCCCTTTTAACAAACAAAATATGTGCATTATTAAACAAAACAAACCCATTCCTGAATACTCCCCTGCCCCCCCTCGCATTATAAACACCTTGCCCATCCCCTTCATTTATTGAATCGGCGATTGATGGAATTTAAAACTAGTATTCAAATATAGTAAGGGCCTTTACTTGCTGATATAGACCTTATTCAAAAGAAAGAAAGGCACACCCCATAATTGAACACTCCCGACCCCATGAGCATATAGACTATGGATGCGACCCCCCGGTAGCTCTGGAGCTTTATCTGGTATTTTACGCATCACACCAACATTTTCTACCTGCTCGTAAGGCACTGGTCAGGGTATCGATAGCCTCGCAGCGGTCGTTCTTCAAGGGACTTCTCCCAGCAGCCAAGCTTTATGCAGGGTTCACAGACCCCTTCACACCCTCAACTGCACAATCCGCCCCTTCACCACAACACCCACGTCACCCCACAACCACTCCACCCCCCCCTCCCCTCCTCTTCAGCCCCCTCACCGCAGAATTTGACCTTCAACACTCTAGCCACTCCCCCACACGACGTTCAGAAAGCAGTACAGGCAGAAGGCTCACGGATGCTCCTTCGCTAACCGGAAACACTCTACCCCCGTATGGGCAAGGACTGGCCTTTAAACCATTTCTGTTTGGTGAGTCCCCCTGTCACAATTGAGTTCTCAACCCTTGTACAACTGGTGTCATTGCCTCGTTGCCCCGGGGAAGATCAAGCAATTTTGCCCTACCCCGGTACAACATTTTTTCTATATACACGGTTGAAATGTCACGATATACCCCGTCTTGCATGTGTTCCAAACCAATGTACTTGCGCACCTCCCCGCTCATCATACATGATCAAGCACTATCTCAATCCTTACGTAATTTTTTATGTATAGTTGAGGATGGCCCCATTCCCCTTCAGCTCCCCCCCCCCCCCAGCACAGACAGCAGCAACCAACCCCAACACCACATACCAAGCAAGTGGATCCACAGCCCCAGTCCATAAACAGCCAGCCAGCTTCCTCAGCACTCCACTTCGCGTCAGCAACCCAACACCGACGTTCAAATCACAGTCTACAACAGTCCCTCCCCCCTCCGATAAACACCTCCATCGGGACGAGTGGCAAAGGAGATGCGGATAGCAGTAAACATTCTTTTCGTGGAAATGATAGGTCTTACTTTCTCTCGGTTTACGCAACATAGAACCCAACTTCGATCTAGCAGCATAATCATGGCGGCCCGTTTGTTTTTACAGCTGTTTAGAAACCCGTTTCCCTCGTTTCTTTTGTTTTTTGCCGTGGCCAAACACTTTTACCTGTTAGAAACCCCAGGTTCTTCTTGATGCTGTAGCACAATCAGAAAATATTAAGTGCAGTATGATTTCTGAAAGGATAGTATGTTGCCGACAAGAAAAAATTTGTATTTTGCGTCGCACTCTTTGGTCACCTTTGTTGTTACCCTGCACCTAGGAATAACAGCTTAATGACACTAGGCTCCCTGAGGGCTGCTATCTTTTCGAAATCCCAGTTCTTCCGCCCCTCTCACCTATATCCCTCCCTCTGTCAAATGGCTTGTCCCCCCCCCCCCACCCACCACCCACACCCAAACCCACCGCTACCCCCCTTTCCTTCCTTCCAGCCCAACCTCTCCCCCCCCACCCCCCCCCCCCCCCACTCCCCCCACCCAAACGTGAAACAATTGGCCCAACAACATTACAAACCAACTATTGGGTATGGTCGCTTTATTGATAGACAACCGTCTATTGGCATCTGCTTATGACTGGCGAAGGCGATCACATGGAAAATCAAATACTATTGGAGATCCGTTATGTCAGTTAGGCTTCACTAGGCTTGACCGTGATTAGATTACTAATAAGGTATTTTCGTGGCTTTCAGGCCTTCCACAAACCCAGACCGCGCCGGATCGGCAAACAAGAAACACCACACCTCCCCCCCCTGTCCCTTAACTCTTCGGGAGCCCGCAAACTAGCTCAGGCACAGCCACAAACACGCGACCTTCCCCAAGTTCTGCTCCTTCCAACCGCCATCAACTCACAAACTGGAGATTGATTCAATGAATCGTCTTACAAAATAGTGGAACGTTCTTCACAAGCAATGACTGATGTTTGGAAGCACACCCGTAATAATGGCATCTCACGCGCCAATCAAAGCATTGTAAAGCCCGCAGTACCTTTATCTGTGGCCCAGTGGATGAAATCCATAATGGGGCTGGTACCCCAGTCTCCAGACCATGTAATTTTGGACAGTCCGGGATGACAAAGGATTTTGTGAGGCCCTGATATGGATCAGTCCTTTGAGAGTTGAGGTTCTCTTGAAAGATAATGTTGACTCGTTGTTATATCAAGCAAGAGGCCCTGTGGACACCTCGAGATTGCAGTCCCCCTGGTCGTGGTATGGATGTTAGTAAAGGTTAGTGAGGTCTACTTGGTTCCCTGGCTTAATATTTTGACCTGAATTTAGTGTGGTCTTGTACTGAGCAGGAGTTGTACTTGACACATTCTCCTTTGGTGTTTGATATTTGATACAAGGAATCTATGATAACTAGTGTGTAATTGCCGTAATTCTTTCATCTTTGTAAGCCTTTCAATTTCTACCTCAAACCTTAACTTAGTTTTTGATACTTTGATCTCTGTAGGATGCCTCTAGTTCAGCCTAATCTCTGCCCCCATATAAAAAGAATTTAACATAAAGGAAAGAGAATGGTAGTTTTACAGAGAACAGCACCAAAAAATACCCCCCCGAATTTTACCCAGAGATCACACAAAAAGAATCGTCTCCATTTTGTGGTGCATTACTTTCTCACTCCATACGATTGTACCTTGTTAGGTGCGTATCTATTGTCCATGTTAAAAAAATATAAGGGATGTTGGGCCTACCTCAACTCCAGAAGTAGGAGAGGATTACACAAGACCATATAAAGAGACAATAATCCATTCCCTCAACCAATATGGGACTTACCCTCCCTGCGCGCCCAGGACTGACCAACTGGAGCGTGGACAACATAACAGGGGGACCCACATTATGAAACACAACAACATGGTAGCTTTCTCTGATACCATGTTGACGAAAATTTTTCGCAGCCAACCCAGCAAATGCGATCTTTGCTGGATCCAAAGAACCCGATTGGGAGGATTTGCTAGATTTGAGACCACACCACCTCCATTCTATCAAAAATGACTCTGGACTCCTTAACCAGTTCATAACTCAGTTCTATGAAATTGTTGTTTTGCAGATCTGGCTCATTGGTGTGAAAACATTTGTTGTTAAGTCAATTATGATGCTTGTCTTATTCCAGCACAAAAAACCCCCCCCACCTGAACTGTTGTACATCAAGTTATATGTAGGCATTTGTTCACTTCGGAATTTGCTCTGATGACTAGTCCGCATATTGGAATTATGTCCCCGCTGCGGCGCCAATTGGTTCTGACAGGAATAACCTTTAGTTGCAGGCTTCTCATTTAATGAAGTGAATGCTGTTCGGGCTAGTAGCAGTAAAGTTGTTTGTTGTCATTTCTCCTCTGATGGAAAATTGTTAGCTAGTGGTGGCCATGACAAAAAGGTTAGTCTAGAAGTATCCAAAATCTTGCCATGACAATGTCTTGTTATTGACTTATTATACTTGACCGCCCCATAGTTCTTTTGCATGGTTCTTCACCAAGACATCAACTTTACGCTTTGTTGTCTGTCGCTCTTTTGAAGGCCTGTTTATGGTATACTGATCACTTAAAAACAAAAACAAACACCGGGAAGAGCCCACTCATAATATCATTAATGATGGTCGTTTCACCGTTCCAAGCATGGCAAGACTGGCAACATCTTCTTTTGACAAAATGTCACCAGGGTTCGGGATGCCGCGGGACAATGTAAGAAAAGAGTTAGTGCTTGATTGTAGCGGGGGGCAGAAAGAGTACGGTATGCAACGGGGGCGAGGATGGTACTTAATTTCCCTTCCACCCACATCCCCCTCCTCATCAAAACACACTCCCTCCTCTCATCACCTTCACCCTCCCCTCCTCCTATAAAACCCCACCCCCCCCAATTTCCCTCGCCCCTCCACACTCCACCACCTTCTTTACTTCCTCATCCCCTCCCTCCCTCCCTCCCCCCCCCTTCCCCCCCCCCCCCTTCCCCCCCCCCCTCTCCCCCCCCTCCCCCCCCCCCCCCCCCCCCCCCCCCCCCCCCCCCCCCCCCTGGATTGAGATTGTAATCCAAGTTGTTTTCGTTGAGTGTGCTAAACTATTGTTTCGATATGTCCTTTAGGCTACCTAGGACGAGACAGTTTGAGATCTCTCCTTATAACAGATACACACAAGCGTATGGTAAATACCCACAGTTACGGTAAGAACAACAATATAGTCGCGTTTTCTAGCAGATGAAAGTATATAGTATTATATAGATACACATAATAAACATGATAACCAAAACAGAGAAATTATAATACACATCACCCCGCCCGCTTGATACATAGTCAATATAATAGAAAAGCCGACCTGTCCTTGAATTGTTTGGGCTTGTATTATGAGGCTGTTGTTTGTTCAATATTTTCATCGAAAGTTTATATTTGTTAATAAAGAGAGTAATATGTAATTGAATCTGACGGAATACACTAGATTTGCTTTTATTATGGACCAAGAGTTGTTGATTGATATTTTCATTACTCTGAGATGGGCCGTATGCATGCCGGATGTTGACACAAATCAGAATTGGCTTGTTTAGAATGGGTGGAAAACCTTGGTGACGGTCATTTTGTCAATTTAAATCCATTTGAATGATTACGGTAGAGGTTGTGGTAAAGTTGCATTGATGAACATCTCTAGGAGGATCATGGTGCAGTTACATAAATGACCAAATAAGAAAAGTAGCATAAAGACCATCTTGATTGTTCTTCTTGAAGTTTTCCTAATGTACCCTGTAATTATTTGTAGCCGGGCTACTCACTTCGGACTTTCACTGGGCATTCTGCTGGTGTAATGTCACTTGACTTCCATCCTAATAAAGAAGATCTCATCTGTTCTTGTGATGGTGATGGTGAAATAAGATACTGGAGTATTAACAATGGTAGCTGCACAAGGGTGTTCAAGGTAAAATTCTTCATCTACTATTAATGTGCAGTAGCACGGGGGATTGGGGACCGGAGGCTAAAGCCCTATATGAGGATCTCCATGTGTCTTCTGATGGATTTCAGGCTCGGGAGTAGGGTGGGACGGCTCAGGTGAGATTCCAGCCTCGCATTGGTAGATATCTCGCTGCTGCTGCCGAGAACGTTGTATCAATACTTGATGTGGAGACACAAGCTTGTCGGCCAGTCCGTTAAAGGGTTGATGCTTCACATGAATGACCCACAAGCTAAACTTAAGTATTAACTTTGTTGAGCACTTTTCAGGGTCCGTGCAAACAATCTTCCCCTTGCGGGACAGGCGTTGAATACTTTGTTAGCGCACAAGAACAGAGAGGTCACACAACAGTTCGGAAAGCGAACCGACAACCGAAGTAGAAGACAAAATGAGAGAGGTAATCATTTATTACATTAGGTGTATCCCCTTCGCCACAACCAGAGACACACACCGCAGGAACCATTATGTAACAAGAGAAACAGGACAAGAGCAGACGACGAGAAAGCGACGACCTCCTCTCTTTTCCTTCCCCCCCCCCCCCCCCCCCACAAAGCTACATATGACAACCACCGCGAACTTTCACCACACATACCCTACCTAACCTCTGGCTCATACCTATATGCACAAATTCACTCTCCAAACACACCGCTCCACAGCCCATATATCAATAAAAATTTCATGCTCTGTCCCCCCCTAAAACAACCCAGAACCCAACATTCCCCTACTCGCAACTGATTTAACAAACACCTACCTCCATACTCACCCCCCCACAAATCCATGACATACTCAATAAAACACTACAAGTACTAACTTACTTGAAACAACACCACGAAACATATAGACGAGATTCGTCCCCACTCCCGACACTTCACCAACAAACAACGATTCTCCACCCAATAATTTACTCAATCGTACTCAACCCTAACCACCCCATCCAAAGCCGTACCTACCAACCAACCAACCACCCAACTCCAATACCAAACCTAAACAGCAACACCCCTAACAAAAAAACCTTACCTACCGATCTTAGCATCTGTTAAACATTACAACTATCCTACTACTAATCACTATACTTATGTCCTCATCCGTATATAATTAAAATTTCTCAACTACCCACTCCTTATTCGTAATTACCTACCTTTCAACTTTAACTCAAAATATCTAACCTAATACAATATTACACTCTCTTACTCTCACATTATACCCTTTATGAGGCCAAACTTTTATACTTAACCAAAATTTACTAAAATCTATAATTACAATGAAACAAAATATTTATCTCCAAAACCAAAGAAAATTTCCAATAATATGTTTACCTCACCTACACCCTGAATCAAGTATTATATATATAACCTATTCAATTTCTTACAGATATCATTTACAAACAACCACACACCCCACACCCCAATATTAACGTTCCAGTCTTTCTTATTGTCTCATACTATACCCTCAATCTCCATTTGCTCCCCTCCTCCATTCTCCTCTAACAAAGTATCTCTCTCCCCCCCTATCCTCTACCCCCAAACTACCCCCCCCCTTGCCTTCCAAAACTTCCCTTCTTTCTCCCTCCTTTCTTCTTTCTCCTCCTTTCCCCTTTTTCCTCTTCCCTCCTTCTTTCCCCCCTCCCTCTTTTTCCCTCCTTTATCCTTTTCCCCTTTTTCTCTTCTCTTTCTTCTCCTCCTCCCCTTCCTTCCCCTTCTACCCTTTTTTCCCCTCCTTCTCCCCCTTTCCCTTTTTTCCCTTCCTTTTCTTTTTCCCCCCCTTCCCCCCCCCCCCCCCCCCCCTCCCCCCCCCTATATATTTCCAACTGTAGGCTGGATAATCCGAAACCATGATTTCGTGCAGACTGGCTGCATCTGCCGCCAGTTGTAAGGTTCTCTTTTAATTGACCAGTGGGACTTCGGTTTAACTAGTCACCATTGGCTCTTATATATAGACTTTTATTAGTTGCAGAATTTTGGACTATTTTGCAAAGCTATGCGATAGGACAAATGCGCACTACTTAACCCCCCCCCCGCCCCCCCCCGTGGCTTGTAGAACTGCAAAAAAAACACCAACAAAACAACATTTTACACTCTCCTAACACGGACAGTATTAGCTTTAAGCTCTAAACTGATCCATACCAACAATGGTCGAACCTGAACCGGGAAATTGCTAAGACCTTAGTCCCCCTACTGGCTTGTCGTACATACCACAAAGTTTGTCTGATTGCCAACATTATAACGGGTCTCATTCCTAACCGTCTTACTGACATCGAACCAATGGGTTACCATAGACCAAACCTCAACGGTTAGTACAGCGAACCCTACACTTAGGGATAAGCCTCCCGCTGTCACCTCCGACATCATCCGCCTAATTTCCTCACCTCGACACGATCGCTCCTATTCCCCTGACTCCTAACCACTCGTATAACCCCCAAGGCCAACCCCAACATCCACCGCATCCCCATACCCCCAACCACCGCATCCTCTCCTCAAAGTTGTACGCCTCCCGATCCTCCCAACTAAGAGAGGCCGCATCGCCCCGCCTACCTCCTTTACTCGCCCTCGCTGCCTTGTGGGCTTTTACAAACCTCCCCAATCTATGTAAAATTGTATGAACAAATGGGCCTCAAACCACTTCGCGCTAAAATTACCCGTCGAACCATAGAACAGATGGAACGATATACAAACACCATCAAAATCTAAAGTTCCACAGATCCATAAAACCTACACTAGCCACCTGTATGCTCATCTTTACTTTCTGTTTTTACTAGCTTCCTCATTAGTATATAAATATCCTTTTCTTCCTCTTACCCTCTTTGCTATATATTTCTAGCATAACAAAAACTACCTTTCCCTTACCACTACTGGTTACATCCTTTTTCTATCGCATAAACCCACCTCTTTACATCACCCACTACACCCAGCCCACTCCTACCCCTTTCAATCTAAAACACACTTACCTACCTCACAAACTCATACAACCTTCTCTTTCCCCTTCTTCCTTTCGATCTCCCATTAATTTTCCCTTCTCCCCCCCTTCCCCCTTTCCCCCCCTCTCACTTTTTTTCTCCCCCCTCTCATAATACAGTACGCACCATGACCCATAGAAAGAGTTGAGAGATGCCGAGGGACCCCGCGTAGCTATTGCACATACGTAGACGACTCTCCCCACCGACGAAATTCTCGTATAATATATTTTCTCTATTGATTTTCTCTAAGACCCGGATGTTTACATGCACTGATAGTTGTTGCCGTTGTATTTTTCTTTCTAGCTCCTGTTTCGTGTTTTCTAGTGTCCTGTGGACCCCCCTAACATATGCGCGATTTGTCTTTGTACGTCCCCCGGCCAACAAAACCAATAAATCTATGTCTGCTGGGACACCAAGGCCGACCGCTCCACTAGCATCTGTTAGTAAGCATACCCCCCTTGTCAAGGTCCCCCCCCCCCCCTTGGACACTTGATCCGACCTCGTGGCTCCACCGTGCAAGGGGGATCTTTGTCTACCATGCAGCTCAGTTCAAATGCAACTAAACATTTCCCATCCCGTGTCGCCTTTTCTCACCCTCGAATATTTCCGTCCCAGGCTACGCTTCATCGTTCCGCTGTTCATACGGACTAAGTTGACCTCTTGCTGCATTGTTTTTTGGACTCATCTAGAGATTTTATCTGCAACTTGGCGCTATTTTGTTGCCGTACATCAATCTCACTGTACCAAATGAACAAAAAATGCCTCCCTTTTAGACTAATCCGGTGGTAACATTGACACTATCCACACACCACAAATAACCATGAAATGTTGCATGATTTAAGTCTCTCTTAAAACGACAAATTTCCTGTTGCACCTTCACTATGTCAACATCTTGCTTCTTTCTTCATTTATCTTTCTTTATTAACACTATTATGTTACACGGCCTTCCCATTCCATTTTTGGCCCGTTTCGGTATCACTCCTTTTCAAACTCAGTGCTCGTTCATCCAGCTACGTTACCCTACATACGAACCCTTTCTATAATAATCAAGTCGGAATAACACCCCAGCCTAACCAACAGTACAGACTGCCCCGTCGTCATTCCTGTGCGTCCCCGGTCTCCTCCTCCTGCGCCCTTTCCCTAAGGATAATCAGTTGGATGGGCTGAAATTGATCTTTTCATTGAACCCCCCGCATCGATAATCCGGGCACCCTGTGCAGCACCCTCAACCCTCCACTTCGCCTCTGATACTACACTACCATCCATACGTATAAGGTACCAGATTAACTGTGTCTCCCCCGAGAAGATGAGAAGAAACTACTCTCAGCTCTCATCTATGTTCTCCCCCCCCCTCGGTATCCTGAATCCTCCCGTACCCACGGTTTCACAAGGATACGTCCCTCCAGTTCAACACTGATCTACTCCGTTTTTTACAACAATTTCCCTAATGCATATGATATTGCAAGTTTGCCAGGCCATTTGGAGCTATGAGAACCCCTGATACATGACGAACAAGACAAGACCTCTCACAGGCAATTGCAACCGACGCCCCCCCCCTTTCCCCTCTTCATTCCCCTTCCTCCCCCGATCCTAATTGACTCCTTGGCTGTAATCGGATTAGTCGCAGGCTTTGGGCTGATTCAGTAGTCATGAAAGTTTGTTAAGCGCTGGAAGCCCTAACCCATGTTTTCACATCCCTTATCGCAGCCTTTCCTTTTGGGAGCCCAGGTTATCGTCCATCGTCTAACAACTATTTTCTTGGTGCTGAAGAGTACTGGTCTTGCTGCGTCTTTTTACTAGCTTGAGGCTTGTGTTCTGTTCACCTTTTTTCCCTACTTATTTATGCCTGGAAGATTCCACGGTATAACCCCAATCCTTGCTCACTCTTGACTACTATGTACTTAACTCCCTTACTCTTAACACCGTTAAAAGAAGGAAAATTTGCTGTTGAGTGATGGCCTCCTGGTTTTTTCCCCCTACCTCCACCAAATGGTTATGCTAAGTTAGAATGATTGCAAGTACAATCCACTGACCTTGCACCCCCAACGAGTACTAGGCATAACGTATCAATTGTATGCTTTACAAGTGTTTGACTACATGAGACTCCTCGGTCTTATTTTATCTGTCATCGGTTGTTGTTTTTTAAAGTCAAAAATACCGAAAATTTGATTACACCCCCCCCGAACTCACGCCGTCCTTTTCGTGTCTCCTTGTATAAAGTTTTCGGCTAGCTTCGTACCTATCCAAACTCTCTATTTGATTCCCACATATTGTGTTTCAGGCCAAATGGGCCTCTTGGTTTTTCTTTCCAATTCAATAAACCACAACATTTGGGCGCCTATCACACATTCCTTAATCTTAAATCTTACAAAATCGGGCGCCCCCCCCTGATACTAATTCTCTTTCCTTCCCTGATTGAGATTTTCCATACTTGTTGATATCCATAGTTGATTCTCACGCTTGAATTAACTATTTGTCCTGTCGCGCCGCCTCCCCTAGATTTTGAAATCTAACACACTCATTGAAAATTCTGGCTTTCCGCCCCTTATTGAAACATGGGTTCTGAACGTGTGTTTCCTATTTAGCGGGGAAAAAAGGAATGATGTTCCATGATGGGCCCCTTCCCCACCCAGTCCCACAAATCACAACCCTAGACTTGAAAATACTTTGACTATCAAATTTAAAATCTGACTTGAAATCCCACTTAGCTTCATTTTTTATTGCTTTCTTTTCTTTTTGGGCATGTATACGTACAACGAAAAATGTCTTTCTCGAACAACATGAGTGGCGTTTTCTTATTTATATCTCTCAAACCACCGTATTTATATAGAATTTTAGCAAAATAAACAGGCGTGATGGGGGTGGGGTGAGTCGGGCACCCGGCCCCGCGCCGCCGGTTTGGGATAATCTAGGGTTTGGGCATTGGGTGGGTGAGAGGAAATAATGAACTTGACATGTCATTTATGAAATTTGTTTTTTCAAATTTTTGGCAAGCAATAATGATTTTAAAGAACTTACTTCTAGGTTAATAATATATTTCTTCGTTATCACATAGCCTTTCGCCTTTCTGAATTGTTTCTCTCCCTTCTTTGACACTTGACATTTCGCATTAAATGTTCGCACTAATATGAGTAAGAGAACATAGCAGAATCATCAGACATGGCCCTGAGATTTTCTTGGTAATATTAGGAGATGGGCATGTTAAATAGCTTCCTCATTCGTTCCCGCGCTAACGACAAACCAGTCTTTAATTTCTCCTCAGTAGTCTGATGACAAAAATAGTCTCATAATTATACCCAAATCACTGAGTATAATTTTTCTTTCTAAAATACCTTATTATCTATATGGAAACTTGGGGAACCCCATGTTCATCCCACCTACTTTGCTTGTTATGTGGGTCACCCACTAGCGATTTTTGGAATCATTCATGTACCCACAATATCCATTAATAATTCCTTAGCTTAATTCTAAATCATTATTCCTCCCCCAATCCTAACCCCATTCACATGCCAATTGTGGTTTGGTAAAGTCAATCACCCAAGATTTTAAAGTTAATCGACGTTGTGATCAATTCATATAACAAACTATTCCCCCTACTATTTATGTCAACCATATGTAATTTGCTTCATCTATCTGGAAAATTTGTCAACCCCGCCTTCCCGAACCAAATGAATCATTCTTATTTATGACATTGTTCATAAACCTGAATCTGTCTAGACCATGATGAGCACAAGAAAAAGTGCACCAATCTATATACCCTTGGAGATCCGTTGATAAAACCCATAAGCTAATCACTTCATGCTCACCCTCCCCACGACGCCCGCGAGACGATTTTTAGTTTGAGCTTTTATATAATTTTTTTTTAGGTAGAAAGTGTTTTACCCTAAATGGAATTTTAGATAGCGTGAATATAAAATAGTCAAACTTTAATACGAATACCAAATATTATATGTAGATATATATTTTTTTAAATTGTATAACTTTTTCCGCATGCTTCCGAAAAAAAGGACTTTGTTATATGTTGATAATGCAAAATCCCATTAGAGAGATTATATAAATATATTGAATTGTATTTAATTGATAAATGACATGAGCCATTGGGACGTGGTATTGGTATTTGTCAAGATTTCAATTATAATTACTGTTAATGGAGTAGTTAGTCATCATCTAATGATTCCATTTTCATCCTCCTCTTAATTTGTTATAAATTATTAATACGACAACACCAGGTTAAATTCGGTGAACCCCAGATTCCCCCTATCCCTGTATTTTCGCCTATACTCTTGCGGCGTTAAAACTACACCCCCCCTGTTCGTTATCCCCTTACATTCGAGGGACCAAAACCCTATACCACCCCTACAAGACTGTTAACCACCCATATTTTTATTGGACTTGGCAAGCCAGTGCAGATATGGCCAGTAGAATTTTATTACAACCCAACGACACTAGACCTTTGTCGCCACAAAAACAAAAAAACGCGGCATTAAAACCACGTCTTTTAACATTAAATTCTAACTTTTGTATTTTTCCTCTTATATTGTTTTAAAAATACAAAAAATGATCCTATCGATAAGAGGCAGTGACAATTGTATGTTTATTTAGTTATATGTAAACCGTATTATAAACATGCCTATAATGTGCAACTTATATCACGTAGATAGATGTAAATCGCACCCCCCCAGACCCCAGGAATTTTCCCATGATTTTGTCCAAGAATATTGAGTGCTTTTTGATATTGATATCTACACCAAGTTATGTATTTTACGAAAAATCTAGGTTGCTAACTTTAAAAATTACCATTTTTCCATCACATATTTTTGTTGAAAAAATAGATTTTGACTAGTGAATGGTTTGTTGTAGTATAGTTGTCACCTAAACCCATTCACCTCCTATAACTTCTTCCAGTTGGCTAAGTTTAACTTCCAGGATTTCCCCTCACATGCCCGGCAAATATGTCCACACCAATTTTGTCAAGTGTCGTGTGTAGTGCAGCTTTAGTTGGCACACTGCTTAGGGGGAAGGCTTACGTCCAACTGCCCCCCCTGGTTCCTTTTCCCCCTGTGCATGCCCACTACACTAAAATCTTGGGAATGTTAACTAATGAACTCTTTCGTCCCGGTTTCCTAGGATAACCAACGCGCGCCGATGGTGAATTTTCTTTATCCCAAAACTATAATTTGAAGGGGTCTCTCCCCTGTAAGTGATTTATTTCGCATAATTTAGAGACATTTCGACACTTTTCCTGATTATAATAGAATGTAATCTTGGATACACTTTTTATCTAAGTATTTGTTTAGGTTTCATCCACCACCCTCCCCCACGTACCAGCTCTAATCGCCTTACATTGTTAATTATTTTTACAAAGTTTAACTCAAAAAACATATCTTCCTTCCCCCTACTAGTTTTTTTGTTTCAAAGTATACGATAGTTGCTAAACTAACTTATGTAAATAGGTATAGATATAATAATGATATCTTAATTTCAAATAAATTAAATGAGTTTCACCAATTCTTACTATTTTATATTGCTTCCATTGACTACTCCTAGCCTGCATCACTTGCATGTGAGAAAGACACGATTTTATTTTTTTAATTGCTTCTTCGACAAAAATTCTTTATTCTCATTGATCTTTCTGCGTTTATATGACTTGATGAATCCTTAACTACTATTACATTAGGACTAATTGCCCACAAATACGCCCCCTATTAGCTTCACACTTATTTCATCCGAATGTCTTAATTCAAGTTACCATTTTAGTATTCCAGCCCTTACCACTTCATAATAAAATAAATTATGTTATAGAGTTGAAATAAAACCGTTAAGAGTAAAATTGCTATCACCGCCCATTGTTGTTATCATATCTATGTCCCCCCCCTCCTGACGAATATCCCACAACACATTCCCTTGCAATAAATAGAAACGATTATCATATTTACATTAATAAAGTCACGACACACTATTGCTATCATGCTCCCGTAGGACATAACCAACCACATTAATTCTCGTTTTCCTTATGGACCATCACAAAATGACTTGTATTCTTTCAAACACTTTCCCCTTCCCCTATATTAACCATAAACCCCTCAACCATCACAATTGAAAAGCGCTTCCGTAACACACAAAAGTTTTTTACATTTAAATGTTTATCTCATCGACTTTAAAGCTTAAATACCTCTAGTATACTTTGTTTTCATTCTGAAAAAGTAAATTAACAAGTAACTGTAACCTTATGGTTATTATTTTACATATAGGAATACCGATGGGAATTTGAAAGTGACATATCGTTGAAAATAAAAGTATAGTGAATTACTGTTGTTATATTAAAAAATGATATTTATATAATTATCGAACTTACGTTTAGGTGGTGAAATAAAATATTAAAGTTGGGAAAAGGACATATGAGTGATGGGGGAGAAAAGCAGCAAATAGGAATAGAGTCAATACATGTACTAGAAAATAATACTACCAATCAAACAATCAAAATTCTTTCCCCACTCAAAAGAATCCCACTTCACTACCACCAATTTGTTTCTAACTTTTTCACAACTTCATAACACTATTCATTTCTTAGTCTTTTAATTTATTTATTGGCAATACACGATCGACTCACTTCTTATATGATATATTTCTGATATAAAAAAGATTCTAAAGAGGTTCTTGAACATTAAACCGCGAATTATGCCGACACTTATAAGGTCCATGATGATTATCTCACACATACGGGTTCCGTTCGTACAACTACATTAACTATACCCTCAACTGTACACGGTCCTCCCATTCACTGCCATAAGGACAATTACCAATATAAGATATTTTCTTTTTCTTTTTTCATAGGCTCAAAAATAATATTCTGATTAAGAATGGGACCGTGTCCTTTAACTATTCATAATAATCCACGCTTATATTGCTTATTTATGTACATGTTTTATCTTGCGTTATCAACTAATTGATGAGCTCAAGATTTCTTTAGTTTTTTTTTAAATATCTTGTGAACCGTAATTCTCACATTTCCCCCTACATAAGCTAAAATTTGCTCCCCCCATCACATGTGCACCCGCTACAATCCCACTACTAATTTGTGTTTAATCTAAAATGAAGCAAAGAATGAATCATTCAATAATAATTTAGTGAGTATTTGATTCCTACACTACCTTTCTATAAAAATCTACCCTGGTCGCACGCTTTTGAACAAAGGTTTTCTACATACAACTCTATTAGTAATGAATTCATGTCAACACTTAAAACTGCAATTTTTAGAAACAAACTATTTAAACTACATTTAAGCTCGATTTTCTATCCGTTGGAAAATAGTTGGGACAAACCCTCGTAAGTCAGTTTTTTTAAAAATTGTGCCATGTCTGTATAAATTCCACTACAATTTCCCCGTAACGTGTAGCCCTCTATTAATCCATTATTTATGATTTTCCGGACAAAACGCATCATGCGCCGCCCAAATGAGCTTGTGATATCTGAATCTTGACCACGTACATGATGTGATGCTTCCTTTAAAATTGACAAATTGCTCGTCTTTGCCCGCTCTTGACGCTACATAGTGGAATCCCACCTGAATGTGTGGATAGGGATGGACATTAGAATTATGGACTCCATTTGGGCCCCTCAACGATAAGTGAAAAAACTTTGAAAAGGATGTTTGACTCACATATAACTTGACCAAATATATTTTACAAAGTACTCCAAGTTTTAATTCCCTTCCCCCAGTACTCAGGAACCCCCCCATACCACTTATTGAGCCAGATGATAATATTGGCGGAATTTTACCCAACAACTCAAAAATTATCCCCAAACTTCTATATTATTAAACCACCATACTATTATCAATGAATTTAAACTCTGATATTTGTTATTACACTCCTACAACACAAGTTGGATATGCTTTGAGTGACAAATTGAAAAAATAGAAAAATTTGTGTATAATAAGTTATAACTAACACCTGAATCTTCGTGACAAGTTTGAGTATACGATTAATGTATTTCTGCCTATTATTGCTGATTTGGTGATTGTGATAAATTGTTATAATTTTTACCTATTATAAAGTTACCTTTGTAAAATTGAAAATATCATTATCACCAAATGATGTGATACAAAATCTCGAATATCGATCAATAATTTTTACCCAAACACTTCCCCCCCCATGAAATAGAAATTAGATTTAAATCAAGCTAAATATTTCTTGATAAAAACTAAAACTCAAACACCTGATGTACTTCACCACAAACCAGTTGGCTCACAAATATTTGAACACTGAGCCAGAATCCACGCTAACGGTTTATAATGAGGTATTGGTAGGAAGAGATCCTATCCCCCTTTTTATATTATAAATATCTGAGATAAAATTATTTAACACCAATGAATCTCAATAGTTCTTTACCCTATTTCCCCATTTTTTATCAAACGATGAAATTGTCAACGAGCTGCCCATTTTCTCCAGAAGTCCCCCAGACCGCGAGATTCATGAACCTCTTTTCCCTCCTGGTCCACAATAAGAGCACCAATTTGGGACCTTATGGCGATCATGATGGTTGCATTTTTTTTTCTTTAGTTCGTGTTGATATTCATATTAAGTGTGTAATTTTTCTCAAATATCCCAACCCTCTATATTAAAAAACAACATAGATATATTAGATATTCCCTCAGTCTCTACCATTTAAATTAAAAATCACTCGTGCCACCCAAGCCTTGATTAAATATGAAGAAATTATTTGCTGATCGAAAGTGTAATTAAAACAAGATTCGCAATTAAAAATATTTTCATCTCTTCCAATAAATTGCAGAAAAAAGAAAGAACCCCACACTATTATTCTCCTGCTTTCTCCCTTCCCAATGCTTATGTCTCTGTATATTTTTTTGAAGGCCATAGTAGTAGATGTGAGTGGGCAATAGAACCAAGAACACAGAACCCATTTATGTCACAGGTGTGCTGTAAGAAACAAGCAGTGCCGTCACTTTTTGCATTTTAATGCCCCCTTTCCTACCTCTTCTTCTCTCAATCACATGACTGCTCTGGTTTTGAACAATCCTTTTTTTACATTAAAGTGTAATACCTCTTATCTTTTTTACACACGATCAAGGGAGTTTATCCGCACCTATGTTTTGCCAATTTAATCATGGGGGCTAACTTGTACCCCCTGCCAACCACCGTGATGCAGATAAGTCTAAAATGAAGTATACAATAGCCATGGGGTCCGTGACCTTTTTTCCCACCATCTTATTGTGCCAAAGCATTATTGCTTTTTTCAGAGTCTTATACCCCCACCACCCCTCAATTAACTAGATTGATTATGGAGCTTCAAGTAGTAGATAGGTGCTATAGGGAGGCAACTGGGTCCCCTTGTGGATCCCGGATGGTATGTGCTGGTCCTTGGTATGCACACATCCAAAACCCAGCCGACACAAAACAGCCCGTTAGTCCCCGGCTAACACCTCCGCAACCAACTGAAGCAGATCGAGTGGAAACACAGCAGCCACTACTTTTTACATGATTGTTGGCGCGTACCAAGGGTTAGACTCTAAGATTTGACTATAGAGATCCCCTACCTGCTCGTGGAAAAGCTCCCGCCCCCCTCCCCAGTGGTGGGACGTAAGAGGCCAGAGCATGTCGGAGACGGAGGAGTAAGCGGGCGAGGCAGTGAGGGGGGGATAGCCCTCTCCTCCTTTTTTTTCCCCAACACCCCACCATTTCACCACCCCAGCTAGTGTCCTTATCGTACCTCCCCCTCCTTACTATTACTCTTATACCCATCGTTTTATTTTCCCCGCCATATCTATCCATACTTATCCGTCCCCGCATTTCTGTCCTCGATCCTCCTAGTTTCACCCTAATATACATCCCCTCTCTTGCCTGCTCCTATCTCCTTCTTCTTTGGTTTGTCAACCACCCCCTGTTCCCTCTTTCCCCTCTTTCTTTTCTCCTTTCCTCCCCCCTTTCCCCTGCGACCCCATCTTCACTACTTCTGAATCGGGGTTCTGGTAAGTTTTAAAACACAACCCACTTATCTCAATTTTATTTTGCCGTTTCCATGTCGCTACCCCGTTCTTCATGCACACGTGACGGCGACATGGAGGTGTTAGCTATACCACCTCCTTTTCATTAAGTTAGCCTACTCCTACCATGAACATGTATTTTATTTTTTGCTGCTTGTGTGCACTGTATTTTATTTATGTGTATAAGCTTCCCCCGATGATTTAACTGTGATGGAGTTTTTGCTACTAATTACAGCCGATGTGACCAGTCGTGGCCTAAAGACAAAGAGACTGGCTTGTTGTTGAGTTGAGTTTGCTCCTGCTTGCCCTTGAGATAATTGATTGATATGGTAGCTTTTGGGGAAGCTTTCCTTTCAAAATCAATAGGCATATATTGTTTTTTTACAATACATGTGAATAATGATCTCTCATTTTAGGAATTAGTCCTCCTATACTTACTCAACATTTTCGCAAACCTTCACTCTCCTTAGCCTGTTATCTATTCATTTGCCCCTTGATAAAGCCGGTTGAATTTTCTAGCATTCATAAATGGGAGTTCCTATGAATGTGTGTGTGTAACTATGAACAAGTGACAGTTATCTTAATAAGAAATAGTTTTTAACCCCCCCCCAGAACAAAGTGAATGAGAGTTCTGTTTTCGACCGGCCTCCGCACAGGGCTTTCTTAATCATTATTTGTTATGAAATCCTTGAAACAGATTTGATCATTTTCTTATCATTGTAGAAAGAGTTGTAGGAAATCATTTCGAAGGAAGTAACGTTCCCTAGGCCGAAGGCGGTGCAACTGCAGGGACCCCTGAGACAAAGTAAAGCGACCTTGCTCCCCCGGGACACAAAAAGAAGCAATTCTGACTCCCCTTTTGATGGCGCCGTAACAAGATGATAAATTTGAACTGCTCTGCGACCAGCTGCATTGGAGGAGCTCGCATATTTGCCCCAGAACGGTATGTTATTTCCTCTCCTTTACATTCATAATTAACCCCGAATTTCAGGAAAGCAGAAAAAAAGGAAAAACTGCTGCTAATTGTTATTAGGTTGGTTGCAATCTTCCCCATATAGTGCCTGATTGATCTTAATCTGATCACCCTGGCTAGTTTTCTTCAATGTTCAGCGCACTCACGCCATATGCAGGCCCGCGTGACCGTCGAATCCCCCCCCTCACTGACGACCACCCTCGGCACGCCAAGAAATGTCCCTTGTGCTCTACTGAATGTATTCATTGACCGGCCACACTTCTATGCCCTCTCTTAATTTCACAACCCCACATCTTGCCACTGTGAAACTCGATGTCAATGATTCCATAGTTTGGGACCCCTAGACGTCCTCATTCCCGTCAACCCTGTTCCTTTCGGTCCCACTTGCACGTTATCCTCCACGTGGCCTAGTAATGTTCTTTTACCCTTTTGGAGTATCAATCCGGTACCATCCAGCAGCCCCCTTTTTGTTGGAGGTGCTAATGAGGACCTTCTAACATATCTCAAGCGCCGATTGAAGGCATCCACCCACGGCGCAGAATCAAGGATCCGGCAAATTGCAGCTTCCATAATGCAAGTGGCTGGAAATCTCTGATTAGAAGCCTTTCTGCCTGGCCGACATACCCCCAGTGGTCCCCCCTGATACCAGTAAGCAGAAGTCTACACTTCAATTCTCGACACTAGACCACCCTCTTCCTCTAACACACATCGGCTCAACTTTGAGTAGATCTGAAAACAATTCCTATTCTGCATCCCTGTCACTGTATGAACCTCCTCAATCATATCATTGAGACTTTTTGATGCGGTGTCGCATCCCGTACCTACGTCCGGCAAGGACTCGGCACCCTGCAACTTGGCTCTCAAATGACTATATTTTACGGGGGTCAAGCCCATGTTTTCGAGAGTCCATTCCCACACACACCGCGTTTGTATCTCCCCCCCCCCCTTTTGTGCTTATCACAAGCCACACTTCACTATTCGTGTTTCTACTGTTTCTGTATGTCCTCTTCGTGTTTGGGTTTTGTCTGTCTCTCTTGTTTGAGCCAGATTGGTGAAAAACAAGTTAGTGTGTAAGCCAACTGATAAGTTATTGTCTAATTGCTCACTTGTCTAAATTTATCAGTCTACTATATCGTGTATTTATTGCCTGTGAAACACACCCCCTAAAAAGTAACATGCCTTCAACTAGTTAAACATCAAACTGTTTTGCGTCCCGTTTGTGACATATTAGTGCCCATCATACTCTACGTGGCTTATGGTAATAACTGATTGTATCCTTGGCGATATAATTTGTGATTTCTTTAGTTTTAATTTGGAGAATTTTGGTTAATCAATTTCTAATGAAAGAGGGAGAATATCTACTGAGAAGTTTAGTTTGTTTTTAAAAGCAGACAGTACTGGAAACTAGGTCCCCCACTAGTATTATCACACCGAGTTTAGCAAGGCTGTCGTAGTGGCCAAAGCGGACCGGGACCACACAGACCGCATTTTACTCCGGTAATAACAAATAAATTAAGTAACTGGTTATATATCAAATCTGATATCTGGGACTAAACACCATAGACGAAAATAAAGCACGCGCATGTATCCCAATTACCTTATCAAGTAAAGAACATGATGAAGTTATTATCCGATGTCGCGTAATTAATAAAACCTGTTCTAACGATAATCGTCCTTCAGATGAGACCACATCCCGACACACAAAAAAAGTACTATCTCTGTGTTTCACGAAGCATTTCTCATCAACAATATGTGTGGATGTTCATCAACTATTTCTTCACCACTTAAGCCAAGCATACCTTTCTGAGCAAAGCTTGTGCTCTCATTATAAGTCATTGCGATGTTCCTGCAAATGAACTATTTTCTACGAGTCCCTATTATCAGGAACCAATATCTGTGGACTTCTACCATAAACTCACCTCCTTACCACTACATTACCAGCCAAGCACGATCTGCGCACCAGCCTTCTGCTTAATACTATTAGTTCTTATGAAAACAATTAAATATCAATGCAACAGCATAGAGTGATTAATGTTTGAATACCTCATTGCCTCTTTCGACCCCCGGGCCAATGTCCCCTTTGTATTATGTTGTTTGGAGAAGTCCCCCCCCAGACGCAAGCTATCCACCAACAACTCCAGGAATTGGTCCGATAGAGGGACCCACAAACTATGGCAGCATTAAATCCTTTTTTCATGCCCTTGTGATTTATAACACAACTAACGTCTCTTTCCATTAATCTGAGCATATACAGTCAGTGTAGCAGCGAGGCCAAGTCAGTGATTTGTAAACAGCCAGGCCACATCTATGCTTGGTTAAGTTTTGTCAGCTTTGACACGTGGTATCATATTTTACAGAGAGGAAAGTAGCATAAAACATATACAATTTCCTTTGAAAGTTATAAACCCTGCCAAAACCCACCTGCCCATAAACAGTTAAAGAATGCTCGTCTCTTCTCCACTATATTTTTCGAAATCCAACTCATTGGTAGAAGTGGCGGATCTTCAATCACCACGTCACTGAACAAATACAAATTCAGTGCATAAAGAGCCTATAGTATGGAACATACTACCATTCTAAGTGACGTTGACAGAAATTGGCCCCCCATGAAATAACTTCAGGCAACAGTCCTTCTCGCAATAGCTATGAGTTTAATGTGAACGAGATGCCGAGTACCCGATCCATTATAGACCAGTGAATCATTTCCTGTACCTAGTTTCCTCGACTTTTGGACACTTATGTCTTTGGCCGTCTAGCAATAGCAAGTTCTGGACCCTTCTATCACTGAGCCTCCTTTCTTCACCTACCTTGGCTCTGTAAGTACAACACTGTACAGTCCTTACATTGGTTGACGTAATGACGTTGTGCCGTCTACTCCATCAAGTCACCCTGGCAACCACTCCCTTAATCGGAGTACCGCACTCCTTGGGTGACGTAAGGTCCAAGGGCATCATAGCTTTTCACCCGGTACCACAAGCCCAGGACCATCAATCACCATGTTTTGTGTTATCACCATCGTTTGGGCTCCCCGTAATCCACGCTCTAGTTGAGTTTGGGTGGGGGGTTACAGTCCCATACACGGTTCCGACCGGGACCCCCCTTGAGGGACCATGAGTTGTGGCTTTACTATACCTGATTTGGATAATCATCCCATCGTGCGATAACTTTTAAAGCTGAGTTAGGCCCAAGATCTGTATCTCCACTATAAGTTTATCTGGACTTCTCGAGGAAAAGATTTATCTTAAAACTTAAATGTTTTCTTAACTTATTCCAGTTCATATGTACGAATTCTCTGATTTCTCTTCCCTAAATGATCCTAATTCTACTGTAAATCATGAGCAAATTCTTTTTATTCACCTGTTAGTCTTCTTGTTGATTACGGTTAAACTAACTTGGTAACACATTAATGTACTTGCAATATCCCTAATACACCAGATTATCGTTAACATTTGGTTTTTGAAATGCCTTCCCGCGGGACCCACCCCACAGACTGGCACTTGTTCCCTTCCTAAGAGAACCCCACCATCCACTTTGTCCTTAAAACTTTAATCATTGTAATCTTGTTGCACCTCACATCAAAGACGTTAGACAAAAAAACATTTGAAAACTTGTAGTTGATTAAGTGCCCCTATTTAGGCTCCATCTCGAACCACCCCCTAAAATGAAGCTACGCGGGTCCACAAACAACACAGAAAATCTTTTCGGTCAAAACTACATTCTTTAAAAATCATTTGATTGTTGTTCTTCAAGTCGAAACCAGTCCTTTGCCAACATAATTGTCGTGTCCTTCCCAAGCGCCTCTGAAGGGAAGTTCTGGGTGGAAAGCCACACCCCTTGAACAAGGGAACCGACCCCCCTCGTGGGCCTCACTCACTCTTTATATCGTGGATTTTGGAATGGTAGAAGTCACCCAGCGGAATAAAAAAATTATGAACTAAATTCACCTTCTTGTACCTTGTAGAGAACAAAATCACTTCCTATTACCAATCTCCTTCCTCCATGTTATATGGAAAACCCGGTATTCTTCACTGCCCCTTTGGTTAAGGATTTTCAGATGTCCTGCAGGTCTGTGACCTAACCATTTCAAAATCTCTTTTACATTCAAAATTATTGAACAATCTTCTATCATTTTACAGTCAATGACATTTTGGACCATGCTATGCTAACTATATACACATACCGAGGGCCTTGTTCTCATCGGACCATCTCACACCCCCCAACCCCCTTGTTGAGAGTAGAAAATATTGACGGGCAGAGCAATTTTATAGACTGTGTATAAGAAATCTCAGATAGTTACTTCCTCCCCCACTACGCACCTGGTTGTACCTGGTGGATTAGAATGTTGTTACTCACACGTATAGCGAAAGGGTCTTTTGATTCCGCATGCCGCATCCACACCTTGCCATATCCCCCCCACAAATTAGACAAACACAAATTAATTTTGGACCCCCCGAGCCTACATTTATTACTCATTATTCCTTGCTGTTCAAGTACATTATATATTTATAGACAACGTAGTGTATAATTTGAAATCCTATTAGGACTGTATTTTTGGTGAGTCTCCTTGCTTGCTTAGATCCATTTGTACTCAAGGATATGACTACCACATCTTCTACTTTGTCATTTCGCCCTTTTTCTTCACTCCATTTTCTCAAAGTGGCCCCCATCTTCCCCTCCGCAATATGTACAACTCCAATTTCAGGCATGCACGTAATTGTTACCCAAAAGTTCTCAAGCATATAAAAAATCTTGCCCCGTTCCAAACACCCTTCCCCTCCTTACCTTTAGCACTCAATTCTACTCTGAAAACCCTCCTGTTTTATCTCTAGCCTTTCTAGTACATCCCCATGCCCGTAAGTCCGGGACCCCACATTACCCAGCCACCAGATATTCGGGGATGGATGCATAAGCTACAAATATATGCAGTTAGGTGGCACAGCGCATTCCATTGTTGTATCTAACATTAATTATGATGTAAAAGACAAACTTCTTAGTACTTACTACACTGCATGCCCAAAGTGGCAAAAGGGGAGGGGATTTTCCTTAATTTCCCATTTAAATATTTACAATAAATCGCATTTCTCTTTGCTATTTGATTAGACTCTTTGAGATTGTTGAATCAATCAAGTTCTAAAATTCTTTAGCATAACATGATCGAGTTTCCTGCTATGTATCAGGCAGATGTTATAATGTCCTTGGCTGGATCAAATGGAGGATCTTGGTCAACAACATATGCTCCAAAACCTGCAGCAAGGCCATCAACTGGAGAAAACTATTTGCCTAAAGCAGAGAATGAGACAACCAAGGGCAATAACCTAGCTTTAATAAGAGAGTTGCATGGCCCAGGCTCACCCTCATGGCATAAGGCAGATTGCACAACAGTTTTGTTTTCGCGTGATTCCACACATTTTACATCCCTCAAGGTGGTACATCTAATAAAGCTTCCCACTGCTGATAGACAGGTAGACTTTGTTCTTCATGCTGACTGCACCAGCATTAGCCGATCCTATGGCAATGTTAAAACTCTATAGATCAACAAACATATAGCACTACCTAATCATAAGCTGAGCAAAGTGTTTGCACTGTACCCACGCACGCAGATATGTCTCTGCCCTCCGGGCGCTCATGATAAAATCTACTCATGAAAACAGAATAGCACTATATAAGATGTGTGCAACTTTGGTACCCATTTAATAGAACACACGTTCACCGTTGGCATCTCTAAGCATGACACAAGTCGCAAGAGGGTTGCTTATGTTTGACAAGTGAAATTTGTGGACCCATCAAAACTTTTTGGCCTATTTACCCACTGTTATGCACTGACAATATTAATCATGCCAGATGCATGTTCATACTTCTTTCGCAATATCAGACAGCACGTTCCTTTCTACAGTTCTCATGTTATCAAAAATAGGTTACTTGTTATTCTGTACCGGTCATCAAATTCTCCCGACGGGGTCTTTCGCCATAACTAAGGAAGTCACAAAAACAACCCAACTGTCAGGAGCCCACCTAGCAGGAAAACGTTCCACCTGATTGAAAAAACGAGAAATGTGATTCAGACTCCAAACAGGGCTGACATTGTCACAAATCCATCTTACTTGTCTTCTATTCCTTTATTTTTCACTACTTTCACCCCCTAGAAACCAGGTGAACTACCTATTGAAGCCAAATTTCCAACCTTGTACCACTCTTTATTTAGTAGTTTATCGGTCATTCCAAAAGAAATGCAACAGATGTTTTTATAGGCTTGCTTAGGCCTTGAACTCTCAAGACACCGGTATGATCACATCTGCTCATTTCGGTCGGGATGCCCTCAGGTCCAATGATGGTTTCACTTATCTGATTTTGTTTTGCACTCTATTTTTTGGGTTTTGTGACACACCCTTGCTTTCACAGAGGACCTCTCCCCCCTTACCTACTCGGAGTTGTAGTTTATTTATGTCTGGCTTCTTATTCCAACTGGACCTTATTAAAACCTTGAAATTCAATAGATTTCTTTTTAAACAGCAATTTCCTGATTATACCTTTATACAAGTACCTCGGAGTTATTTCGTACCTCCTTGTAATGATTATGCTTTCCCTAGGTTCGTGTGAAATAGTGCCTATTTTACTGTTCCCAAGTGACGATGAGGTTGGTTTTCCACCCCAAAGATGTCACTAGCTAATACTCATACAAAATTATACATAATTTTTTACGATTTCATTGTTAAAGGGAAATTTTCTATATATTACGCTACCTATTCTACCTATCCGTTCTTTACCTCACAATTTATTTGGATAGAGACCCATTTCTCCGCCCCTGATTTGTACACCAGTTTCCATCTGCTTCCATGACCCTACGCCTTATTTTCCCCGGTAGTAGAAATAAACAGATTCTTTCAATGATTGGTCCTATTTTCTCCTGTTTCTGAGTATTTGTTGTAGTCACTTTGCTATAATAACCAGGTATGTCCCACTGGAACACATATCGTGACCAACTCGCTTTGTTGTTAACTTCAGTTAGGGTTCCCGGTGGCAGACCCACCCACGAATGACTAATTATCAAGGGTCATTACTCATATTCTCCATCTATTTAAATTAAAGGAATTTGGATTACCACCAATTCCTTTAATGATTTGTCCCCCTTGTGTTCACAATAAATTAATCTAATTCCTATTTAATGTTAATACTTGTTTCTTTCATAGTTCGGGCACTTAGGTCAATGCCACATTACAAAATTTCACATCCTCCTTCTACACGAACCATAAATATTTTCCAGAAAAACCTATCATCTAAGAGTTACCCCGGCCCGTTACACATTCTTTCATAAGTATACAAATTGTATTTAAGACACCTCTTAGTGAATGACGATACTTGTTATATACTCATATTTTTGTAAATTTAATCTAAGTTGAACACTAATCTCCTAGCCTTTTCTTATTTACACCCCAAACCTTCCCGGTTGTCTGATACGTAATGCAATTATTCCTTTTTTGAGTACAAGTGGAAACAGTCATCTTTCTACTCACATAATGATTAAGTATTTGATCTGTCATTGCTGCTCTTTGTTCACACCACCTTTTAAATGAAAACCCGCTCCCCCCCCCCCTATTTTTTATATGATTTAATACCAAGATTAATATTATGTTGTCTGTTCCTATATGAGCTCATATTTTCTCACCAATTCCCCTACATGGAATGTTTTAGCCGAATAAATACAATAAAATACATATTCGATCCCTACTTAGAAAAAATAAACATTAATAGAATGAATTTATTTCAACTAGGGGCCTACTTACACATTATTGAATTTATTTACTAATGCACCATCATTTACAAAATTAACAACGATTAAAAGACTCTATTACACTACTACTGAATGTATTTTCTATAAATAGCTGTGCAGGAATTAACAATAAAAAATTAAACATCCATTCTCCACACATGAATTCTGCATGATTTTAGAGATTGTTCTCAGTAATATACTCTCCAATCAATTGTAAGAATTAACAGTAAAGGTGTCAAATGCGTTGATTGTTCATCGCGAGTTAAAGAGAAAGATAATGAATCTATAATAATATATTACAACGTCACATACGAAACCAACGTCCTTATTCTCAGTGCTTTCACAACCAAAATCCCCAATACCATGTATGACATGAATAGTTACATTTTTAATAGTCTACTTAATTCAACTTGTCCTCACTATTGTGCTTTTTCACGTCATTAAATCACGTATTTTGCATTGGCTTGTGTCAAAACACCCCCTTGCGTATGATCAGTTTTACCCACCATTGTATCGAACCAAACCCCACAGGGTGTGCCGGACTACGTGTATGCAGACCTATAATATCTATCTTAAAAATAAATAGATTATTTCGATATACCACTCTCCTCCTTACGTAAAAACTCGTCACTAAACCCACCAGTTATAGGAAAAAGGTGTTAACCTAGAGATATACAAAAATATCGTATAGTAGCAGGACAATAACTACAACAAAATAATATGATAAGCAAAAGTACAACGCAATTCAACAAACTAGTGAACAAACACAACGGAAACCGGAAAAGAACATTTCTCCCTTCACTAATATGCGTCCTCCCCCCACAAAACAGCAAAATATACATACTTAATAAATAGAATTAGTGTATGCGAATTAAGTTTTTGGGGAGATACACTTAGGTTCATACTATATCTAGTTATCTTAACGTGGCACAAACATGCCTCACCAAGTCCACCCTGGACCCAAACCCACTCCTTCTTCACACTTCAACCCACAAGATTTTAAAGTGCACTCCCCTTGTCTTTTATTAGATAATTTTCTTACTCTACGTACGTTGTTCTAAATCATATCTTGATTAGCCTTTTACAATTTTTACACATACTAACCCAATCCCCCCAACTCACGAGGCATTATGACAATTATCCTTCCGAAACCCTGAGCTGCACTAAACTACATGCGATTGGACATAAGACAAAGATTAATAATAAAAGCCACCAGTCAGTCACAAATTCAACGTGGTTACATTCCGAAAGGATATTGATAACACCCACTAACCAATTATCTAGACCGAAAACAATTACTCGTAAAAAACTTCAATCATTTAATATTAATTAATATAAGGATTCGTTAAAAGACAGAATTCTTTGTAAGGATCTGTTTTGGCTGTAAACTTGTGAACTCTATCGTTATCCCTAAGTGAATTGACCCCCTTCTCATTCAAGTGATCAACCCCTTTTGTAATTAAATACCATCATTATAAATTTAACCTCGACTTCTTACTGTATGTCCCTGGTAACACTATTCTTCGAACTTGTATTGCAGCGGTAAATAAATTTCCATATATTAAAATGTAAAACAAAAAAAATTTAGGACCACACTAACTCTTAATATCTAATTACCACTCTCAAAAACACCCCTCGCGTCACCACCCTATTCCAACAAGAAAAGAAAAAAAACCCAGACGCTCCCCTCGCATTTGTCTTCCATGCGGGAAAAAAATTGATCACTGTGAGATCGATTGGAAGACGGACGGCTTTGGTAGAACCTCTAGGGCCATGCGCTGAGGATTTGTTTTGCCTCTAATTAGGTCCTTTACAACACCCCTCACATATCCACCTTACTATTCCTCTCATTACCCAATCAACTACCTCGCATGCCTAAAGTCTTGCTAGGGCTCCGAGGACCAGTCTCAATCTATTGAAGATGAAACTGCGTTTTTTGAGAATGGTGTCAAGATTCTCCTCATGTGATTCGATCTTTCGGAGTTAAAGTACTCAAAGAAGATGATATACTTCTTTAACAATTGTATCTAGAATATCGCCTCCTGAGGGGAGTCTGCGGATCGTCCTCCTCACCATACCCATGATACACAATATCCGGGTTGCCACACTGCTACACTAGGACAAAACCCACACAACCAAGATGTCCCTCATTTTAGGGTAAGGTTTCACTTCATCGAAAAACCAGGGTATCATTCATCCCTTGTTCGACTAACAGAACAATCCACAACATCTTTTACTTCGACTGATTGATGATTACGGCAGGCCGCGACCCCCTTTTCCTTCGTCCGGCCAGGTGGCGAAGATCGCTGATTCGCCCCGGTTCTCCGTCTATACTCTTTAGAAACAGAGCTGGACGCAGACAAACAGGCGGATGGCGATGGTACTAAAATTTGCGCCAGACGGCACCTGACTATACTCTACCTTTATCAGAGTCATGGTCCCATGAACCCGTGATATTTCTCCTGGCACTTGCGACTGTACTGTTACGACGTGGATCACTGGTACATCACCTCCCACTATGGGAATCCTTCCAAATTCACATCCAAAACTCTTGCCATGACCCCTCGTATGGACAGGAATTAAGTACGAGGAACCCAAACCTCCTGGGAGAATGCACCAAACGTCTAACAGAGGCAATAGATTCTTGACCCCGGATATGGGTTTCCCCTGCATCCAAGAATCCCACCCCAAAATTTAGCGTTGGAGCTGAGCGGCTGACCTATTGAATTCACTTTATTTCTGAAATTCACTGCCAGGAGGGCCACCTGGTCACTCGATCCTAAAGCTGACGCCAGGAAGCCAGGTCATAACGATGTGGCGGACTAGGCTGAAGTGGTGTATTCAACCCCCCATGCCGCGTAGTTATATAATTAAGTAAAAAAAAAACAATATAAAACCACCACTACCCCAAAAAAATCGCTCCGAACTCCACATTACTAAACACTACCTAAGAAACACAACACCAAATTATCTATACAGCCCCAAAAAAGATATAAAAAGCAAAAAACACAAAAAAAAAAGCAATCGATAAAATGTTCCCCATACCCCCCCCCAACAAAAAACCTCATATACCTCAAAAAAAAAATCCCAGTTATACTACCAAAAAAACCTAACCCACAACACGATAAAAAAAAAAAAAAATTCAACCAACACCAAACAACCACAAAACCGCCCATTCGACGCATTCAGGACAACAGGCCACCCACTCATTCGTCCAGTTGCACTCTCCTTTGATATGAACACTGATGAAGATTTGAAGATGAAAAATCAACATCTTTCTCCTACGCCCATAGTAGATTGACCCTGACAACATTGACACTGTTATTACTTATTATATTTGTGCTCCCCTATAGTTTAACAACGAAAACAAATTGTCGTTTGGTTATTCTCTGTAATTTTCTTTAATTAAAATTTAAACTGTTAATTACCTTTATGATTATACAACCTTCCATATTTATGTGATACGATTTGATTCCATATATTATATATGAATGCTTACAGAAATTCATGGAGAAAACATATGTATGCTAGCTGGGCTCTGCCTGTATATATACTACGTGGCATCCTTATTCTACTTATTATAATCCTGCCCATTCAATGAGTCAAAAACTAATGCAGAACATGCAAAGAAATCAAAATGTGTGTTAGCTCTTTTGTTAAATTGATAATTGCAAAATTGATGCTCAGCAATAGCAAACTTCAGAATTTGCCAAGATTCCATCCGGCTCTATTAATCCCCGCTATAATATTATGCCTCTATAATACACGTACTAAAAAGTAACACCAGTACATTCCTGTCCGGCACTCCTATACTGGGACCCGAATCCCACGTTAAAATCGGGACGGAGGGAGTATGTGGAGGCAGAACCTCAAAAACATACACTGATGCAGGTAAACGACAAGGATTTTTACAAACACAAATACTCAGTCGACCATCACACTATTTTAAACTTCTTAGTCGCACCTTACATAGTTTATACACTCAACACAACAAACGACTGAAAAAAAAATGCTTTAAACCTTCAAACTGCATCTCTCCCTCTATACTACCCATCCTACATCTATTACCTCTGCTGGCTATTTTTTCATTGAAGGTATTCGATTGTGGACACTACCTCCTTAGGCAGCAGAAACTCTACTTGAGAAACAAGAATTGCTTAGTTGTCGTCCACTATCCCTTAGTTGTAACCACGTACATGCCCACGTTCATCTATATCATTCTTTATTTCTCTGAAATTGCCAAGAATTTGATGCAAACGCCAAACGCGTTCTGCAAACGCCATGTATACAGACATCAGAACACCCAATAAATCGCCAACCCCAGCAGTGCCTAAGATATTCCTATGCACTATATTCCAAATTGTTCTTTAATGAACCCCTCTTTTATTGCTATGTGTGAACCCACAACATCAGCCGCCAGCGTAAGATTGTTCATTTTTTACCTTCTCCACATCATCTCCGTGATGTTAACAAGCTCCATTTATACACAGTCACCACTGCCTACTGCCACTAGACCAATAATACCATCTCCAATAAATAGGAATTCTCTGAAATCAGAACAACAAAGTTAGTGAACAAACATTTGTGTCATGAAGTTAGAGACTAGAGAGCCCCCCCCGTTAGAGCATGAACATTCCTGCACGGAATCATGCGATCCCCCACGCCCCTGAAATTAATTCCAACCATCATGGTAGAATGGCCCTCGCCTTCCTCTGTCCCAGCAGAATTGCAGCAACTCCGTTATGGTTGGACGAGGATCGAAGTTGACTCCACCCTCATACCGAAGAGAGTGAAGTATAAAAGTGTGAAGTACATGAAGTATATGTACCAAACAAACTTCCAGATGTTCCATTCGAAAGATGCCATGAAGTAGAATATGGCACTATAGATCAGTGTTTGAATGAAAACATATGGAAACTCAATTGTGACCTGCAAAGACAGTAAGGTTATCCAATTTAGACAGGCAAATGCATTCTTGTGGACTACAGTCGATACCATGAGCCTATAGAAAAGCAACACGAAATCATATACACCAGGTTTCTCTGTCATGCCTGTGCCCACATGCCAAAGGGGAGTCGTCCATCCCGGATCCTTTCACGATATGAGACGAATCTCTCAATAAATACTACAGGTTGGACAGAGGAAGCGTTCGTGATTCCAATGAAAAGAACAGCAGCATACATGGATCCCATAGCATTTAATATGTCCTGCTGAGTACTCCTGTGGGAAAAAGGTTAGCAGATTAAGTGAAAACAGTTACTAACTTGTATTGAGGAGAAAGTTTTAGTATGACATCATTTAGTTTTCTGATTACGAGGAATCATTTGAATAACTTCATGTCTTGTGCCAAATGTGTCGTTAGATCAAAATGAGTGAATGGATTTATATTGTTTTGAATGGTGAAGGCAAAGTTTCAAGAAAGAAACCTCTTAGAACCAAACTTCCAGCATATACTTCCAAACATCAATGAGATTATGACCGTGTAGAAGAAGCGCACAGCAGTATACTGTGGATTTCTCCAGTAGGACAGGTTTTGCTTCCATAGACATGCAAGAAATTGTCCGAAAAAGGACTGAGAGTACTTGCTTGAGAAATATAGCTCAGATGAACCTTCTTGTGGTTTGCTTAAACTTTCAACCATTTCCTCATTTTGCCTGAAATGACAGAAACGTTGTTAGTTATAGAAAGCACAAATCAGATAATTTCTTCATCACACACACACAGGGAGAGATAGAGAAATACTGGAATAAAGTCGATTTTCGATAAATGTCAGCAAAATCTACACCGAGGCGATTTTCTTCTGCTGAAGAAGTAACTTCAAGAACCCAAGCAGCAGGGTTCTGTCCAGACCTAATTCTGTGAACTCCTTGAATTTCCTAGGAAAATTATAAGTGGATTATTTATTATGCAGTTTTAAGTTATAGAAAGCTCTGAATTGATCAGTTAAAGGATTACCTCAAAATACTGAATAAGTTTGCATGATCTGTTCCCTAGTGAACCAGCATAAATGAGCTGTCCACCTCTTTTCATGAGCAAAAGCTGCAAATATACCATGTAAAATCATGTCTTGATTGTAATGAAAACTAAGGTAATAGCTATATGTAACTACTAAAACTGTAAGTGCAGTGTTAAATTCGAGATTTGATGAAAACCTCGTCAAATGATTCAAAGATATCTATACTAGGCTGATGGATGGTGCAGACGATTGTTCTTCCAGTGTCGACAATGTTTCTCACTGTTCTCATTACAATGGCTGCAGACCGCGCATCTAGTCCTGAAGTAGGTTCATCCATAAAAACTATTGAAGGATTGGCTACAAGCTCAACCGCAATCGTCAACCTTTTCCTTTGCTCTGTTGACAATCCATCTACTCCGGGTAGGCCAACTAAAGCTCCACGTAATGAAGTTAGTTCCACTAGCTCCATAACCTCTTCAACAAAAACCTGCAAAAGAAATGGTCCTTCCTCAGGTTCTGTATGTACAAATTATGGCATTGTCATAAGTTCAAAGAACTATAAGATTACCTTTTGTGTTTTCACGTCAACCTGAGAAGATAGCCGGAGCCAAGCAGAAAACAGTAGTGACTCATGGATAGTTAAGCAAGGGGAATGAACATCGTTCTGTTCACAATATCCGGATACTCTTGCAAAAGTTTCTTGCTTCTTCGGGTGTCCAGAAATATAGATATTGCCTGTTATATGTCCACCAGTTTTCCTTCCAGCTAAAACATCCATCAGAGTAGTTTTACCAGCACCACTGACACCAACTAATGCAGTAAGCACGCCCGGCCTAAATGCACCAGTAACATTGACTAGTAACTGCAGTTTATCTCCTACTAGCTTCTGTAGCTTAAGCTCCTGAAGAAATAATTTCGTATACTGTTAAGGAATTTGCTTTGGAATATATTACATTCATTGCTTACTGTAATTGAACTGCTGTTCGTTTACCATGGGAACGTCAACGTAATAACTGATCTCCTTGAAACACATAGAAAGAGGCTCGAACGGAAGAACCATGCCTCTTCGTTTCTTGATCTCTCTTCCTGCCAACAGACCGGGAATCATGAATATCTACTCATTGCAACAAAAAGCAAACTTCAAAAGTGAAAATTCTTTAACAAACCAGTGAATGAGTGTGAATGGTTCAAAAACTCTCCAAATGGAACAATGTTATCTTCACTTTCATGTTCCTTGTCCTTGTTTTGGGTGTTTTTCTTTGAAACAACTGCTTGCTGGCTCCCTAATGCTGCAGAAAGTTGCCAAAACATGATAAGTTCCCAAAGAACTTGCATCTTGTTTCCTTTTATTAGAACAACAGGTATGAAAAGAAACTAGAACAATAGGCATTAAGAGCAAGTCATGTTAACCAGTAATACTAGAGCATCCAAACATTTTTCTTCTGCTCAAATCTTTGTTACAGCTAGACTTCATCTCTAAACTCACAATAAAGACTTGTAGGACCAGAATTTGGATATTAAGAGGATTGTATATAAGATTTAGAAGAAGAAACTTACGGTTGAGGTAAGTCAGAAATATCGTGAAGAGGACGTTGAACACTATTATATACCCAATCAATGCACCAACACCGATCCAATACCAATAGTTCTCTGGAAATAAGCTACGAACCTTCAATAACATCTGACCCAGAGATATGTTGTCCCTAAATCTCTGCCAGTTTAAAATGAAAAGGTAAATCTATATCCAACAGTAGTACTGATTAACAAATGAGCAGCATTAATAAACCGTAGTCTAAATATATTTTTATCTGAAGCATCAACACTTTATAGTAGTCATTTGTTAGTGTTAAAAGAATTACACAAGATTGAAGGCCTTCAACACCATGTGAAGAGAACAGTTTGTTTTTCCTCGGAAGATAGAAATTCGTAAAAAAGGAAGAAAACATGCTAATATATATCTCATTTTCATGAATAGACATTGAGTTTGACTAACTCCACCTAAATTTTTCGTTGCTATGTTGGTGATCCGCTATTTTTGGATGTAGTGAAGTGTAAATTATTAGCAAGTCTTGGACTGTAATTTGATATGAAACAGACACCAGAATACCGAATTACCTTATCCCAAGAATGGCCACGGAACTCATTCACTGAAGCTGAATTCTGGGCATACATCAAAGGGGAAAACCAGTAACCCCAAATCCACCAACTTGGAATGCTATCTGTAACGATATGAAAAGTTCAACTATAAACTAATTGAATAAAAGCCATTTTCTCTCAGGGTGAAGTAACTAATTCATTGATGAGCCAAATTGAGAGTGTAAATTACCTCTTGAGATAACAAATCCTCCGAGAGCCATGACTACCAACATTGCAAAAGATCCAAAGGTATTAGCAACTATCATATTTCTGCCTAGTGATGCCATCACACGGAAAAGTCCTATTGACATCTGATGCAATGAGAAGTACAACAGAAACTGACGGAAGCACCTGAAGTTATTACACAAAATGAGTTGTCTTACATGGTGAAAAACTAATACAGAATACAAAACAAGATGAAACGAATAGAACCAATTGTCAAAACAGTTAAAAAGATACCTGGTTATTTGAGGATCAAAGCCAACCACATAGTATGTAGCTGCAACCCAAATAATGGACTCTAAAAGTGATGTGGGGATACTCAAAAGCCAAGACGGAAGAGTGTATATCCAACACGGGTAGAAATGTAAATCTCTCTGCTTGTAAAGAACGGGAAGCTTCGCTATCAGCATAGGCACCTCCAAGAAACCATTGAAAAGAACCATAAGGATTGCAAAATAGAGAGCACCAAGGTAAACAGCTCCATCTTCAAGTGTATCATGATGCATTGTCGAACGGAAAAACACACTCATCATTATCAAGATAATCAGAAAGAGCTGCAATATGGAAAATAATATGTCCATCTCAACAACTAACAGTATAACTCGAAAAGGGATCTAAAGAAGCAACGTGTATTGAGATTTTCTTTTGCAAAGAAACTGTTAAGAGATATGACCTGTGTGACTTTGAAAACGAGCACAGCAGAGTTTCGCTTTAATAATAGCAACTGCCAGTCAAAACTGATCTTGAGAAGCTCAGACTTTTTCACACCATATGTACTAGAGGACAGAGCTGCTGGATGACCGTCACGTTTGTCGAATGGAATAGCCAGTTCTTGTGCCAATGCATTACCAACATGAAAGGATTGAAACCCCTCAGCAAACTTTGTTGCTGATACATAGCTGTACTGACTATTGAGAAACCAATACTGCCCTTGATCTTTTTCAGATGTTAACTGTGCAGAGATAGATAACAATATGACAAACCAAATTAGAGCACCATCAATAAAGCATCAGTCAAATGCTTGAACTCAGAAAATTACCTCTTGAAGAAAATCAGCAACATTTTTCCTGGAGGGGCATTTGAAACCCATAAATTTAAAGAACTCAAGCGCAGTTTCGCGAGGACCTTGATAAATGATTTGGCCCTCACTTAAAAGAATTATATCATCAAAGAGAGAGTAAGTTTCAGGGTCAGGTTGCAATAAAGAAACCAGGGTAGTCCCATCAAATGCGCAAGTCGTGTACTTTAAGTACTTGATGATTTGAAAGGTAGTTGAACTATCTAGCCCCGTTGAGATTTCATCCATTAAGAGTACCCTTGGTGCACCCATTAGTAACTCACCTGCATACATTTCTCACAACTTCAATAATCCAAGCAATGACTTCTTTCAATAATTTTAAACAAGCAGATATCAGCTAGCAGAAATGAAGGCAAGTACCAGTAGTGAGCCGCTTCTTCTGTCCCCCTGAAATCCCTTTGAGCATTTCATCTCCTACTAATGTATCCGCACAAATATCCAATCCTAAAATCTTTGCAGATATTTCAGAAGGATGTAAAAGAAATGCCCAAAAAGTAGTCCGCAAAGCACAATGAAGTCTATAAAGCTAATGTCTTATATCCATAACATGATGCTATTGATTATTGAAGCATAGTACAGAAGATAAAACAACAATGATTTCAAGAAATTGGACCATAACTCTTTCTTATAATCAACTTTTATGTATCTTTCACATTGAGCATGTCCGGTGAAAAGTTGTGCATTCAGTAAAGAAATATAAGGTTCATAGTAGTAAGTAGCATTTCGACAAGTAAAGCTAACATACAGAAAATTACAGGTCCATATGCACCATGTGGAATGAATGTAGAAAAACAATGAATTTAATAAAGCCTCACTGCTAACATACCTTTAGAATGTAATCTACAACTATACTTGTCTGTTCTCCCAATGCTACTGCCTGATAGAAGCAATTACATCAACATAAGATTAATGAAGTATTATGAAGTGTTTTCTCTACACATATAACCTAGAAAACAAACTTTACGCATACGCCATACCTTAACAAAAATATCAATATCTTGATCAGGAATTATTCCAGCATTTGTCTCTCTTCTTAGAAGTTCCATAAGCAAATCTGCCCAAATTTTGATGGTTTTATATCAAATTCAACTAGAGAAACTACCGTAAAGTGCATCGCTGATAGTAGCAGGCTTAGAAAATACCATGCTTAAAACCGACACCCTGGCAACGTCCAGAAAACTCAAGTGTCTCTCTAACTGTCATTTCTGCGATGTGTGAATCTCTCTGGCTGACATATGCAGCCGTCCTTTGAGGAACAAACTCCGTCAGATCATGTCCATTATAAGTAACTCTTCCTGATATCTTCATAGTAAGTTAACTGCATTAATGAGGGACAAAAACAATCTTTTCGAAACAAAAGGTAGCTACAATACCATCTTGAAAAAAAAAACAACTTTTCAGCAATTTTTGCACCAAACAAATATGTTTATGATGAATTGATTAAAAGTATTTGAGTATTATCTCATGGATATTCTAGTATTGATATCAAAGGACGAATAGCATGTACTCTTGTTTTCAGCTTCCAGTATGGAAAATCAGTCGTTATAGAATGATGCATGTCATACTTCCACTTAAAACCAATTCATTACTAGTGCATTTTAAGCTTTTATGTTGTTAAGTTATATGCACTGACAGTATAAATAAAATTACATAATTAGTTCGGTTATAAGTAATTACAGGTATATCTCTATTATAGTGCAAAAAGTCGTTAAAAATCATTTCGTTTCCAGTATATACTGATAGGGCATTGTGATGGAACAAGTAAAGGTTTGTACCATCAAATTCTTATCAAGGCGGCCAGCAAGTGCCAAAAGCAATGTTGTTTTTCCAGAGCTAGGCGGACCCAAAAGCAGCGTCAACCTGAAAGACAAAGCCACCTCAGGAGATTCCAAATATAACTCGTGGACACGAGACACACTTCATTGGAGCTCAAATCGTACCTTGATGGCCGTAGAAAACCACTTATGTTGTTTAGGATAGATAATTTCTTTCTCCGACTTGGGAATATCCTCAACTGTCTCAAGGAACTCTGTTAATTTTTTAACAACAGAAACATTGTCAGACTCTAGGCACTACGAAATCATAATTTAACAAGCACATGAGAGGTGCAGGTTTACCTCAGTCATGTTGAATATAAAGTTGGGAATAGTAGGCAATGCTCTGCTTCCTACGTGGACCATTGCATCAACTTTAAGATGATGAAAGCAAACCTTAACTTTTGGGAATTCCAAATCCACCCTGAAAGTTAGATTAGTTCGATATGTTCAATATTAACCAATACAATGAATAATGCTGAAGATCATATGTATGTAAGAGGTTTAAGACTCTTAACACTTCAGGTAGCTCTTTCAGCTTCTTGTTGTCCTAATGGAACTCATATCTAAACACCATTATGTCATAGCTCGATGTAATCACGTTTAGATGTTTCCAAGTTTATACTATCTGAAACTCACTCCTAAATGAGGCCTGATCACCATCAAGAATCAATTTTTCGAAAAGGTAATTTCTTGCCTTTCATACAGGATATACACATAATGTTAACCATCAACATAAGCAACATGAAAACTGAAATCAGGTTTACAAATGGTCCTTTTCTTTCGAGTTTAACTTCTATACACTGACAATGTAAAGGAGTTCTACACTATCAGATTACCTTAAATATAACTATCGGTAAATGTCCATATTAAAGGGTTAAGTAAACCGGAAAATAAGGCAGTTAACCTGCAACAATAGGTTAAAATACACTAATGGCATGAACTCTTCGACAACAACAACATACCGAGTGAAATTCTTGGGTCTGGGGAGGGTAGAGTATATGCAGACCTTATCACTATGTCGTGGAGGTAGAAAGGTTGTTTCCGAATTGCTTGAACTATTCTACACTATACAACTAGTAAGCACAAAATGCACAAATACAACTAAACCTATATTTCAGAATGAAACTAACTTACTTCTCAAATCTTTCCTTAACTCTCTTGAAGAACAACTCTGTATCTTCATTAATAGCATTAATCAACACATCCAAAACTTGCATTTGTTCTTCACCTTTCATTTTTCCAACATCAACTAAAGCAACCTCTCCACCAATGCCTCGAAAGATCGATGTCCGTGCTCGTATATAACTAGGGGATCTTTGCAAAGCTGCCAACACAAGATCCTCTTCATTTTTGCTAGCTCCATTTTCACCTCTTGTTGACATAGTTAACTAAGCCACAACTACAAAAAATTTTAATTTTTTTTTTTTTTGAGGAGATATCTAAGGATATATGATTACAACAAGAAAAGTATAGGGGAAAATGATATGAGGTAGTTAATGTTAGATGTGTCAATATTCCAACAACTTTTGTAGGCTTGAAAACTTTTGCATTAATTTGATATGTTTAGTGTTAGTACTTTTTTCCTCTCTACTCCCAACCAATCTTTACAAATCTCTATCTATAAACATGCATGAGAAAGTGACATTTTCAGAGGCAGATAAAGTGTTGGGAAAATCTAAGTTAAGACTTTGGTTACAAAATATTACTTGCATTTTTTTTTTTCAAATAGTCTAAAAGACTTTTGTTGGAATACACAAAAGTAGTTAAAACAGTTGGGAAAAAAAAGGTAAGGTACCTTTAACATTTCCCTCCACTCACAACCAAAAATAACAAACAACACCAAGTTAGGTTTTCAAATTTTATAGGTTCTGAATTTTATAATCACGATTTTATATTAAGCGATAATAACTTAATTTTAATTAAATTTAATGTTTATTTATATTCAATGAATTTATTCACATAAACAAATTAAACCGTTTGAGCAAAAACTACTTGATTCGATCGGATCCATATGCTGGCTACTAGCTCCGCTCCGGAACGATTTAGGGTTTTTTTGAAGATTTTAAGTGATAATAACTGAATTCTAATCAAATTTAATGTTTATTTTTATTAATGAATTTATTCACACAAATAAATTAAATCGTTTGAGGAAAAACTACTAGATTCGATCGGATCTATATGCTGGCTACTAGCTCCGCTCCGGAACGATTTAGGGATTTTTTGAAGATTTTAAGTGATAATAACTGAATTCTAATCAAATTTAATGTTTGTTTATATTTAATGAATTTATTCGCACAGATAAATTAAACCGTTTGAGCAAAATCTTGGAAATTAATGTCTACTTTTGTCTTGAATTTTTGGAGTGATAATTATTTGGGAATGCTTTTCTTTTTTTAAGCTAAAGTGATTGTTAATTTTGGAAGGAGAAGTAAATTCTTTCTAGATAATAGAAAAACACGTGTCGTTCAATTTTATATAATAAATATATGTTGCGGCATTGAATTCATTTGAATTTAATATTTTTGATAGTAAAACATAAATTTCTATATAAAAATCCCTTGAAATCTTAATAAATATTCCATTAGTCTATTTTTATTTATTTACATTTGATTAGCACAAATCTTAAGAAATAATTTATAAAATAATAAGTTTACTATATCACTAGAGTTATTTTTATAACTGTAATTTGATAATGCGTGTGCATTTAGGGGTTGTTATGGTCACGGGATTAGGTGGATTATCCCAATTTATATTTTGAATTAATGTTATGTTATATATTTAGTTAGGTATTAGCTAAAATCGATATAACGTATTGTACCATATTAAAAGCGTTATTTAAATTATAATCCTGATTTTAATCTAATTATAGTAGTGGGAAATCACAAATTTAAACCATCCTAAGTATTTAAGTTATCAACTACTCTCTTTTAGTTTCGAATTAATTGCATGCTATATTTGATTTAGGCGTTAGCTAAAATTGATATAACTTATATCACATAAAAGGTGTTACTTAAGCTATAGTCTTAAATTTTATCTAATTATAGTGGTAAGAAATCTCAATTTTAAACCATTCTAAGTATTTAAGTCGTCCACTACTCTCTCATAGTTACGTACGAGTTGAATTTTAATGGTTATAAACGCAATAATTAATATGAGTATTTTTATTTTTTCCAAAATATTTTCTTTAGTTACTTGAAATTCTTCCACTATTGAAAGTTACTAACTAATATCTTGATGAAAAAATTATCTATATACACAACTTATTTTACTGTATTTTGTAAAAAAATATTATCATTTGAAAAAATTATAAAAATTTCTATTCTCTCCTATTTTCGAATACATCACTCTTACGCTATATATCAAGATGCGTTATATCGAGATAGATATGTCTTGTATATATCAACAAAGGTAATGTATCGGGACATGATATATCGAGATGGGTGTATCTTGTATCAACAAAAATAATGTAATCGGGACGCTATATATCTTAAATCCTTAAAATTTAAGATATTTTTGTAATTTAAAAAAGAGAAATGTATTAACTATTAACACTATGCTATATATATTTTTTTAATTGAAAATATGAAATTCTCAATATGAGTCCAATTACATATACTAAAAATTGAGGGGAAAAAAATACAAAATCCAAGAGACTCTAATCATATAGAGCAAAACATGCATTATATAAAATTTATTCAAGAATCAATAAGTGGAAAAGAATAATTGTAACTTAAATTGAAGCAAGGTTTTGATTTATTTGTTCCCTCTTAAATCGACCAAGGTCAGGATTAGATATTAATATGCTTAAATTAATCTCAAATTTTAACAAAAACAGTCTTTCGTAAATTTTAAAATTTAAAACTCTCGATTTTTTTTCTTTTATTTTTCATTCAATATCCGAATTCGCCCAGAAAAATCAGTAACTCATTAACTTATGACTCAAACATAAAAATTATAATTGAAAACTTGAGAAATATTTATCCATTATACCACAATATTTTATTGTATATAACTCTCTATATGTACTCAGAAGTTTATTTATTATCATTTATCATAAATTTGTTTTCAAGTGTACTGTGTGGTATATTTGTTAAACTTGTCAGAGTTATAGATTGTCTGTCATATTAAATACATTTTTTGAAATATAATAAATATGACAACTGAAGACAACCTGTTTTTACGTTATTTTGTCTAACCATTGGACCATTCCTCATTAAATTCTGAAGTTATATATTTTCTCATTGTCACATTTGGCATTAAAACTCTATGATGCTTACCATTGAAAAATTATTAATTTTTAATAAGAAAAACGTCTTAATACACCCTTCAATTTTGTTATTTATAGTTAATATATTTTTCTTTATAAAAGTGTTTTCATATTTATTCTTATCGTTATATAAATGATTTATATATACCTTTTTCATAACGATAAGCGTATATATGAATCGTTTCATAACAAGAGTATATCAGCTCTAAATAGAAAGTTGAGGGGTACCCTTTCCCTATTTAGAGGTTTTGAAGTGGAGTTTCATATATATGAATTCTATTTTGAAGCGGTGGATTGTTTTCTCCCATTAAAGCTTTATATATACTATAATTTTAAATTAATCGGACTCTATTGTGTAAACTAGACACGATGAGAAATAAATTTTAAAAAAAAGCTCTATTATGATGTGGTACTTGGTGGAGCCTTTCATTTTGCTTACTCTTTTCTATCTTTTATTTTCCTTTCTATTCGTTTTAAAATTAGTTGAATGGGAATATGTTATACCTTCAAAAATGGATTAAGCATAGAGACTTAACAATTAACATAATATATGGATTATGGTGCATGGTAGGACTGTTTCACTTTTAATTAAAGATTTCGATTTCGAGTCTGGATATAGAAAATATCTTGTTGAAAGCATCATCCCTAAATGAACCTTGCAATACACGACATGTATTTGATCGGGCTCCAATATAGACTCTGAATATTAGGTGAGAAAAAAAAACACATGGATAATTATATGATTTAATAATTTAATTCTTTTAGTTTGTAACGATTCATCACAAGATGGGAGATAAAGTAATTATATTACTATTTTCATTAACTGACAACTAAAATATTTTAAAATGTAGATATCACAGAATTAAGCAGTTAATTTTTGCAATTATTTTAAGGTTGTAAACATAATTTTCCTAGAAAACCACGCTTAAAATCCAAAAAAAAAACTAAAAACAAAAATAACATGGGAAAATGAGTGTGGAAAAGAAGTAATTTTTTTTAGTTTTAATAAAGATTTAATTCTCAACAAAAATGAGATAGTCATGCAAATATTATATTTATATATGTATATAAACTATATTATTATTATTTCACTGCCCCACTTGTTTTATTAGTATTGTTTTAGCAAGTAAACTTATTGAAACTTTTACTTTAATACACTGAATTAACCACCTAACTAAATGTGCATTAAATTCGATTGGACTTTAGTTTAAAAGGCTTCAACTGCAATTATAATCAATAAATTTTAGTGATTGCGTATTTGAACAATCATTAAATTATATTTCAGTGAGAAAGAATTGTGATGTCTTTTTATATTTCATTAAGTATAATATTTTTTCTGATGTATAATTTTCATTGAGTGACAAATTAAATTCTTTACATACGATTTAAATATATATGAAGATATTGCAACTTGCAAGTGACAGAATTATCTTACTATCATGATATACTTAAATTAGGTTTTTATCGCTCTGATTTGAAATAAAAAATTAAGAGGGTGATTTTAACGTTTTTTTAATTCGTTTCAAAGATATATTGTTATATTATTTCACTACCTATATCATTTCTTTCTAAATAAAAAAACCATAATAGTTTTCCAACTGTATCTACTATCTTATATTAAGTCACCCGTAGACATTTGAGTTTATTCTTCTCCTTCGGTATTAATTATGTCATGTTTTCTAATTTTTAAGTTAATTATAAAAACTTGGACAACTTTTAGATGTATTTAATTTTACTCATCATATTAAATATGCAAAAAATTGTAATTTCTAGTACTTTTCATATTATTTTTAGAATATGTTAATTTTTAAAAAATATCAAATTAATGTGATCTAATTTACCTTTGAAAATTTGTTAAATTAACTTTTAATAAGCGCAATATATCAAATAATTCTGGACGAAGGAAGTAGTTATGTAACTAGTTAATTACTACGTACTTATTGTTCAAATTGAAAAGAAAATTGTTTTCTTATATATTTGAAGTTAGATTTGCATGGTTAATTTTAGAGGAAGATCTGGTTTTACTAGTAGTTAGACTATTTTAACTAAACAAATAAATATATTTATAATAAAATGACAAATATGTGAGTTTATAATTATCACTTGTTTATAGTAAATATCACTAACAGCAAACTTTTTTTTTTTTTTTTTTTGGGGGGGGGGGGGGGGGGGGGGTTGTATGTCTTTTTGATTCTATTTTTTTTTTTTTTTTTTTTTTTTTATTTTTTTTTTTTGTTTTTTTTGTGTGTGTTGGGTGTTGTGTGTTTCCTTCTGCTCGTCTCTTACCCACCAACCCCCCATTCATCTACCTTCTCTTAGTTCCTTCCCTTGTTAATAGTTACCCAGCCATAAAAACAAAAGTTATTCCACAATAATCAATGTCATAATGTAAATACTTACTCTTTGAACTCTACATATCCAATAGATTGTTTATATTACTTATTGGGAATAAGGTGGCTAGATACTATTACCTTTTGAAGGTGTAAGAAAATACCACTCAATCCCAAACAATAAGTGGTTTTTCACAATTTGAAATTAAAAATATGTAAATTTTAATTAAAATTTATTTTAATCATATTAACATATATAACTTATACTAATATTTCTGGTACAGTTTTTTAATATCTAAATTTTTTAATTTTTTGTTAATCAATTTTTTCACAAGCTTGTACTTAACCACAAGTGTTGTATACATGTTGGACTTTTCCATAGATGCACAACTTCAACGTTTACATGTGGGTAGTGAAGACTATTTTGTATATATTTTTTGAATAGTCCAATTAAAGTTAGTTTATATGCTTTTCATTTTTTGCTAGTACGTATGTACGTAGTATGGATCAATTAATGTGAAGTCAAGACTTATGTATGCATGTAACCGATCAACGATAGATAAAATTTTATAGTCAAATAACAAAAGTTTCATGATAATCTTAATTAACTATGAATTAGTGATTGATAAACTCCGTAGTTAATTATGTGTTTTCTAATATGATTATCTTTATATGTGATGTTAAGTTCATTTCAAACTAATTCTTTTAAAAAAATTGTCACTGATAAATTAACGAAAAATGACAGAAATCTCACATTTAAGTTCTCTTATTAACATTATCTCTTATTAGTTTTACAAATTCTCAAAATTCCTCATTTTCACACATCAGATTAATGTATCAGCGCATCAAATTAATGTATCTTGCGCATCAAATTAATGTATCTCGCACATCAGATTAGTGTATCATGTATAAAATGTACATCAGATTAGTGTATCGTGTATAACATATAATGTATCTTATTTAACAATTAATGTATCTCGCGCATCATATTAATGTATCAGCGTTTGTATTATTGTATCAGTTTGAAGAATTTCTGTAATTATAAATGTATATTAGACGAATGATATTTTTTCCTTAAAAGTATGTGATTTCTATCCTTTTGCCCACAAATAATTAAACACAATTGATTATGAAACCTCATTTGTTAAAGCTTCTGCATTAGTTGTACTTTGTTGATTTAACAATATCATGGAATCACAATTTTGAGGAACGCAACTTTAAAGTTATTCATATAAAGTTATGGGAATGATTTTGAGTCTAAACCCAATTTAAGGGCTTATTTTGATAGTAGAGCGTATTAGAAAAAATAATTCATCCATTAACTTTGTACATAACTATTCTCTCAGATTAAGTTTATGTGATATTTTTTGAATTTCGAGATTCAAATAAGTCTATTTTTGACTGTAAATTGTTCATAGATCTTTTAAGCATTTTAAATTATTAATTATCGTGACTCATAGTACTTTTTACGTAGTTTACGAATATATAAATTTTATTTCAGAAAAATTGAAGATTCAATATGCAAAATTTTTGGTCTAACTTAAATTGTTTGACTCTCGAAAAACGAAAAGTATCACATAAATTAGGACAGAGGGAGTAGTCCATTGTTTGGTCTATCAAATGACCCCTTTTAACTTATTAATGTATTCCTGTTATTATTAACTATTACCATTTTCTAATACATTGAATTTGTAGTAATCAATAGGCTATATAGTAACATTATTATATTTTGTAATGCATAGGTCAAATCAATAAATATTATACCAGCTAAAATGGAGAAAGAGAGTACATTTCAAAATCTGAAAACATTTAGTTTGCAAGAAATTTTAACTGCAACTAGGAAATTTAATGCAATATTAGACATAGACTTGTGTGCATATTTAATTTTGTCAAATTTTAGACCATACTCTTCTTTCTCTTTATTTATTTATCATAGCATGTGCATCTCTCTTAATGAAAGCTATATGTCTATATTTTTTCTCATCCCACTAATTGTGGATCATAAGTTAGCATCTCTTACTGTATATAGAGTCAGCTAGAAATCTTATGGAGACTTATATTATTGAATTTTGAATATGAATCTTTTAGTAAAATTTGTAAATTTTATTAATCGCTAGGTCATACTTTTAAAAATTGATCTACTTATTGCATGCACATGTATGTGTTTAAAAAAGTAATTGAAATAAACATCTTTTCAAATTGTTATATAAAGTCATTCTTTTATGAAAGTCGATTTCACACACACTCATATTCGTAAACTCGAAGAACTATTCTATAGTGATGTTTATAGCTACGGTTTAAGATGTCTCGTTTATATAATTTATAGATATGTATAATTCGTAGGTTTGTATAATTTACGGATTTGTATAATTCGCAGGTTCGTATAATTTGCAGAGACATTTGTATAATTCAGTTATTTTTGTATAAATTTGAAATGATGAATTTATACAATAACAAACATCAAAAGTGTAAATAGTTATACTAATAATGAATTATACAAAAGTTACACAAATTTTGTCATACAAATTTTAATTATACAAATGTGTCAATTATACAGAACTAATAAGTTGGGCCGCGTAAATATAGCTAAACGTAGATCGTAAATAATTAAGACAAACTATAATTATATTAAGTAAGTAAATAGTATATATATTTGCTTATACGCGCAATTTCAAATAATCAACAAATATATAAAACAACTTATTATTCGGCCGAACAGACAAAAATGCGAGAAAGCCCTTATTATGAGACTTTGGGCTGCACGGATCGCCACTTATGGGCCTTTCTTTAAGCTTTAACCATATTTTGCAAATTATTTAAAATTTAGCCATTGTTTAATATTTAACAAATTCAAACTACTCACAATGTGCTCAAGTATTAAACTAACAAGTTGAATTGAAATACATATTTTCATTATCTTAAAGTTTAAGGAAGATGAGGAAAAGAGGAAGAAGCAACATTTGTCCCTTTTCTAAGTTATGGTAAAATAATATTAATAATTTAGGTCTTAACAAAACTTAAATAGAGGTCCTATAAGTGGGGTTCTTGGTGATATTTCTACTTTAAAAAATATCGAACTTCAGCATGTAACAAATAATTGAAGTGGAATTATTGAATCCTAAGGAAATAATATATTGTATACTATTTGTTGTTTAAAAAAAGGAAAATATAATAAAATAAAAAATATTTGAGATTTTTTAAAAAGAAGTAAAAGCCAACCTTGAAAAAAGAAAACGAGATTCACTTAAATTTCTTGCCATGAAAAAATTAAGTATTTATACATAATTAAATTATTATTATTTTATGTATATATAATAAATATATTTACCTTAAAAATAAAAAATTTATCTTAATTTTGTTAAAACACAAGAGATTTTATTATGTCACTTCATTTAAGCACATATTAATCATATATGAAAAAAATTAAAATTATCTTCATTTTAATTGACGTAAAATATAAAAATTTAACTGATCAATAGATTATTTTATTAAAAGTATATAAAAATTAAAATATATATAAAAACATAAGAATTAGTTAATGAATTCAACTTATAATATAATCATAAATAAAAATTATACGAAGTTTTTAATGAAAAGACATATTATCATAAAAATAATCAAATAGTGAAGACTCTAAATATAATTATAAATGGTATATTAAAAATTAATTGAATATACGCTGATGTAAAAGTGATATATAAAAGACGATTTAAAAAAGATGTTTCTGTTATTTTATATTTTTATTTTGGAATAAGTTATTTGAATATTACAATTCTACCAACAAATAGAAACAACTTATTTCAACTAAATTTATTAATCATATGATAATTTATTTCATATTTTATGATCAAATAAAGAACTGAAGAGTATTAAAAATTTATTTCAAAATTATTTTTTCTTTATCTATCGTCGTATCAAACGATTTTGAATATGATTGGATAATATGTAGAATTTGTCATTAGTGTTTTGTATTTTTGTTTTCTTCCCGAAGGGTAAGGTCTCAATCTTCAACATGCCAGTCCATAATGACTTCCTCCTGAGGGGTGATCCATCCTGCGTGGGGGGGAGGTGGGTGGGGGGGGGGCGGCGGTGGGTTCCTTTAAAATTAGATCTCTACCCCCTCCTTCTCGGCCTTTTTTGTTTTCTCTTTTCTTTCGCCTCATTGGGGTGTGTGTGTTTTTCAATGCCAGAGTCATATATGGGGCCTAAGGGCAATTAATTCCCCAAAAATATTTTTTGAATCTCATTGACATAGTAAAAGCTTCCAATAAATTGACAAAGCATGGTTCAAGAATGTCAAAAAGATATTTTATATATATATTTGAATCTTATCAACATGTATATTAAAAGCTTCCATGACATTTATTGACAAGCGGTGGTTAAAGAATGTCAAACATACTTTTTCGGTCGTTTATTTTTACTAGTTCATTATAATTTAGGGTTATAATTTCTTAAATTTTATTATAAGTTTATATAATTCGATTTATGATTGTATAAATTTTGAAGTTATATATGATTGATGATACATTTGATGTATAATTTATAAAAAAAAATTATAATAAATTATCTTGTTTGTATATTGGCAATCAAAATATACAAATAGAATTATGAAAAATTCATAAATGAATAAATGCATAATTTTCTTTTTACCTTGTTTATATTGGCAAATTAACTATGAAGTGAAATTAGGAAAATTATAACTTAAAAGGCTTATTAAATTTAATATCTGCTATTTATAAAATTAGCCCTCGTTAAATCCCCTAATTCCAACGAAATGTAACTATGTGGCTAATACAGCATCTGATTGCACTAATTGAGGTTTATGTAAATATTGCAAATATGTAATTTGTGTTTGATCATGATTTAGTTTGCTCGAAAAATGTGTTTGATTGTAATTTTTTTTTTAATTATCAAAAACATGTTTTTACTTTTTTTTTTTTTTTACTTTAAAATTACTCAAAGAATTCCAAAAGTATTTTCAATTGTATTTATAGTTAAACATAACTCCAATTATTAAATATCATTTTATACTTTAAAAAAATTACTTTTTTTAGATACTCATAATTTTCAGATCAAACACTCCATAACTATTTGGCGAAGGAAAAGAAGAGGGAAAAAAAAATACAAAATGGATGAAATAATTAGTACACAAAATAGTTTAAATTTACTCTACATTCTCTATATTTGGAGGATATCAAATAAGTTGTTTCAATTAACAATTTCATCTTATATTCAAATATTAAAATATTTGATGCAATAGTTCAAAATGAAATATAGGGAGTAAATTAATACACAAAATAATTAGATACAAAATTAAATTGTTAATTTAAACAATTATTAGATATGCGTAAAATAATAAGAACAAAAAATTGTTCATTTTAAACTCCGTTATACATTAATAGAACAGTTATAGAAGCAACATAATAGTCTTGAAAGTTGAGTATTTATGTAAATTTTAAAATAAAATTTACATTATACAATATTTATTATGTACAGCAGTAATTTCACTTTATTTGAATTGTTCATTAATATGTATTATATATAATATCTATTGTAATTTATGTTATTTAGAAATTTAAAATAAAATATAATTGTTAAATGAAGAATTCAAAAAAGTACAAAATTTTATATTACATAAAGATAATATAGAGTATAAAGTGATTATTTGCAAAAAATAGTAATGCTTTATATTATGAAATAAGAAAATAAAAATAAAATAGAAATAGTAATATAATATCGAAAAAAGAGAAAAAAATTCTTTTTTTACAATAAAATAGGAAATTAAATTGAAGTTAGTTATTTGAATAAATAAATAATTCTATATTTAGACAGTAAAATACAAAGTAAGTTTGGAGATGCAATTCATGCAAAGACTCGAGTAAAATGTTTCAAAATAAAATAATTAAAGTTAGGGATAGGGTTTGACATACCCCTTAACTTTATCATTTGGATCTGATATACCTTTCGTTATGAAAGTGACTCATATATACCCTTACTGTTATATAACCGACTCACATATACCCCTTTCGTTACAAAATGAGCTCACATATGTCCTTCATTTAACGGAAGTTAAAAAATTAGTTTTAAATTTTCTTTTTACTTTTACTTTGTTTTAAAATGATTTAGGGGTATATTGATTCTTCTTAATCAAGTTTAAAGGCATATTAAATATTTTTTCATAGATCAATTATTTTTTGACTTCTTTTTATTATAATCATTTGAGTTTCTTATTGTTGTTCTATTTTGTTTTGTCTTTCATTCCTTAGTTTAAAGAAGAAGAAAAAATTAACTATTTTTTTTGTCTATATTGTAATTTGATTTTTGTATTCGAAGAAATTTTTTTTATCATCTACAATAAGTTTTACAAGAATTTTAGTGAAACATAAATAAATTTGATTATCAAAATAATAATTCTAAATTAGTCATTGAAAGAAAAAAAATTATGTTTGACGAGGATTATATTTACTCATATGGGATTATATTTTCTAGAATAAAATAATAAAAAATTAGATTAACATTAAAAAAAATTCATTTCCGTTAGAGAAAAAAAGATATATGTGAGTCATTTGTTTATAAGTAAGGGTATATATGAGTCACTTTCATAACAAGGGGTATATCAACTCTAAATGACAAAATTGAGGAATATATCAAACTTTTTTCCCTTAAAATTATTATATTACGAATAGATCGATAGCTCACACATCGCAATTAAAAAGAAATTTGTGTCAATTGTCTTTTATGGGACAACCATTTAGTACACTGCCCTATATTTATTGCTTTTATAATACATGGATTGTTTAGATCATAATCTAAAACATTATTACACAAACTAAAAATATAATGAAAAGAATATTAAATTGTCATTTAAGTGTAATTTTAGAGTTTAATTCATAATTAGGTTATAACTATTAAGATATGCATGAATCACAATTAAATAGTACCAAATAAACTCTATAAAACAGTTCAATAAAAGAAAATATGCATAAAATTTTAAATCTAAAACCTCTAATTATATGATCAATTAACTCGATCACGCGATAAGTTATTTTAATTTGTCCTAATATATATTACCGCCCATGCCATGTTTCCCACCTTCTTCCCCGTGACTTTAACATAATTTAAAAAAAAAAGAAATAGAAAAACAAAGGAGCCAATTCAACCCCCACATGGCCACATATAACATATGATCAATCAAATTATCCCAATTATATTTACTGGCCACTTGCTATATTCTCATTGGTCCAATCCATATCTTATAAATTTTTCAAATATAAAATCATACACATGAGTTCAAATAATAATTTTAACTCTCACTAGCTAAGAATTTGATATAATATAATCGATGAATTATGTAACTATATAAAACAATGGTCTCTTTTTTTTCTAAGCAATACCAACTATTTTAAAAAATAAAAAAAAATCGGAAATAATCTTTGGATAATTTTTACCTCATAAAAAGAAAGTAAAGTTTCTATTAATCTTCTTTATATTCTACTTATAAAATTAAACTGACATATTATTATTATATTTTATAAAATATAGAATCCCGACGCTCTTAATTTAAACATATGTTTAGAATAAGAAGACTAGGGGGTAAACATGTGAGATGGTCAAAACCCTAGTCTTGCTTTAAGCCTAGAATATAGTGTGGTCTCACTGGTTAATTAAGTTATATAATAAAGTATTAATAATAGTGTTATTATTATAATTAATTTATAGTAGTATATTCTATTCTGTTTTAATTCAATCTCCAATAAGCTAACAAACCTTCACTGAAGAAAGGAATTCGAAGGATTACTTTCTTTATTGAATTAACAGCCTAGCCTGTCAGACTTGCTTTTTTAATTTGATTTAAAAAATGATTGGAGACGGAAGGAGCGGGAATCAACTCAACGAGATAAAAAATTAGATAGTCAATTAATCGAGCTATTAATATTTTTCCGACATATAGAGTTTGTGTATTGTTTTATTTTTTTTCTTTCACCCTTTTTGGTCAACATCGTTACGAGAAGTGCGGTCCGCGCCAATGGACCCACTAATATTTTTTCAAAAATTTGAATTTTGTCACAATAATATTGTTATTGACGTTTTTAGATCTTGTTGACTTAAAAAGAAATTCATACAATTATTTCATTTTTTTTTCACAACTGTTTACTTTTCGATAATATGCTGGGGATATCCCTTTTCAATTTCTTTTCCTCAACAATTAAGGGCTTTTTTCCCCAAAGTATTGCACGGTTCTTTTTCTTTTTTAACTTGGAGAAATTTAAAAAAGATAATTATCTTCCACGGTAACTAATAAAAAAAAAAAACTATAGTAATTCTAAGCATTTTTATAAATAAGATTATAACATAAATAGTCCTTTATTTTAAATAATAGCCCATATATATATATACATACATACACTCAGAATGCTTTTTAAAGATTACGTGGTACAATTAGATCGAGTAAATCGACCCGTTCAGATTGGCAGCGATATCTTTTTCTCTTCAAACCACAAGGAAATGCAGGCACGGTAAAGCTCAGGAACAGGATGGCAGAAGCGAAAGTATGAACAGACGACTCGATCCTTTACCTCTTATATATTATAGGCAATAGCGAAGGTTCGACTTACAATATCATAAATATATCATGAGAGAAGAAAAACAAGTCAAGTAGTATGCCTGATTCACTAGATTCTACCACTATGGAGCATAGTCATAGTCCAAAGCGGAAAAGAGAGGACTCGTAAGTGAAAGTCGAATAGACTGACTGACCTGCGAGCATAAGAAAGAAGAGAAAATCGAATTATCGACTGACCAAATATGTTAACACTAAACTTTGGTATTTATAAATTTAGTAGGGGATGAAAATATGCATTATTGAGCTTCATAAATAAATGTTGATTTGAAAATTAGGCTATCAAATCTTATGATAAAATGTTAATTAATTAAATCAATCGCAAAAAATAAGTATTTTTCCAAATTATATTCATGTCCAAACACATTTTTAGTTTAAAAATACCGTCTTCTTCTTTAAAAAAAAAAAAATTCCAAATATTTGATCATTTTTTTTCAAATTTCACATCACTTTATGTCCAAATGTCATGTACTACATAAATTTTATTTAATTAATTAGTAGATATATGCATTAACAATTTTACATTCGAAAATTAATGATACAGTGTTTTCAAAATTTGAAAATTGTGTTATTGTTGTAATGTTTTTTATAGTAATTACAGATCTTGTTGACTTAAATTGAAATAATAGAGGGGGGAAAGTGAAAAACGTTTTAGGAGTGAAAGTTGAAAAATAAAAAAAAAGAAGTTTATCACTTCTTTTTTTGGCAAATTAATTTGCATTTAAAACCTTTTCTTTTCGATTCACTTTTTTAGAAGAAAAAAAAAAAATAAACACCTAAGCATTTGGATAATATTTTGATTGACAAAAAAACTTAGTTTGAATTAATAATTGAAAAAGAGTATGTGTTTGAAAGTTGATCAAAATTATATTTGGATATAATATGGATGGAAAAAATTAATCTACATTGAATATTTATATCAAACTAATAGATATAAGATTAATATCTTGCGTATATACCTTTTATTATTTAATTATAATTAAGAGATAAGCATTTTTACTTTAATCTGTCAAACTTAAAGTTAATTATCTAATCAGTAATAAACGTCTGATCACATGAAAATTCAAATTTAGAAGGTCATAATTATTACTATCTCAATAGAATTTTTTATAAACGAATATTTCAAATCGTAATTTCATTGATAAGCTATTAACACCTACATCATTTTAAGGCGCAAGCATTTGTTAATTATTTTTTATGTTATATTAAATGATTTTTCTTTTTTAAGGTTTCTTTTACTTACTATGTTTCTCATAAAAAAATATCACAATGAGATAAAAATAATCATATATTAATGAAAAATTTAATATCAAAATAATGAGTTAAAAGTCAAGTTATTGCGTTCGATAAGTTTGAGAAACACTCAAGTGACGAAGATTGACTATACAATCTATTATCATTTTGTTAGTATGTTCTTAAAATCTTTGATTTTTCATATTAGATGAAGAAAAATATTTTGAGTGATATGAAATATCAGCTTTTGACATAATATTTTTTGATGGCTATAAAAACAATTATTGTTAATTTTCCTTTTTTTCCTTTTTATTGGTGAATTGATTAAGTAGTCAAATAAAAAGAAATTACTTAATAAACTGCACAATCAAAATAATAAACTTTAGGAGTGATCAGAATGCAAGATTTTTATACTGAATATTGGTTTGATTTCCATATTTAATGACCTTAGATAGATATGAATCTTTCTATACATCAAAATCTATTTTATAATCGCCACTTGTAACTTATAAAATAACTCTTGTTTTTATTAAATATTACTTTTGCCCTTAACTTTATTAATTAGAGAAATAATATCCTCTTTACATTTTAAATAAGATAATAAACCTTCCTGATCTTAAATCATTTACTAAAAATAAGTTGAATTATTACATATGTTTTTAAAATATAAAAAATTCAATTAATATGATTATATAGCATGTACTCTTTTAAATAATAATTTTTAGATGAATAAAAAAACTGTAAAATAACTCCAAGCTTCTCAAATTACACTAAAATTTCATTGAGAATATATAATTAATATTTTGAACGTTTTACTAAAGATTTATCGTGATGGTCAAAGGATAAAAAAAAATACTAAACAAAGATTAATAATAACAACCCCGTAATTATCACGTCATTGTGAACCATATATGAAAATGTGTCAACTTAGAAGGTTGAGACCTTCAAATAATGTAATATTAGAAATACACATAAATTCGAAAAATATTCTATTAAGCCACTAAGTTTTGTTTTTTTTTTAAAAAAAAGTTTTTAAAAACATTTAATTCACAAAAATAAGTAATAAGTAGCGAAATAGAAATGATGGGAGAAACAACTCTTTAATTATATACAAATTTATTTTTAATTTTATATCTGTTTTACAAGAGATTTTCATTTTTATATATAAGAATCTGAAAATATTAGTATTTTTTATATTCAAATAATAAGAGAATAAATAATCTCATTTCTTCGATAAATTACTACGTAAAATTGAGAGAAAAAAAGACAAAATTACCCCGGGAAAAAGGTTTAACAAGTCAGCGTGCCAATGTCTCAAACCCATTGCCCTTACCAATGTATCAATCCATTGAGCTTTGGTTCTTGTGTCGAATTTGTATAAAAGTCTCCCCATAATGCTACAAATTGACTTTACTATGCCATTCGAGTTTTTAAATATAATTTTTTTTCGAGTTAATAGTTAAAAATATATCTAAAATATTACAATTTATATATATATATTACTATGTGAGCTATCTATCTAAATATAATATCGTCAATTTTTATGAGAATTGCTTTCTTTATTTATAATTTATATATTTAAAGAAAATCAATACGACATAAAAATATGATAGCATATAATATATATAAATATCATCGATCATATCAATTATAGAAAACATGCACTATAAGAAATATACTTTAAAATAACGAGAATCAAATTTAACATCCTATGAATCTACACTTTTTATTTGCGCCTCAATGGATTGTTGATACTCTTTTGAAAACTTAATATTAGACATGGACATACATTTGAAAGTGACAACATATTAACATTAATATCGTGAATGCTAAGTAAAACATTTTAAAGTTAATTGTTTATAGAAGTTATGATTATGCATTAACATACATTTAGGAGGATTATTTTTGTCCCTGTATTTTGGATAATCATGTGTTGAGTAAAGTGATTAAAAAACACTTGTAAGTTGTAACATACTAGGAGAAGTTCAAGCTTTTAATCTTTTTGTTCATGTTTTTTAAACCTTTAAATATTGAACTAGACATTGATGATATGGGGAATTGACTTTGTCTAACTTACTCAAAGAAGCCAATTTTTTTAGATGGATGTTACCTATTTCCTGTTGAAAATTATCTGTCGTATTTGTTTATACGTTTCAAAAATATATATTAAATATAAATAATTATTGACTACTTTATCTTTATTATGTCTTGAGTTGTAATCTCTCTTCATTGAACATCTACTTTATTTATGTGTCATTTATTTTATAATTGAACCCGTTTATAATTGTCAAATACAATTATTATTAATGGTAAGATAGAAAAATAAAATAAGTAATGTTATCTTTTAACTTTTTAAAAATGACAACTAATATGATACAATTTAAGCAATTAATTACCAACTATAAGAATTTTTACAGTAAAAATTGAGTTAAAATGTCTACTAACAATTTAAATATTTGTAAGAAAAAGAGATAATCCAAACAAAGATAGATAGCATGTCATAGTCGATGAAATTATAATAGTCATATGAAATACTTATAACTTCAAATTTAAAATACTAATCACAAGAGACGAGTTTAGAGTCTACTTTTCCCCCCTCTTATATAATATGATCGTGAGATGGTAGTTATATAGAACATTTGATAATTTATATACTAAAAAATTTTATGTTCCATTTTTAAACTGTCCAAATATTATATATATATCTATATATAATATATATATAATATATATATATATATATATATAATATATATATATATATCTATTATCATAAAATTCGCATCTAAGATTTTGATTAATTTTCAAATCTCATTTCCTTGTCAATACAAATGTGAAAACTAGCTCATTTTAGGACCATTTTCTTGATTGTCATATATTTTCCAATCTACCAATTTACTAGGATCCAATTTTCAATCTTTACAAATCACTGACCCCATTCAAAGAACCTTAATCACCAAATAAAGAAAATAAAAACAAACTGAAATAAAAAAAAAACATTATTTTTGTGATGAGAAATATTTTTAGCTTTTATTCACCTGATCTATAACCTTTTATTTTTTTTTTTTTTTAAAAGTCATATTCTTCTTGATTTTACTCTTGTTAACTTTTTTTGTACATTGATATAATTATTAGATGGAATAAATCATTTAAGATTATAGAAGTTAAGAACACATTTTTCTCAAGCAAAACATAGCAAAGAAATAATATTTATTAAAATAATATGAAGTAATAAATAAATGATTATTTTTTTACCATTTTGAATAAGTTTTAATTTTTTTAAATTAGTAGAGTAAACACTTTTATCTTTGCGAGCTCATAATCTATACAAGTTAAGACGGTTCAAGGTAATAAGTGATCTAGAGTCAAAAAAATTAATTTGAAGAGTTTGAATTATTAATTTTTTTATAAAAATTATTTGAAATTTAGTTTTCTAATTTTTTAAGAAGCAATATTGTGATTATACTTAATATTTTTTATATGCAAAGTTATTTCCGATCTCTTGATAAAAAAAATTACTTTTGCAGTAAATAATACCTTAATTGTTTCAATATTTTGTTTGATTTTGACTGAATGAATTTTTAAAAAATTAAAAAGATAAATTTATATATATATATATATATATATATACCAAAATGTCATTTAATCTTATAGTCTTAAACATGTCATGTGAAAAGTTAAATTTAAAATTAATAAAAAACAAAAAGATATCTTTTAATACTTCGAAATTAACGAAAAAAGTAAGATAAATTAATAAAAAGACACAATATACTTTTTTTTAAAAAAAAAATTATAAGTATTTTATTATTACGGACCCTCAAATTTGAAGACCTAAGGTGTATGCCCTGGTTTTGAATATATTGAGTCCCCCTTGCATATTCTTCAATGTCTATGATACTCTGAAAGGGGAAATTTTATAACATTATTTCTAAAAAGAATCCAAATCTAGTAATAAATAATAATAATGATAATAATAACAAATAATTCTTTATTAAACTCTTTTAATTTTTTGAATACGTTTTAGTTTTTTTAAAAAAAATAAGTAAAGTAAATATTTTCATTTTTTTTTTATTTTGTGTTAGCTCAAGATCTATATAAATCGTGCACAAAGTAATAAGTTTTTAAAAAATAGTCTAATTTGAATAATTTTTAGTTTCATCCATAATTTGTGTTTGATCAACTCTTTTAAAAGTTATTTTTAAATCTAAATTTATAATAAAAGATTAGTGATAAATATTACTCCTATTTAAACAAATTTTATTATTAATCATTATGATATATTAATTATTTATTTTTCGTAAATACTTCAATTGAAGAGGAATAATTTTAGCAAATATAAATTTATGATTAAAATATATTTTATAGTGAAATAATTAATCACTTATTTTCCTCTACTTTAAGAATAAATTTCAAATTTCTATTTTTTTAAGAAGCAGAATTGTGATTATACTTTAAGATCATTTTTATAAGCAAAGTTATTTCTATATGTTGATTAAAAAGTTATTTTTCTGATAAAAATAACCTAATTGTTTTAATATTTTGTCCAATTTTGACTTAACATGAATTTTTAAAAAATGAAGAAGATATTTATATACACACACATCAAAATGTCTTTAATCTTATAGTTTTAAAATGTCACATGGAAAGTTAAATTTAAAAATTAATAAGAAAGACAAAAACTTCTTTTAATGCTCTGAAACGAATTAAAAAGAAGTAAGACAAATCAATAAAATAACATTATATACTCTTTTTTTTGTATATTTTTTTTTTGTATATATATAAAAACTAATAATTATTTTATTATTTCTAATAAAAAAATTCAAATATAATACTGTAATTATTTATTAAACTCTGTAACTCTCTCAGTAAGTTTTAGTTGTTTTTAAAAAAGTAAGTAAAATAAACATTTTTATTTCCTTTTTTTTTTGTTTGTGTTAGCTCACTATTTATATAAACCGCGAGCAAAGTAATAAATTTTTAAAATTAGTTTAATTTGAATAATTTTTTAATTTCATATAAAATATCAACTCTTTTAAAAGTTATTTTTGAATTTAAAATTATAATAAAAGATTTAATGATAAATATTACTCCTATTTAAACAAGTTTAAATGTTTATCATTATGATATTTTAATTATGTATTTTTCGTAAACACTTCAATTGAAGAGGAATAATTTTAGTAAATACAAATTTATGATAAAAATATATTTTATCATGAAATAATTAATCACATTCTTTTCCTCTATTTTTAAAAATAAATTTCAAATTTCTATCTTTTTGTTTGTTTATTTGTTTTAGTTCTAATTTATTTCCGCTTAATATCACTTATTTCTCTAAAATTCGGTCAAACTTTTATATCCTCAAATTTCGTTTAAAGTAGTCATTCTATTGAGTATTTATTTTGTTTGTATAGTAAAACATATTTTTTAATCTCGAGAATATCAGAACAATGAAAAGCTCGTGACATTAATTTTTAAACTCCTTTTCAAATTTAATAATATTTTTTTTTATTAAACACTTAAAAAATAAATAAATTAGTAAAGTGAACACTTTCATTTACTCAAAGAGTGAGAATTTCGTGACAATATTTCTTTTGCAAAATAATCTAATAGTAAGTACTAATGGAGAAAATGGACCCATTGATGTAGAAAGAAGAATTAAACAATTAAATGCCCTGAAAAAATGCAGTAGAAAAAAAGAGTAAAATTTGAAAAAACTCTTTTCTTTTTCTTTTTCCTTTTTTTTTTTTTTTGGGAGCTTGCAGCATCAGAAGTTTGAACTATGGACCATCCCGCTCTCACTCCCCACCCACCCCACTCTCCCCACCCACCCCCACCCACACATTACCAACCCCTTTCCACATCTACAGTGTTATATATCTATCACCACTCTACGCTCTTCACTCTCTCACCCCCCACCCCCACCCACCCTCTGGAACCACAAGACGAGCTACATTGATTGTATGACCGATCGGAGAAGGTAGAAACCCTAGCTCTGCAATCGAGGCACCGCCGTAGAACGGTGTTGCAGGCAGCTCATGAGCTGTTAATAATGCTTAGTAAGCTCAGCTTAGACCTATACATACATGTTTGATATGTACTTGTTTATGTGTACATATCGATATGGATATTGTATTTGTAGATTAGCTGCAATGTATCATAGCCTTGTAGGTTTTTCTAGATGAATAAGGGATTTATTTTGAAATTTTGAAAAATTTTAGCTCTATTTTGAGTAATCCTTGAGGATTTGCTTATGGATCTGTGAGCTTAGAGTTTTTCTGCCATTTTTCCTTAATTTCTGGAGTCCTGATTTGCTTAATTTCTATTGTTGTTGTTGCTGGTTGTATTTTTTTTGAATTTTTTTTTTGTGGTTCATTGTTGTTGGATTTTGAGGTTCTTTGATTTTCATTTTCTGGTTACTTGTGAAAAAATTGATTTGGATTTTTTATTTTCAATTTCTATTTTTGTTCTTAGTTGTTGTTTTTACTTTTTTTTAAAAAAAAATTGTTATAGTGCAGTTTGGTTGAATTTTGAGGTCTGGAAGCTTTTTCTAAATTATTTTTTTCTAGTTTCTTTTGAGAAAAGAAATTATTTGGTTTTGTTAATTGCCATTTTCAGTTTCTTATACTAAGTTGTGATTAAGCAAATTAAATTTTGATGTGTTTTGGTTGATTCTTTGAGTTTTAAAGCTATTTAGTTTTATTTTTCCAGATTGATTTTGAAAAAAATAATTTGAATTAATACTTTTGCTTTGCGTGTGGATTTACAAGTTAGGAGGAAATTGATTTTACAATGGACTTGAATTTCCAATTGAAGAACAATTGATGGATCTATCATGCTATTCTCAGAAATTTTAGTGTAGTTTTTTATTTTTAAGGTTTTGTTTTTGTGGATTTGTAGAAGATCTTCAGCTAGATCAAACTGAGAATTTTTAAAGAATTCCTACAATTTTTCAGTAGTTAAATTGCATAACATTGACCGAGATGACTGATATCTTTTGATTTATGGATTAAAGTTCTTTAAATCGTCTATCATATACTGTATCTACCTTTGAATATATTGGTGCTAAACTTTGAAATTGAATTGTATACATGACTTAATTTGCAGCAACAATGTATGAGTAGGTGCTTTTTTTTTTGCATTTGTAGAACTCTCCATGCAAATGGTATGTGCTATCTTTCCCTTTTACACCTTAAAGCTTAAGTAAGTAAATTCAATGAATGTTTGATGCAGGCTCGTCCCTGATTCAAGAGTACAGTGACAGTTGCTCCTTATTTATATAAAGCTCTAGAATTGTGGTGGAAGACAATGCAGGTGAATATAACTATTCAAAATATAGACTTATGTCCTACATATGATGTCATTTTTTTTGGGATGATGGGAACACAAAAATCATATGTTCTTGGCAGTTTGTTGTGGGATAGAGCCTTAGATAAGATCTCATTAAATGTTAGATGTGAACATAAATATATTTAAGTTATCAAATTTGTAACACTTTTTTTATGTCATTGCTTCTCTCCACACAATTTCTCTGCTTTGAATTAGAATATACGATTGTATCCATTTTTGTTTATTGACCCTTGGTTGATCAAATGAGACAAACAGTCTCTTGTGCCTGCTGCATTTGAAGATACATACTTGTGTTTCAGCTCATTCACAGGCTTGAAACTCTTTATTTTTAGTCTACTTCAGTAGATTGCTAGTGGATGCTGGTGGTTCTCTGATATTTAAGACCCTCTTTCATGGAAGAGTTTGAAATGTATAAAGATAATCTCTGTAAATAAAAGTGTCCTCGTCTGCTAGGTAATACTGGGAAAATCTACAAAAGAAATAAACAAAGACAGCACAATGAGAAAATATAATGACCACAGCTGAGGAAAAGAAGAAAACTAAGTGTGATCGACTTTTTCAATTGTAGTTTATTACATTATTTTGTTCTTTGGTACGATTGACTTTCATAATATAAGTTAACATAAACTCCTAATCTTCCAACTTGTTCTCTACTTCTTCTCTTTGCTATTTCAGTTTATTCATAAGTGAATGTTATAATTGAAATAATATTATGACCTAAAGATTGCATCAATAGTGTTGGTTATGCTAACTTCTGTTTGTAGAAGTTACTTTCTGCTTAGATATTAGTAGCTCAAACTGGCATAACTTGCGTGTATTTAACTGACTAAGAAGGCTCCAAGTTCAAGTCACTATACCAGTTAATAATAGTTGCTTGATTTGTGATCTTCCTAAATCTCATTAGTTCACATGATGGCATGTCAGAGTCCAATCAGGCACTAGTTATCTTCTTACCCTGGTACCTGGACACATATATTTGCCAAAACATCAACGGTCTAAACTTTCTGGGGAATAATGTCATTAAGGCCCTAAAGCTTTGTCCATGTAATTTGTGTTTTTATTTTTATATAATTTTGTTTTCTTGTATTGCATATACATCCTTTATTTTTTTTCGTCATCAGGCCCTTTACTAGAACATTTTTTGGATGTGTGTTGTGCTTAAAGCCCAAGACCTTTGAATCTTCCTTTGCCTTTGACAACACTGCTGAAGAATGATGTTTGTGCTGTTTCATCAAGTTCTTGGATCCTGCATATTGAGACTTACTTTAAAATTCCCTACTCTTTGGTCCATGCTGAGCATCTGTTTTTGCGGAGTCTTTTTTTTTTTTTTTGAACTTTTTTTGGGGGTCATTCTTACCTTTGACTATTAAAAGTTAAAGACGATGCAATGTTGTCTCTGCAGTTGTAGCTCTGACAATTGGCATATCACCACCTGGATTAATGAGGAATGCAACTATGGCAACTGGATCTTCTAATCTTAAAGTGCCTACTATGCGAATCACAAGAGCACGGGCAAAAACCTTGGGTTCATCAGGTGGACTACCACCTCTACACCCATCTGTCAGACAGGATAAGAAACAGGGACTTGTAACACAAGGAACAAAATCCAAAAGACCAGCCCCAGATGAGAACAAACCAGCTAATTCTTCCAGTACTGCTTCTCAACAGCCTAAGCGAAGGGCTGTTCTCAGGGATGTCACTAATGTGCTTTGTGAAAATCCATACATGAATTGCATCAATGGAAGCAAATTTCAGGTGAGCTTCAATAGATGTGTTATGTCATATTTGCTCTTTGGAAATGAAATCATTCTGCTAAACATAATTATTGGTTATTGTCTTTGTTTCAAAAGATGGAGATTCAGTGCTAAATCTTTTTCTTTGTTTCAAAAACTTATCAACTTCTGGCCAATGATGTCAACTTGTCCTGTGGTGATAGGTTAAGAAATTATCTGATAAGAGGAATTCAAAGGTGACACCTGCTCTTTTGGTGAAAAAGCCTGAGCTTGAAGATAGAAAAGAGAGTGTGATTGAAGAAGCAAAAATGGTAAAGGTCGAGGAATCACAAGAACACTGTTCACAAGCACACTTCAAGGACCACCCATTTACTCAGCCAAGTGAATATATCACCGCCGCTCAGAGTGGTTTAGCTGATCTTATGCCTGTGAATAGGAGTTCATGTAATGACATTACCCTCCAGACTACAACACCAAAAGGTATGCTATTGTGTGCTATTATGCAAGATTTGAAAGCCTTGGAATTTGTTGATTTCATTCCCTCTCTTTAGACATAGTTTGAAGTGCAACTATCATGACTGAGCTATGTCTGCTCCTTCAAATTTCAAAAAATCTGTGGTAATTGCTGCCTGCTCATCGGGAGGGACCAGCAACTAAGATACTTGATAATCATAACTTTCCTGAAAACTTAATATTTCTTAAAAGTGCTGTGCACGATGAAACTGTGAAGTAGTTTTATTTATAGGCCTTTGAATTTGATCCTTTTATGAAATGCTCTATTCAAACCACGTATAGTTCTTTGTGAGCGCGACAAGCATGTGTGTCCTTTACTGGCATATAGTTCTAGTTAAAATTTCAAAGTGCAAAGCTACTTATTGCCCTTTGTCCAACTCAGATATATCATTATTACAATAGGCATCCATTTGAATTTGATGTTATAATTCCAAGCACAATCTCTAGAATAGCAATTTATAACTTTTTTTGCGGTTATTAAAGTTCTCTACTGTATATGCAGCAAGAAGAAAGTTTATAAAGACTTCATTCACTGCATTTTGCTCATTTTTTCTTTTGCATTCTAGTAAGTCTCAATTCAGTAAACTGTTTGAAGAAAAGCAGTGTAAAATTTCTAATTTTCATAAAACCTCAAAAGAGAGCTCTTGCTCACTGAAATGTGAAGTAACTGACTTGTAGAACCATCAGAAGAAATGGTAACCCTCGAATAACTGGAAGTATAGAGACAATGTAATATATGCAACAGAAAGAGCGAAGAAACCAATTGAGTGCATAGTTCCTCATGGGTGATATGTCTTTGTGGTTCTACGGAGATGGTTATTTTATGTCTCCAATACAAAGGGCGTTTTTGTGTTCATTTTACAAATGGATGGACTGCAAAACCTTTTCCCAAAAAGGTAAAAAGCCAAAACTGTTTGTAGGAGGAAAACTTATTAATCTGTTTGATCTTCTGGCATTGCCTGCAAAATTTAATCATCATGTTAACATTGCATGAAAGCATTATTAGTCTTGAAAGGAAATCTTCCTATTGTTATGTTCTTTTCTAGAAGGTGCTTATTTGCTTCTGTTCCATCATGCAGATGAAAGCAAGGTTTGCTTGAAACAGGAAGGCTCCAATTCGCTTAGTATTGCAGATATAGATTCAAAACACAAGGATCCACTAATGTGTAGTCTGTATGCTCCTGATATATATAACAATTTGCAAGCCATGGAGGTTAGTATGACTAGTGCATTCCTATTACTACTTAAAAAATTATTGACGCACTGTTCAATGGTTGATAAGTCTAGTGATAGCACTAGGCATCTGTAACCATTTAAACAATATCAAGTTTAATGTTGCCTTTAGTTGTTAATTAAACAAATATTATCATGGATAATTGCAATGAAATAGTTTAAATACTTCTGAACAAGTTTAAGAGTGCCCTTCCTTTTCTTTGTTAACATAAGACTTTATGTTTCTCAATTACTAAATGACAAATTCATCTCACCAACAGCTTGACCGGCGGCCTTCCTTTAATTATATGGAAAAGCTTCAGCGGGACATTAACAAGGGTATGCGAAGTATTCTTATTGATTGGCTTGTGGAGGTCAGTTTGCTTTTACTTGGATGTTTTGACGCTGCTTAATATTATGTGAGATATTATCTTAAAGAGTATGTTGTGGTTCTTTATAAACAAAATCTTCACATATAGACCTAAGTTGTGATAGTAGAAAACCTTTTTGTTGATTACCTTTTCTATGATCTTTGGATGAACTGTTCCTTTTTTTGAAGGCATCACCAACTGAAATTTTTGCTTCATATTCAAGCATTATTGTCTTGTTTAATTTTTATGGTTACCCTCCCTGGAAGATCACATATGTTTTTTCCCTTGAAGCATTTCATCAAATGTTAGTTCTGATAGGAAATTTCATATATAGTCTACAGTCATGATTTCTGTCTAAATGACCAAATGATCCTTTAGCCTATACATCTCTCCTTTTTCATTTTGGAATATCATTAGCAGATATTATGATACATTCATGATTTATATTTCTCTATTAAGAAAATAAGTCTGTTAACTATGATGAGAGGTGCAATACTTTAATGGTGTTATTCTCTTTAAAGTGCTCTTTGCCAAGCTATATCCTGGGTAAAATAGTTCTTAAGTTCCCTCGTAAGTTATGCATGTAATATTTATGCAAGATATGAAAATGGAAATGAAACATTCATCAGTAGTCGGGGACTTATTGCTTGAATTATTTTTGTTTACTGGAAATCAAAAGAGCCTTTACATTTCCGCCATTGATTATGCATATTGATAATGGCACTGGCTTATGGAATTCAGACTTACTTTTGATAAGCTCTTTTCCTGCTTATGAAGTATTGGATATGCTTATCTTGCATGACGGTGAAAATTCTATCCGTTGACCATCATTTTGTTCTCTCTCTTGCAGGTATCTGAAGAATATAGGCTGGTTCCGGACACTCTTTACCTGACTGTACATCTTATTGATAGGTTCCTTTCTGAGCATTACATTGAAAAACAAAAACTGCAGCTGCTTGGAGTTACCTGCATGCTAATTGCTTCGTAAGTAAATCATTTTTGGATATTCATACTCAAGGATGTCAGGTTATAGGGTAGACTAAACAGTTTTTACATTTATAAACTTGTAGATCACAAAGATTTTCCTTTTTTTACCGTGGTAGCTTGTGGGAAATAGAGCCATTTAACTAACATTCCTCTTTTTTTAAACTTGTATGTGCATGTGCTATTCAACACGGTATATACTTTGTCCAATTTTTAGAATTATTTGTAGTTTCAGTAAAGAAAACTGTATGTACTTCCATCTGCATCTTTTCATTGTAATTTTTCTGCAGTATGTGATCTTTTATTTACTTTTTTGCTTGCAGCAAATATGAAGAAATTTGTGCACCTCGTGTGGAAGAATTTTGCTTTATTACAGACAACACTTACTCGAAAGAAGAGGTATGCTCATTCCAATGCTGATCTAGTCGTAATTTTCTTTTATGTGGAGAAAGAGGTACTTGGAGATATGTTATGTGATAAAGAGCAATTGAATAACTTTAATTTCAATTAGTGTTAGAAGCATGATGAGTTGCTTTAGATTCTTTAAATTCATTTCTCCTGGTTGTATTTGTCGTTGGTACCCATCCTTGATGTTTGGTCACTCAATATTGAGCTCCTGTGCTATGTGATATTCTCTAGATGTCTAGTACTGGGCATTTAAGGAGTGTTAGAACCCACAGTGGTTGAAAGTAAAGGTTGTAGCTCTTATATGCTTTTCAACCATCCTCAATTCATGAGCTAACTTTGAGGGTCAAGCCCAAGGTCTGTTGTAACATTTTTTACCTTTATGCATCCAACTAGTCTTTCAGAATTTGTCCTTGTAAACTGATAACTGTATAAGACCCACTCCTTGCATTCCTCTGCTAGTTCTTTTGACTGTGTTTGCTTGTCCTAGCTACATTACTTTACCCCCTTGTGTTTATCTTCTTAAAAGCGAAAATCTAGATTGCCTCTGAGCTTTCCTTTCTCTTTTATGATATCTTGGATGCATACTTTTTCCTACTTGAGTAATGATCTGAACATTTCCCAAATGTTTTCCTATGTCTTCTATAATACGACTTGAAGTTCCCTGTGGATGTGAAAAGGCTAATTACTAATTGCATATCCATTTTCAGGTAGTAAGAATGGAAAGTCTTGTTCTGAATTTTTTGGGCTTTCAACTTGCTGCTCCGACCACCAAAAAGTTCCTGAGGTACGTGTAATTAGCAATATATGCAAATTTAATCATGTTACTTGTGAGAGTAGGCTCCTTATTTGTGCCATTGTCCTTTGTTTTTAGGAGATTCGTTCAAGCATCACAAGCTTCTTATGAGGTAGATGAGATATCATTCTTCTTTTGGTTTGGGTCCTAGAATGAAGCTTGTATGACAAATTAAATTTCTCCAACCTACAGGTTCCCTCTGTTGAACTGGAATTCATGGCAAACTATTTAGCAGAGTTAACACTAGCTGAATATAGTTTTCTCAAGTTTCTTCCATCTGTTACTGCTGCATCAGCTGTATTTCTAGCCAGATGGACACTTGATCAATCTAACCACCCATGGGTATGCAACTTTTTTGCACCTTGATCCTGTCATCTTTTTTTGCAATTGAATGCAACCACAAAATAACTCCTGAAATATCTTGCAGAATTCAACTTTGGAGCACTACACTACATATAAGGCGTCAGATCTGAAAACTACAGTTCTTTTGCTGCAAGATTTACAGATGAACACCAGTGGAAGCACTCTGAATGCCATCCGTGAAAAGTATAAACAACCAAAGGTAAGAAACTCTATCACAACCACATGTATCAGCTGTTTATCATTGCACTCTGTATACTGAAGCTTCCATTTGAATTGACAGTTCAAGTCCGTGGCAACTTTATCGTCTCCAAAACCAGTCCAATCACTGTTCTAGGAAATGCTGATTTTAAGTCCCGGTGGCCAATCCATGTTTGTCACTTTTTCAAGCGAAGGAACATTAATCTTTAACATACAATAATTCATCCTTCCTGGAAAGAGACACATTCTTTTCAACCCTCTTTCGAATTTTAACCATCCTGCCATGGTCCGTCAGATGATACAGAAAGCTGTAGATTTGAATGAAGTGGATGCACTAAGTTAAAAAGTAATGGCAATATGTAAGTAACTTCACAGCACCTGGTTAGCTTCTTGCTATCATGTATATGAAGCTGTTTGAGAGCTCTTCTTGTTAAAATGGTTCCAAATTTGACGTTTCTATTCATTAAGCGCAATAAATCCTTTTCCATTCTGGACTAGATACAAACTGTTTAAGTCTATCAAGCTTACATAACTTTGCTTACATGCTTTCTTATTTAACTTCTATATTTGTTAAGGTAGCATTTAGGTACTTTTGTGTTTACCTGCGCCCGATATTTACTCCAAATCATACTTGCTATGGTTTAAGGTGAAAACTTAAATTAATTACTGTAAATGCTGAGGGATGTATGCAAACATCACCCCACATAGTTTTATAACAAGACTTGAGTATGGTTTACCAAATTTATTACGTCCTGAACGTAGGCCTCGATTTAGTAAAAAGGACGTAAATAATATTAAATATCACTATGATGAGATATAAACAATACAATTGAAAAAAATGTAGGCACATACGACGGCATGGCTTGATGCAAGATGATGAGCAAAAAATGGAAAAGTAGCATTTTATCGCCATGTTAAAGGCCCAAATCCCAATGATATTTGTTACTATTTCCTGTCTAAAAATAATTGTCATCCTGGTAAAAAACCACCTTCTTTAAGATATCAATAAATATAATATATAGTTTACTTAGCTACTACTCTTTTCGTGCTATTTTATATGTCATATTTCAAATTACAAGAGTCAAATAAGTTTATATTTGATCATAAATTTTTCATATATCTTTTAAATATTTATTAATTATTGTGACTCATAATATCTTTTACGTAGTTTATAAATATACAAAATTTCATCTCAAAAAAATTGAAGATTTCACGTGCAAATTTCTGATCAAATTTAAACTGTTTAACTCTCAAAATATAAGAGATGTCATATAAATTCAAATAAAAAAAGTATCTTTATTTAATAAATGTCTCTTAAAAATTTAACACTATTACATGGTGTATTAAGGATATACTAGAGTTGATAAAACATACTAATTTATTTTTATCTTAACTTAGACATTTATTATTTTGGGACAATTTTTTTTTCTTCTAAAGTGACACTTGTATTGATACAAAAGGAGCAGGTAGTTACTAGTACTGATTATTTCACATGAGGTCCTCCAAAGTCCATACTATTAGTACTACCTTTATCCTTTTAACTTATTAGTCAACAATTCAATTATACTAGTACTGTAATATATTGTGCTCACACGAATAAGATGTGTGGGGCAAAAAAAAAGCATTAATTTTTGTTTTTTAGTGAGTTGGGAATCAAAATAAGCCATAAAAATATAAAAGTAACTAAATTAAGTTATTATTTTAGTAAGTTATTAAAATAAGCTTAGTGGAAAAAAAAGCTTCAATATATCCAATTTTTTAAACGTTTTTCGTTAGTGTCATAACGTTTATTTTTAATATATAACGGAACTTTTTCACTTTCACCTTCACATTCTCTCCCTTTCCTTTTCATGGCTCAAAAAAAAATTCATTTTGAAGATGGTTTGATCTGACAGTTTGAAGAGGCCCCACACTAAATAAATTGAAATTTTGAAGTAGCACAATCCGACAACATACAACTCATATTCGTTGCTTTAGGTGAAAAAATAAGTAAGATTGCAGTCTTGTACTTGTAGGAAAATTTTATCTTTTTTAGAAGTGGTTTTAGTTTTGCTTTACTTTCACCTTAGACTTCAATTTAGTTTTGGTTAGGAAACATCTAAATTCATTGATAGAAACTTTAGTTTCACATCCTATAAAAGTTTCAATAGTAACCTCCTTCAAAATCATATGAAAATAAAATAAATAAATTAAAAGCAGAATAGCGTCAAATATAAGATAAAATCAAATTATCTATGGTCAAAAGTACACCAAATTATCTTTTTATCTAGCTTAAGTTGAAACATTTCTGTTTTTTATTTTTTTTCGAAAAAATATCACAAATCTTCCCTAATTTTCCTTATGGTGGATGTTTAGTGTTTGACTATTTCTTCTGCAACCAATATGTGTCTTTGACTATCGCCATACCATTGACTACTGGTTTCCAGGTTGAGTTTTTCAAAGCTTCATGAACTTCGGCACGTCGGCAAAAGAACCCTCCCAAGTACCATAAACTTTTTCAAAAGCCCCCGCTTGCAACCAAGATAGGCTTTTTCTTTTACTCTTACTGAAATGTCATATGCTTTAATATAGAACTTTGGTTTGACACATTCTTTGATGGGAACTTTGAAAATGCAATAATAATATTAATTATCAAATAAAAAATGAATATGTTCTATTAATAAAATCATCTAGGGATAAAATAGTACATTGTCGTTCTTTCTATATCAACACGGAGGACTTAGCATCTCTCAACATCCAAGTTGAAATGCCCTTTCAGGCACATACCCATAATCACATGTAATGTCCTTTTATGTATTTTCCAACTTTTCAGTGTTTTATGTTATCAATAAAAGAAAGTCAACCTAATCGACAACATCCTTGTTCCTAACAACCCTGCAACAAGTCCGCCATGATTTCTTTGTCGATTTAATAACAAAGCACTCCCTTGCTATCTTCAAATGTAAAGTTTTACTGCTATTTTTGCAACTGCGTTCTTTGAATTGAATTACATGTCTTTTCAAATATAATAACTCATTCATGAAATCTTCTGGTTCATGCCACGTACGTTGTGATGTATATTCATCATGTGTATTACCAAAGATATCTGGACTATCCGGGAGATGATCAAGATAAGAAATTTCATGATTACGAAACGGACTCGTGGACATTGGTCTTGGCGATCGATTGGGAGTCAAAAAATCATCATCACTAGATGATGCCTCAAATGGAACATTATCTCCTGATTCCTCAACATTAGGCAAATCATCACTATCACTAGCTGAAGGTGAGCCGTAATTAGAAAGGTCACAATCATCGATATTCACAGGATCAATGGGCTAATCTTGTGTGATATTTTTCCTATATATGTAAAAAATATATAAATATTTGGCTCATGCAATTAACTTACTCAACTAAAAAAAATAAATGTTAGACATAACGATAATCATCTGCATGAAAATTTGAGGTTGTCCCAACATTTTTCGTCATTTCAAAGTGTGAGGACTGACCAAAACTTGGAACAATATTCCTATCTTGTTGAGGTAAACCGCTACAAAATACATAATAATAAGAATATAAATTAATAAATAATTGACAAAATCAACAAACTACAATTGAAATATAATAATTGAGCATTACCGATTACTTTCATTGTATTTCTTTAAATCAAATCTATCGCCGTAAGATAGTGTTTGATAATGAGTCATTTTTAAGGAAATCAGTAGATTGAGTTATCGGAAATCATCAATTCTATTAAGATTTTCTAATTATGAGGACTCGATTGATAGGAGAACATTGTTGACCCATCTTAGGCTCCTTCCTAAACATAGATTCATTATTGGTTACATTGATTTGAATCTATATAGTCATTTGGACCCTCAAAAAAGTCGGTTAACTATTCGTCATTAAGATAAATCCACTCTCAAAATTTTACTTGTCTTGTGATAAAAGAAGTAGGGTATTTTCCGAACTTATAATCAAATATAATCCGTACTGTTTATACCCTTCTTTTATAAAAAAATGTTTTTTTTTTGCCCCCGTTTTTGAAAATCAAAATTTTGATTCGGACATTAAATTTGTATTTATCATTATTTTTTGGAGGATAATTATAATAAACGGTATTTCCGTCATGTTAATTTCGTCATCCCAATCCCAATGAAACTTTAACGTTTAAGTGAAAGAAACTTTTTCTTAGATTGAAATAACATATAGAAGACTGTTATTTTTGTAGGTGCTATCAACTATGCATACGTCCTTAATAGAGATTGAAAGATTTTTCAGATAAAAAAATAAAAGTACAGAATGACATATTTTTTTCCGTTTTAAATGACATATCAAAATCAACTATAATTTGTATGACAACACTGTAGAGCTTCTTCAAGACAATGAAATATTTTTCTTATAATATGTCTAAAAAGTTTCACTTTATAAAAAGTTGGGGAAAGAAATAAACTTCACGTTTTATAAAGTATAAGAAAAGTTTTCGTTAATCTTAAAACAAATGTTTAATGACACTACAAAAAAAAGAAATTTGGTGATATAGTGAAATTTTTTCTTCCGCTAAAACTTACTAAAATAGTGATTTACTTTGATATTTTTATATTTTTATGGCTTATTTTATTTCCCAAATAGTAGTACTACTTTTTTCTATTTATCGTATAGTTGTTGAATGTGGTCGTATTCCGTACTCTTCTATAGTATTATTTCGCTGTAAAGTACCCCTTTACAGCACATTATTATAATGCTACAAACAGGTGCCAAATAAATTTTGACTTGAAGAATCACAAAAGTCTCTTAACCCACAAGCCCGGGGTCTATTGCAGATTCACGCGAATTCAATAATTTTTGCTTACTCAATGAAGTAAGATATTACGGGTTCAAGTTTTAAAAATAATCTCTTGTAAAAATGCAACATAAAACCACATACAATAAGTCCATGCAGTCATTAAACCTTGCACATGATGAGAGCTTTACTGCACCGAACTGCCCTTTTTCTTTTTAATCTGTTGATCAGACTGGAAGTGATAAACTAAATTCTACATTTGCCTCACCATACAAAGTTCGCACATTCTTAAGTCATAACTTTTAAGTTAGTGAGTGCATAAATATCACTATAATAAACCATTTTTAATAGATGGGAACTTAAAGAGTATAAAAACATCTGTTTGAGGGCAAAATGAAAAGGTAATAATTAGAAGCTTCATAAATATATTACAAAACTACAGATTAGTCAATGTCAAGAAATGGTGTCAAACAAATTGCCTGAAGAAATCTTTATATTTTCTTTTTCTTCTTTTCCACTTCCATCCAACTAGCAAAGCTGAACACTAAAGAAGCCAGGCAAAAAGGTGATGAAAATATTAGCCATTTAGATAACATATAAGGCCATGACAAAATGTTCATAAAGTAAAATAAAAGAAACAAATGTTAGTTTAGCCCCCCCATTCGCGCTCTCAACACAGTTGTAGGACTAAGGTTACAACAGAGATAAGGCTGTTAATCGGGTTGATCTTCAAAAACCTGCGCCAGACAACAACCATTTTCCATCCATGACGCCATTCTAGTTTTTTCTCCATGATTCCTAAATTGCGTGGAACATACACAGCAAAACACGGGGACAAGGATAGAGTGGAGTCATCACCTCTTAGCAAGTGATTGAAGTTGCTAAAGGCGTTACCAGGACAGCAATGTTTCCAGCTACAGGTGGACGTAGACTAGCTGCAGTCTCCAGCTGTTCCCATGCTTCCTTCCGTTTTTCAGATTCCAAGTCTATTTTCTCCTGTTCTTCCTTGTAATGCGAATGGCAAGCAAGGAAAAGTACATCATCCATTTCGGAGAACATCCTTCTTACATTTAGACTCAAGTTCTGCACAGCATGATTCCAGTGGTTCTGAGTATTGCTTTCCACAGCTGGGAATATAATCGGGAGAATCACATGCCGGTTATGTGCAATCAAATTGACAATTTGGTCATTATTCCAAAGGAAGAGAGCCCTTTCAGCAACCTGGAAAATAAAAGTTTGACTGTTAGGATGACAAGTAAATGTCTTTGGGGGGAGGGTTAACTAATAACAGACTAATGCAGCATCAAAGAGATCATCACATATGGCAACCTTTCTACCAGTGAAGGCCTGAAGTTCATATCTATCACTCCCCACTGGGAAAAAAGGGGGGTTGAGAGAGAACTCTAGAGTGAATGGAAAGATAAAGAGGAGGAGGGGGTTTCAGAAACTAACCAACAATGAACTAAATTTGTTTTACAAACATTGTGCCATATACTCAGTCTTCTCTCTCTCTCTCTCTTCCCCATCCACAAACCACTTTTCATGTAGAAGCCTCCAGTATTTAGATAAATACACAATTCATAAGCGTAGTCCTCACTCTTGGTTAGAAGATCATTACTTAGTCGCAAAAATATACTATATGCCTTGGAAGTGAGATGCTATAGTTTTTGGCAAATTGTGTCCCTGAACCCAACAATTTCCAGCCTCAACAATAAAAGATAAACGGAGAAGAACCATGTGATGCCATATAATGATTGAAATCCAAGTATCTACCAGAAAGACTTGGTTTATAACAAGTAGAAATTTACACATGTTTAGATGTGTTGAGAACTTGCAGGTTTAAAGATATCATACTATAACCACCACCACCAACTCTTTAGAATATGGTGGTGGCGTTCATCGAAGTGCAATGACTGATTGACGTCAAAAGATTTGGCCAAACAGGCCCAGGATACTTGGTTTTATCCAAGTTAACTCTGTCAAAGATCCAATTACTTCATCAGTTTCTCTCTGTCTTTGAAACTCCATTTTTTTAGTCTGTCTAAGAATGGACAAAGATACTTAAATCATTGACTGAATAATGCAGATTAAGCAATATATCTCATTCTTCTTATTAGCTGGTTTTCTGATGAATTTTATTAACTTGATTTTAGAAATGCCCTGGGAAACAGTAATAGATCTTCTTTATCAGCACTCTTCTATCTATTGTCATCCCTTGAAACCACTTGTTTACCCAGTTCATTGACAAGGCTGTTGTTTCGTATAGACAAAAAAAATCCTGAACATTCTCTTGGGGCACAAGTCTTTTTGGCTCCATAATCTTAAGTTCTTGACTCATTGCTGAAACCATTTCAAACTAAATGAAAAACTCCTGTCAGCAATCTAGAAATTTAATTCTAGGCAACTGAGCTGGTAGTAATTTTAAAGATTTTCATATAAAAATTCCTCACAGCTAAAAATACATGTAAATCTGGAAGGATCCTGATTCTTTACAAGTCAAACAACTGGATGAAGAATGCATCATTCAATCAATTGCATTTCCATCCCACATTAGCCTGAATCCTCTGTATCAATTAGAAGGAGAAATCTTATCACAATATTAGTTCATAGATCCTTGAACAAACCATATCTAACCAACAACTCAGAAACTAGGCAACAAATAAAAATTGAAGTACACACGCACACACATATATACATGTCTAGAGACACAAGTATTAGTACCTGAAAATGGTAACTATTGATGCAGCAACCGATCCGCCAGAACAAGGGAACCATCACTTTTTGGAACTCAGCCATGTTAATAACTTCCAAAATTTCTTCCAGCTCACTCAAAAACATCACCTCCTTTTGGGTACTTGTGATAGGCCAGTACTTCAACAAACCCCTAATCACAGTGCTAGCCAATTTGGGATCTTTCTCTATGAACTGGTTAATACAATATGATAACTGTTGAAAGTAAATCCCCAAGGATTTTGGCTTGTGCAAAGGAATCAAAGTCCTTGACAAAAAGATCTTATGCTCCTCTTTCAATGGCAGAGCGAACCCTGTAACTACACTTCCAAATATCTCCAAAAGTTCAGCAATCCCATTATGTTTCTCCGATTCAAACACAACACGGTAAAACACATTGCTTATACTCTTCCTTATATAAGGCCTGTGAACCATGAACTTGCCATAAATCCTATGCAAAATAGCTTTCAAACAATCTCTTTCCCTTGGATCTTCAGAATCAAACAAGTCAAGTAATTTCAAGATGAAATGATGGTTTATATACTTCTTTGCAACCTTAGCTTCAAGAGAAGAGGATGTTACAAACTTAAGCAACAGATCATACACAATTTGCAAGTGAGGCCAGGCAGGGTCAAAAGTAGGTTCATCATCATCATTTTCGCTGGCGTGGCTATTATTAGACCGATAATTAGGAGGGAAAACCCGAAACAAATTAACAGCGCATGTTTTACACAATGCAAGAATTGCAGGTTCTGAAAATTTGGGTGGATTAGCAGATACAAAATCTAAAAGCTCAAACAATGTAGCCCTTTTTAGTTCCTTTTCTGCTACATTCTTAGTTGGGTCCCTGAAATCAAAGTCTACACAGCAGAGACTTAACTTACTGATAAAAAGATTCATCTTTTCAGAGCTGGGAACATCTTTGAAGGAAATCAAAGGCTCAATCCCTGCAATCACACTTGCTGGGAACACAACTGAGGAAGTCCTCCTTGGAACACTATTAGGCCTTCCAGGACCTAAATTTGAGCTTGCATTCGGACTGTGTGAGTCTGAATTGCCTCTTCCTGAGTCTACTGACTCAGATTTCAGTGATTTCTTCGGAAGCTTACTCAGAAAATGCTTCCACATGGTGCTTTTCACAAACTTTTAACACAAAAACAGACTCAAAACAGATAAAAGAGGGTGCAAAAACACTCAAATCAAGAGATTACTGGTAAAGGGCAACAACCCTAGAGCTGTAATACACAACCAAGATCTAAACCAAAACCCCATTGGTTAAAAAATCTGCAAACTTTAAGCTAAACCACAAAATGGGGGTGCCATTATCTTCAGCAAGAAGAAAGAAAAATCAAATCTTTCCTCAAACTAACTCAAAGGGTGTTCAGATCTTGATTTACAAATAGGGAAAAGATTGAAAAAAATGCAAGAATCATGCAAAGCTGAAGCCTTTTTTGCTCAATTTACAACCTTGGATTCTTTAAATAAAAAGAGAGAGAGCCTAGATCTCATACACATTCATTATAACTATTTATATATACATAACATGAAAAAGATTCAGATATATTTCAGAGAAAGGGGTAGGGAGGGTGTCAGAATGTGGGTATGTTGGGTGGGTGGGGGGTTGAAGGGGGGAGAAAGAAGGAGATTCAGATGCTGATAACAAGGCTAAAGAAAACAAAAAATGTCATTATTCATCATTCAATTTCTTCATGCACTAGTACTATGTACATACATAAACATAAAAACAACAGGTGAATAAAGCTTTCTTCTTCATTAGGAAATTTTTGGGTTTGAAGGGGGTGGGGTAAAAGGGGTAGGGGGTGGGGTAAGTGAGCTTAATTATGAACCTTGGCATGGATGCATGGTGCAGAGGGGAAAATGGTGAAAGTCCATCATTGTTTGTTTGTATCTTTTTGACAATAATTTATTGTAATAATAATAATAAAAGTAGAACAAAAAATTAAAGAGCAGTAAATTTGAATGACTGGCTAACTTTTTATTTCTTTCACAATAATGTTCTGCTTTTTTTTTTTTCTTCTTTCAAATTTTTTTTTCTCGATTTGTGAGATGGTTTTATTATTGATTACTTATTTCTCATAGAAAAATACAGGTGGGTCTCTCAGCCTCTCAGCTTTGGCCTTGTGGAAGAAAAAAATAAATGAAAAGAGTAAAGAGTCTCTCCACACAAATTTGAAAAAGATCCTTTTTTTGTCATAGGGTTATTATTGGTTTTTTAATTATTTTTTCTCCCATCTTTAAGATTTATTAAAATAAGGGAAAGAACTCAAATATGTCATCAAACTTTTAGAAAATACTCATTTATGTTCTTCGTTAAAAATTTGGCTTATCTATGTCATTATCGTTTAAAAAAATGTTCATTCATGCCATTATTTTTTAACAGTGCTTTTGCAACATCATTTTTGACGCGTAGCCAATTATAATTCGGTCATATCTTCAATTTTTTAAATAAAAAAATCACAATTCTGAATAAAAATTGAATTAAATTTTTTTATTACAAAAATTGATGACGTGATAAAATTAAAATTGGACATGTGTCACAAATGGTTTTGTAAAATCACTATTAAAAAATAATGGCATGAATGGACATTTTCTTGAATGGTAATGGCATAAATGAGTCTTTTCCCTCAAAATAATGGAAAAAGGGATAAATATACCCTTGAACTATCGTAAATAGTATGTTGATATCTTTCCTTATGCTTTAGGGACATTGGTGCCCCTATCGTCGAAAAACTAAAGCATATATATATTTATATTTTACGACTACCGTGTCATACTCTTATTATCTGACCCAACATCGAATCAGGATACGAATTTGTGTCACGTATCTCTATTTAGTCTTCTGTTAGAGTGAAGGACGTATACGGTCTAGTTTTTTTTACTGGGCAAGGGGCCTCAAGATTTCACAAGTCCATAGAAAAAATATCTGCATACATTTATAATAGTTCGGGAGTATATTTATCTTTTTTTTCTCTAAAATAATTGAATGCGCACAAACTAATTTAGTCACCTAGTTATGAGAAAGTTATTTTTGAAATGATTCGGGAGGGGCAATGTTTCTAAAAAGAAAAATTACTTGTTGACAAATAAAATTTTATTTCTAAAAAATATTTTCTCCACAAAACTCACTAAAAAAGAAATTTTAAAGTTATTCAAACAAGTATGCTCTTCTTTATTTATTTATTTAAAAAAAAAAAGAGAGAGAAAAGGTGGCATGAGAGGGTAAGAATAAAGATAAAAATAATAAAAGTAAACTCAAGCATGTTTCACAAAAAAAATAAAAAATGTACATGTGTCACTTATTCTCTTTTTGGTAATATTTGCGTTTTTTTTTAAACAAAAGTCCTTTAATTTATATGACAAAATGTTATATTTAAAAACAAATTAAAATAAGTAGAGACCAAGTAGGCGTTTGGCCGTAGCTTTTAAATATTTTTTACTTTCTTTGGGATTTTATAGAGTTGGAGCTGAATATAAATACAAACAATATTTGAAATTAGTTCATGCTTTGATTATACTTAAATATAACTTTAAAAATAAAAATTAAATTACAAAATAAATTACAAGTTATTTTTTAAATTTAATTTTTTTATGATCGAACACTAATTATCAAATAAAATAAAAAAGTAGTCTCAAAAAATAATACTCTTTCGTGAAAAATTGTCTAAGTTGTTAACTTGAAACGGAGTTTTAGAAATGAAAAAAGAAAAAGATGTTTTAATATTATTGGTTCTAAAGGTACGTTCTAATCTAAAATAGCAAAATATCCTTTAATCTTATGTTTTAAACATGTCACATTGAAAGTTAAAATTAAAATGTTGTCAAAACAGGTAAGGGATTATTCTTTTTGAAACAAACTAAAAAAATAATGAGATAATTTTTTAAAAAAACTGAAAAAATATTTTTTATGATCAAATGGATCCAAAAATGATAAATGTAACTCAAACAAAGTACGAGATATAATAATTGTAAATTAGCTATCCTCTACGTTTTTTTGTACGATGCAAATTAATTACTAGTGACATGAATTATTACTCCTAAAATTTGGTACAATTTGACACACCTAATTACAAGACGTACAAATAATTATGATATTTTTAGTATAATAATAATAATTCTGCCTCTAGTTCCACATGCACTTTACAAAAGATATACGTGCAATCAAGGTTTTAATATTGTTTCGTATTAAAATACCACCTTTCAATAATATGCTATTAGTACAAATACAATATTTACTGTTTGATTTTTTTTCGAAATGATTTAAAAATTTTTTCCATTTTTTTACTTGACTTCTCACGAATATGCATGGTTCCTAGTGTGGTTATATGTATTGCCCCCACCACACTATAGTCAATAATGTTATATATAATTTTTATTTTTGTAAAATGATTGTAGAATTACACGAGAATAAAAATAATTACAATTATTCTCTAACTTGTAAACACTTACAAGTTTGACATAAAATTACCATTTTTTTTCAATTTGGGTATTGCTAGTTCAAATATAATATTTAGGTCCATTTCTACATGATCTCAAAATAATATTATAAAAATAGAATTATATTGATTTAAACTTGAAATTTTATTTAGATATGTAAGTTGGATTTCTCAAACATGAAAGTCACACAATTTTCCAAAACTATTCAAACATTTCAATCCATTTTTACTTGTCTACTATATTAAAAGGAATTGTCTAATAATATTTTATCAGTTTAAAAAATTAAGAGATAATTTACTTTTTTAAAAAAAATTATTTTACCTTTACTATTAAATATTTTTCAACGTTTAATATATTTTTCAAAGTATTAAATTTTATATTCAAATGGTAATGTAGTATTGTTGCTCATGTTATATATTATTTCTAAATGTTTGTATCAAGTCAATAGTAGATAATGATTGTTGGACAGAATGAATATTATCAAATTAGCAGAATTATAGTTCATAAATAAGGTATCAAAGTATCATAAGACGCCGCAATAATAATCTCATATCTCCACGTATGGTAATTACATGTTATTACAAACTTTTAAATGCATATAATTTACAAAGATTCACTAGTTAACAGTAGTAGAAACTGAATATTCCCATATGTGCCTAAGTATTTGTCCATTTTTTTTTTAGTTGTTCCTAATTACTTGTCTATTTTAACAAATCAAAAAATAACAATTTTTTTTACCTATTATACCTTCAATTAATTCCTTTGGAAAAGGTAGAATTTTCTGAAAATTTTAAATTTTAATTCATGCACTTCATAATTAATAGGGTAAAATGGTAAATTCATTATATCAATAAATATTTTTTTAATAGGCGTGTTAATTTTAAAATGAACAAGTTAAGTAATTAAGAACGAGAAAATATCTTTTTTGGAGTGAAGCGTCAAAAACATGTCTAAGTCCCTTTTTTTAGTATGACACGTAAATTATTATAAATGTAAGAAACACACTTAAACTACCATTCATATATATTTGGTGTATGTATAGTGTATTGCACGCACTCTCTTTTTTTATTAAAAAAAAGTCACAACTGCGACTTTGAAAATCAATTCCATTGTGTCAAAACTTTAAAATCAAAATGAGGAATAAATTAAATTAGCTTATAAAAGAATAAAATGAAAGCGGGATTAGAAGTAAAAGTACTCCTTTCGTTCGAAACTGTTTGTCATGGTTTCTATTTTTAGAGTTAAACTATAAAAAATTTAACTAACATTTTAAGATGTATTTTTTAATCATATTAATATGCAAAAAACTGCAATTTATAGTACTTTTCATATAGTTTTAGAATATCTAATTTTTTGTTCAAAATATCGAATTAATGTGATCTAATTTAACTTTGTAAATTAGTCAAATTGACTTTCAAAAAGCGCAACATAACAAATAATTCCGGACGGAAGGAGTAGAATATAAGAAGAATGAGGAATAAATTTCTTGTCTTTTTCATTTATGTGCGAAGACTTTTTTTTCATTAATTCTTATTTATTTACTAGTATTCTTTATTAATTCAAATTTGACTCTCATTCACCATAATTAACTCTTTAAGTCCTTTTATTTTCTCTTGCACTGATTATTAATCTCTTGATATGAGTGTTGCGTATTTATTTTTTATCAATTAATTATTGAATTATGAACGTGACTTAAATATTATCAAGAATATATTTAAATAGTAGCTTTAAAAAAATATATCCCCTCCATTACATTTTATGTGACACAATTTCCTTTTTGGTCAGTCCCAAAAAGAATGTCACATTTCCTTATATGGTAAGTAATTAAATGTATAATTCATTTTTTACTCTTGTTAGTCCCACTTAACTTTAAAGATAGTACATAATACATTTATGAGGATAGAGAAAAATCAGTTGACTTTTTTGAATGACAATTTAGCAAACATTTCAAAGTTTTCATTATTTCTTTAACTTTGTGTCCGGTCAAATGTTGCCACATAAAATGGGACGGAGGGAGTATAAGTTTAAAACTGATGAATATTACTATTAGAGTTCTTTTAATTTAACGATTCTTTCGATCTTTATCGACATTCTTGATAAATAAGATAACTAGATTGAAACTAAAATTTATATTCTCTTGGTTATATATTTGTAACAGCACATAAAGTTAATGGAATGTGAATATATTAAGTTAACACTATGTTTATGCAAGATCAAATTTTAGTGTGAAAAAACTATTTTTTTTCAAAGTTTCAGCAAATAAGGCCTTCAATTCTTAAAAAGGAAATAAAATTTGAATTGTTTAGTTATTGCTGGAGGTTTGCTGATGTATTCGAGATCCTATAAGTTTAAGAGATTTTTGTAATTTAATTTGAAAAAAATAGAAATAAAATATAATTTAGCACTATGTAATTCGTGCAATTTTTATAATAAACAATCATTTTATACATTTCCTCAAATAGTTATTGTTTTAATTTATCTCAAATATTAAGACTTCGAAATTAATTAAAGTCCTTGTTTGATTTAAGCAACAAATCAGATATTTAAACTTCTAAATTAATTCCATTTTACCTTATATATATATTTAGATATATATATAAATATATATATTAAAAGTAGTATTTTGTCAAACTTTTACCAGAAAAATACAGTTGTTTTGTCTACTTCAATATTTTTTTCATTTAGGTTTTGATTCAGGTCAACTTCTTGCATTTGTTATCATCATCCTTCATTCAGGTTTCGATTCAGGTCTACTCCCTTTTGAATAATTTCTTGTGTTTCTATTTCAGTTGAAAATTTGGAGAGAAGAAGCATGTCGCAGTCGCCGAATGAAGACGTCAAAAAAATCAAATTAAATCTATCATGCGGGACAAATCAAAGGTTTATCTCTTTTCTTTTTCCAACAATCTTTTTTTTACGGAAATGGTGGTTCTTTGATTGCCGCAAGATTTACTCCTTTTAAAGACATTCGATAGTTTTTCTGCGATTTAAAATGCAACAATATATAACATTATTATCATAGTAATTTTTGTTAATTCGATTATTGTTCTTTTTTTCTCTCTCTAAATGTTTTCTTAGACTACAAGTATTTGTAATGAATATTTATTTTATTATATTTGATTAAAGTTAAAATAAAACAGATAAAAAGATCAAATAAGTAAATGATTTGTATACGACGTGGCGTTGAATGCAAGTACAAAAGAAAGAGAATGGAATAATAATTAGCATTCTTTTTTGGTCAATAGAATTTAAAAGATTAATCATTTTTTTGAATGTGAGAGTTCCTAATTAGCCAACAATCCATCTTATAAGCACAATTCATGTAACCACCACTTGATGAAATTTACCTTTAAGGCTAGGTGACGCCTTCTTATCACATAAGACTCTGAAAATGAAGCTTCCACTTTCTCAATCCCGTACCAATACAGGTGTTACTTGTCAATCTCTCCATTTTTAGATAATACATCCAAAATACTTGAAACTATCTCTCTTTTGGATGACTAGTATATCAAAGTCTCACTTCTCCACATCATCCTCATGCACCACATTGTTAAATTTGTACTTCGAGTATCCAATTTTAGTCATGTCCTCAGCCCGAATCATTCACTCTAAAGTTTATTTATAAATCTCTATGTGAACGTTAACTCCGTCGCTAGTCTCTTCAATCAAAATTACATTATCTACAATAACATATACTGTGACACCTCATCTTAGATCTGCCATATTAATACAATTTTTAAATATTAGTTTTAAGTAAAATATTTCAAATATTACATGATTATATATTATTGTCTCACCGATTCCCATTAGCATAAAGAAATTTGCATCTTTTGACTCTAGTTTGTATTGATAATCTTTGATTTTTGCTTCTAAAAGATAAATAAATTTCTCACAAATTATATATTATGTCCTTAAAAAACTTATTATTTACTAAGCATATGGGTCCATTTAAAGGGCAAATCTTGTGATTAAGTGAGAAAATGGAGCCTAACCAAAAAAAATAATAAATTAAAACACCTTCCATAAACAAAGTGACGACGACGCCGTATTAAGTCCCTCCAGAAACCCCAAATCAAAATTCTCGGTCTTATAAACCCCAGGTGTTTTCTTCTTCCCAATTCTCAAAATCTTACCATTTCTCGCCATGGATGAAGAAGAGATTGAGAAAGCAGTCGTAGCGTATTTGAAGAAGAAGGGTTTCAAGCAAACGGAGATTGCTTTTCAAGAAGAACAGCAAGTGAATAAAAACAGTTCTTCTTCAATCCATAACAACAACAACTCAGCAAATTCTCAAATTGACCCCGACTTAACCAAAAAAATCCTTTCTTTCTCTGAGTAAGTTTCTTTTTTCCACTTAATTTGATGTAAAAATTACTGTTTGGCTTAGAGGATTAAGTTCTAAAATCAATTTACCTTAAAAGATTAGTTTAATTTCAATGGAACACGTTTAAGTAGAGAAGGATTGAGTACAGAAGATCTGAAAACTAGTTTAGGGTTGAGAGGTGACTTGGTTGTTGGAAGAAAAGCAGGAGCAACATCATAGAAGCAGTTTTTCTTCACCCTCCAGTAGCATTTCTGCAAATGCCCAAATTGACCCTGAACTGTCAGACAAAAATAATCTGTTCTCTGTAGATAACATAAATTTAATCACTGGAGCCATTCTAAAAAGGGAGAAATCAGCACTACTTGGTGAAATAGGTTCTTTTTGAATCAATTGTCCTCTTCTCCTGTATTTTAAATGCAGAGTGCTTAGCCATGAGGTTGCGGTTCTAAATAGCATTGACAATGCCCAGAACCACTTTTGAGGTACTAGCACACTGTCTAGGAATTGGAAAGAGAGGATCAAAGGAAATTTGGTGGAAGAATATCCCTGTTTGTATCTGGTGGACGTTATGAAAAAAAAAAAGGAATGAGAGATATTATGAAGGGAAGGGTAGCAGCACACAGAAGATCAAGATGAGATCTCTTAGTATTATATTTTTTTGGTGTAAGCAAGATTTAGTGGGGACAATAGATAGCTTAGTGGAGTTTATAGGTCAACTGTAAATTTTTGAAAGTTTGTTTTTGGATTTTGAGTATGATGGCATCCCCTGGGGTTTGTAAATCCCTCCTCATCAGTCTGATGAGTTCTTTTGTGCGGATATAAGTTACCTATTTCAAAATAAATAAATAGAGGGGATGTAGAGAAGGATTTATGAGCTGACCCAACGTCCCAAACTGTTTAGGATTGAGGCTTCATTAGTTGTTTCAAGAAGGGAAGCAACAACAATTGTGTGTTTGGTACGGAGGAAATGTTTTCCAATTTTTCATGTTTAATTGGTCAAATGTTTTGGAAAATATTTTCTTTAGGAAAACAAGTTCCTTAAAATTAGGAAAATGACTTTCCTGATGAAAGTAACTAAAACAAGTTCTATTAGTGACATTACACTTTGGATCTTCCTACTTTTAGAATATTACGGATATAGATGGATAGATGTTATGGCTCCATTTTCATACCGCCTTACACTAGCTGGAAGTCTTGACAGCTGTATTATGCATACTTTCTGGTTATTTAGCATGCATCTTTGATATCATTCTGAATCTAAATTTTTATGTTTTCAGATTTGAAACCAGTCCCCAACGATACCAAGAAGAATATAGCAAACTTCGGTCATGGGCCTATAGTTCACTGGATCTGTATAAGGTTGGTCCCCTGACTTGTGCTAACAGTAACATGAGAAGTAGTTTATGCAGTATCATGATGGATAGCTCCTCATGACATGTAATGCACTAATAAAAGGTCTGCCACCAGTAACACCATAGGAAATAAACATAAATGGAAAGGAAAGGCTTTCATTTTCTCTTTTATTTAGCCCTTTTTAATCCTTAACATAATGTATTAGTGATGTGCACCTTGACCTATTAATACTTCTGCTGCTGTCTTTCTGGCAATGACAAGGTCTTCAAAATTGAGTTCTCATATTTGTGATTCTCACTCTAGTTCACTGACTTATGCTATAAATGTAGCACCAGTGATGGATTTAGTACTATCTTCTACCATTGCGATCATAATAGCGAGCCAAAAATAGCTCTTCATAATAAAGCATGACAAGCGTGCTGTCTTCATACAAGTTAGGTTGTGTGATTATACAAGCCAGATGAAAAAGTGATGAAAATGGTTCCATATGTTTGGTAGGTTCAAGTTGGTCCCTTAATACTCTTGAACAATTTTGGTCCTTTAAGTTCACCAAAAGCGAAAACACCCTTTGGGGTGGCCAGTGGTTTGGGCTTGGGACTTCCATTTTGGAGGTTTCAAGTTCGAAACCCCTTGCTAGCGAAAGCAAGGGCCCAGTTTAGAAAATCAAGAGATAATTTACCTTTTGTGTCCTTTGTTATTAAATACTATTTATCATCCAACACATTTTCCAGAGCATTAAATTTAATAAAGTCAAAAGATAAAATAGTAATGTTACCCCTATTATTTATTGTTTCTTAAGGGTGTGCTAAGTCAATAGTAGACAACTATTGTTGGACCGAGGGAGTAACATCTATACTTACAACGTTTGCCAGCTTGCTAATTTTGGTTTATTTTTGGAGGATGGTGCAGCTTTTGAAGTGCAATTTTGCCATCTTTTAATATCTATTGTGTGGTATATGGTTCAATTTTTGGTGTTGCAGTTTTCAAGATAGGACAGGACTTTTTGGTGTTTTTGGTTGGATAATTATTTTCACCATTCTGATGAAGTCTATCCATTCAAGTAAAAAAAAAGAAAAGTCTAACCACTTGAGTTCTGTTTCAAAAAAAAAAGTCTTAACCATCCGAGTTTGTTAAATATTTGTCAGACCAAATGCTCGACCGAATGCTCACTTTTGGCAAACTTAGAAAACCCAAATTGTTGGGGGTTATATTGAAGGACCACCTTGAACCTACACTCAAACATAAGGAACCATTTTTTCTCTCTCTCCAAGTTAGACACTTCCTTTTGACTTACTCTTTAATCTTCAAGATTTTGTGGTTTCCTGTAATAGCTGAAGCTACCTTCCATTCATTTTTGTCCATTTCTGCCTACCTTGTCTCAGTCCATTCCAGATTGCCTCTCTCTTTCTATTGGAATTGAAGGATGTGCTGTGTGCATCTGGATTTTCTCCAATTCCAACATAATCTGATATTGATTGAAAAGAGGGAAGTTAAGCTAGCTAACGAAGGGGTTGGGATCCGCCTCGCCCTTAAAGATCCGCCCCTCGTTTCAGTCTGAAAATTTATTATCAGCTCCTTCTGTTATTTAGCCATCTCTCTCCTTAAAATCCTTTCACGTACATGAAAGTTATTTTATATCCTAGAGAGTGCGTTTGTATTGTCTCTCTAAAGAATCGTAGGATCCATTGGAGATAAAATGAAACAATTTTAAATGCCGAGTGTTCTGTTTCCTTTTTTTCCTTTGGTCGTTTCTCTTTCTGCAGTGCTGTTACTGCTTAGAATACCTTTCGGTTCGCAGAAATGATGTGCAAACTTTGTTGTTTCCAACAGTTTGGCCATTGTATATATTGGGGTTGTTACGTCTTTTTCTTTTATAGTAACGTGACTCATTTAAAATCATCTTATATTATGTTAATTATTGTTATCCTTTTTTTTTTCTTTTTTTTTTTTTGTTAAATGAGATTATTGTTATTATTGATTCATCTGAACATATATATATTTCAATCTTGCAGCATGAGTTGCTTCGTGTTTTATATCCTGTATTTATTCATTGTTTCATGGAACTTGTCGCTAGAGGTTATATTCAAGAAGGTATACTTTGTCAGTTATGTTTTGGTTGTATTTTGATATTTGTGAGAGAATTTTTAACACAATTCTTTTATTTCCAGCACGAGCCTTTTTCAATAGTTACCGTGAAGACCATGAGATGACGCATCTGCGTGATCTTCAGAAGTTAGAAGGCGTCCTCTCACCTTCCCATCTAGAGGTACATCAATATCCTAGCACCTGTGTGGATGACCTTTTCCATGCTTAAGTGTGTCATATGATCACTAAACTTATTCTGAAATGCAGGAAATGGAATTTGCTCATTCTATACGGGTGAGCAAAGTGAACATTAAGATGTGTCAGGTATTCTCTTGATCCTTTTGCTTCTTCTGGTTGAATTTTTCTGCTACTATAGTGCACACTAATGTCTCAACTGTGAAAGCCAAGTGTGTCGGGGTTTGTCAGCAACTGGTGACAAATGTATATCTAGTTAGTAGTTACAAAGGAGGAAAAGAAACTAATGTGATATTTCACTTTAGAGTGCATTATCTTTCATTTCCTTCTCTTGACCACTTATTTTGCTGTGGAATTTCAACTTTTTGACAAAAAAATCCACCTCTTTTCAAATCTTTTCTTTTGAAGCTGAACTTCTATTAGTTATGTTGATGAAATAGCAAACACTGGTTCATTTTGTAGGTTTGTTGGAATTAACTACAACATTTAGTCTGTTGTTCTCATGCCATGTATCTTATCACCATGTATATTAAAGGAACAATCATTTGTCTAATGGGTTGTCTAATTTGGTGGATTTACGTGCAGTTTGTTTACTGTTTTTTGGTCAATATAGTGATATACATGTCTGGCACCATTTGATTACTTTTTACCATGCATACCTTTAGACTTAACTGGATTAGCCTTTTGATTTGCTTATTTTACTCTGAAACAGTACTCCTATGACCTTTTGTTGCAATACTTGCACAAGACAGAATCTATTACAATGCTTGGGATCATCAATGAGCGCATTAATTTTCAAGGTGCAGTTCCCATTTTCGCAGTTGCTTTCAGCCTTTCAATTTGCAATATGTTAAATTGACCATTTTAATTTAGCGTAATCTTTTTTGATTAAGTAAAGTATTTCATTAAGAAAACAAGGCCGAGATGACTGTAAACAAGAGATATACCCTAAAAGAAGAAACCTACAAAAATATGGTTCACTCTAAAAGACACCCAATCCTCTATACTAATAGGAACGACATGGTGCACCAAAAGAAAATAGGGAGTGGAGACTGCTACTTAGTTGAGCAAGGCCCATCTCCATTCCTTCAAAAGCCCCCCATATTTCTCTCTCCAAATGACCCACATTAAAGCAAGAGAAGTAACATTCCAAGCCTTTTGCCTTCTTCTCCTGGCACCAGTTGTCGAACTAAACATCAACTTTCTCTTTTTTTCCAAACGGGATCTTGGCATCAGCGTGTGTGTGATGTGATGTGATGTGAAAACACCAACCATCTAAAGATACCCTACCATAACCTCATTGCTAGATTGCAATATAGCATAATACGATCCACAATCTCACCTGCCTCCTTACTAAGGAAACACCAACTAATACAGACAACTTTCCATTTCCTAACATTCTCCGCCGTCAAAATCACCCCTCTAGAAACTAACCAAGTGAAGAAGCACCCCTTCCTTGGAATCCTAGGAATATCGTAAATATTTATTCCACCATGAAGTGTTTAGGAAGAAGCAGTTACATCTTTCCATTTATATTGGTATGATAATGAAACCATATGAGAAGGAAGAAGAGAAATGTCTTTAACTTGACCGTTCTCCTTTAGAACAAATGCTCATCATTACATCCACTGAAGAAAGACGGGGAAAGGAAAAGCGTTCCAATTTAAATTCAACTTCTTTCTGTCAGATCATTGTTTATTTTGTCCCTCCATGATCACTTAACCATTTCAACCCTCTGGAACCAAATTACATGACTAGAGGGGAACTTTCATGTTTATTATAAATAGTGGTGAATTTTACCATAATTACTTCCTTTATATTGCTTTGGTTCTTCCATAGGTGTGCTCTCTAACTTTTGGTTCAAGGCTTGTTACTAACTCGAACAAACTCCAATACATTTTCCTTGGTAGCTAAAATTTATCAAGTTACAGGGAGAAAAAGAAATGAGAAAAGAAGTCTTTGATAAGATATTGCAGAGGTGGCTGTTTTTGTTGCTGAATTGTCATGTTATCGTGGGAGAACATGGTCACATAGGAGGTGTAACAAGTGGTGGTTTAACTAGCTGTAGTGACTATGTGCCTTCGCTACTGCCTCTATTGGGTTCTGACCAAGGGAGGTTGCTAAAATTAAGGTCAAAGATTTATTGGAATGAAGAACAGTAATAAGAGTGAGTTATAGATGCAGAGGGTATTCCAGATCTATTTATAGGCCTTGAATTCTTTTCCTCTTTATCTCTTTTCATTCGGATTCCACTTTTGCTTGTGCCAAGAAATGCCAAAGTCACTAGATGCACATGATTTACTCAATTAAGTTCATGGTAAGTTTGGTGCAAGGCCAAAGACACGTTCTTCCCAGGTAGTCTGGCAATGTTCTAGCAAAAAATTGTCCTAAATGCAACCCTATGAATAGTTTAGTGGCCCATGATCCCCTTGTGCCTTGCCTATTACTCATTATATAATCATATGGTATAATTTTAGAGCTATGTATTTATTAAATTTTAAGTACAACATGAAGCTAATTTGTATCAAATGACAGTTTCTCCTGGACAGCCTGGCTCTATATCTGATGATGCGGAAGTTGTAACTCTTGTTGCAAGTGGCCATGATGCTAGTCTCATAAATCAGAAAGAAGTTCTTTGGGGGGTAAGCAAACAGTCAATACCAATAATTTGATCTTTATGTTTTTGGATTGGATTGTGTATATCAGCTTTTGACCACTTTACCTGTCAATTTCTTAAGCTATTTGATGAATATTCTTGTTTGTTGGTTAACTGACCATGAAACAATTAAATTGGCCAGCTGGAAGTCTTCCCATGCTAACGTATGGAAGAATGGATACCCCCCCCCCCAAAAAAAAAAAAAAAAAGAAACAATATAACCGATTCCTTTAACAGAACGTAGTGCAGTGCATTGAGTTCTTGAGAAATAGGGTAATTAGTGGGAAAATAACAAAATTCGTTGGATTGCATTACCTTTGAAGTATGTGTTTCAAAGTATTGAGGATAAAATCACATGTTTATGATCTAAAATTGTTCTATCAAGATTGGTTTTAGGAAAAGAAAAGGGGCCCTATACAACATTACCAGTTCCCAAAAAAGAAGAAGGGAAAAGGGCCCTGCAGTTCATCAAAGTAATTGGAGACCATTTGGGTTGGGTCTGGGACTAGTTCACCACTATAAAACATTTCTCTTATTCTATGTTTTATAGCTTTGGCCTATGGGTATGGCAAAGCGGTCAATAAAGTGGGTAAACTTATGGGAGATCAGGGTTCAAGTTCCTGTAGAAACAAAGGCGCTAGGTGATTTTTTCTCGTCTACCTAAGCCTTGGTGGGCAGATACTGTGTATATACTGGTGGAAGGTAGTAGATACAGATTCATGCAAGTTTACCGAACAACCCATATTAAATTGGAAAAAAAATAAAACGAAGAGAATGTGGAGCTGCAAGTTATAGACAAGTGATAAGCTTACTCCTTCGTGTATAAACTAATATTATCTAAGGAGAGTATATCACTATCAATCCTTTGGGGTGGCCCAGTGGTTTGAGCTTGGGACTTCCATGTTGGAGGTTTCAAGTTCGAAACCCCTTAGCGAAAGCAAGGGGTTTGCCTTCTGGGTCGAGCTCGTCGCACCAGGTTTGCCTAGTGCGCGTTACCTCTCCTATGTGGTTTGAGAGCTATTGCATTGGAGCGGGGTTTTTACCCTGTGCGCACCCAAAGGGTAGCGGCTGCGGGTTTCCTTTGTCATCATAAAAAAAAGAGAGTATATCACTATCAACTAGTTTTAGCCATTCTAGGTTCCATGTTTTGTAAGGATTGCTTGGGTTATGCTCTTGATCACGCTTCCTCAATGTGGGTGGAATACATGTTGGATTTGATTAAAATAAGATGGGTAATTAAGTGGGTGCAAACCTAGGAGACAAGTCAAAAATACTAGGTGATTTCTTCTCATCTCCCCAAGCTTGGTAGTAGATTTATCCTGTAACTGTGTTGGTGGGAGAAAGCAAATACTTAACGGAATACTCAAGGTGCACACAAATTGGAAACCACCACAATTTCAATGTTAAAAAAGATGGTGTAGTTATGTGATTTTTCATATGGCGAATGAAAGCTATGAACCAGAGTCAAGAGAGACTAGAGTCAAAAGATAAAGAATGTCGTGATGGAGTTGTCCATTCTTTCGCCTTAATCTTCATCCTCTTCTTTTTCTTGTAACTGGGGGGGTGGGGTGATGCATGGGTTTTCGAAAATTCTTTCGTTCATTATTTCATCTTCACTTTAGGGAGTGTGGCAGCTTTTTGCTTCCTATAAGGTGGCTTTTTCCCGCATAATATTTGGTTCAAATATAAAATGGGCTGAATATATAATACTACAAAAATATTGTATTAGGCCTGATGAAATATAGTGGTAATATAACTTACCTTTCGCGGTGTAACGGGCCAATCTTACATTCCATGTGTGTGTGTATTGGAGTGGACCAATCCATATTACAAAGCATATTAATGAATAAAAAACTGAGGTGAAATGATTATTTCCATTTTTATTTAGAATCCCCTTAGCTGTGTTTGATATTCTATTTGTACCCACATATCCTAGACAGAATTTAATGAGTCTGAGTGTCTGACACTTCCGACACGGATCATACCCCCCGATTTTAGAAGAGTCTGTGTAATGTAGGTGTTCCGTGTTTTAAAATTTATCCCCAGGAGATGTGTTAATAATTTATTTTGCAGATGCTTGAAGATTCTTTAGAAGAACGGTTAGAAAAGACTGGAGGTTCTTTTCCAGATTCGGAAAAGTTTGATGGAGATCCGAAGGAAGGAGAAGTGGAAGAAAACAAGGTATTGAATTTCTATCAGTTCATTTCCCACTTGATCATATTCATAAATATTTCGCACTTAAATTATCTCATCTTTCCTTAGTGGTGTAAATTTTTTTTGGTGGACATCCTTCCACATTTACTTTTGTTGAAAAAGTGACATCCTTCCACATTTATTGTTTTTATTTTCCCCTTTTTTCAGAAGAAGTCAATTGAAGGTGGTAAACAAGGTGCACCTCTTAAAAAACTAAAGAAGGACAAAGCTGGGATTGCAACAGGGAAATCTTCTCGTACAGAGAGCAGCACAGTGACAACTGCACCACGTGTCAAACCGGAACTTGCTTTACCTGCTATGTACTCCTCAAACCTATTATCTTACTTACCAAAAGAAAAAGAGAGGGCCCTATTGTGTTTTTCTCTCCCACGACATCATCCCTGTACTTGGAAAAGTCACTCTTGTTGGATGTCATAATTTTATTTGAAATCACGTTAATCATGAATCCAGGAGAAAACATATAAGCGAAACGGCTCACTACTATGACAAAAAGTTGCAAAAAAAAGAAAAGAGGAAGGATGCAGAAAATATGATTGAGCTCAATCCTTTCTGTGGTGTCTCATACTCATAGTACTCCCTCCATTTCAATTTATTTGACCTATTTTTCTCTCTAGTCCATTGAAAAAAGAATGACCCTTTCCTTTTTATAGCAACTTTTAAATTTTACTTCCCACGTTGTATGTTTAAGACTACAAGAATAAAGGGCATTTCGGTACATTTGACAGATCTTTGATTTTAAACCACAAGATTTAAAGATCTTTATTTTATTAAACTCTGCGCCAAGTCAAAACAGGAATTTGAAATGGAGGGAGTGTATTTTTTAGATAATTAAAATATCTTTAATAAAGTCATACTCAGTATATCTTCTTATATTCATTCATATATTGCATTATGTTTCTTATCTGTGTGTGTGATGTGTGTGTGTGTGGGGGGGGGGGGGGTTGTTTCATGAAATGAAATATACATTACAATATCTTTTGCTCTTGGTTCCCTTTTTTTTCTTCCAAAAATCCTACTCTGATTGAAGCTTTCACCTAGACTTGTCCTTGATTTGAAGTTGGTAAATTTGTGATAGTATTGATCTTAGACATGCACTTTCATATTTCTTGGATCTTGGATCATCTTAACTGAAAGAAAAATTGTCACAGACCTGTAGAGGTAGAACTTTCTATTCTGGAAGACTTGAGGAACCGCGTACAGTTGAGTAATGCATCATTGCCCTCTGTTAGCTTCTATACATTTGTTAATACACACAATGGGTAAGTTTTCATGATCTTGAATCTTAAGTGTGGAATTCGTATCCAGGAACATATCCTAATCTCAGTGAGTTCGTCTGTAAATGTCTGTAGACTAAACTGTGCATCAATATCACATGATGGATCACTAGTGGCTGGTGGATTCTCAGATTCATCTGTGAAGGTGCTTGTAGCTTCTGAATGACGTTGAAATTATGTTGTCACAAATTACAGTATCTGTTGATCCTTGATCATCTTCTTATATTTTTTTTGGATCTGGTAACTTTGATCATCTTCTAATCTTAGTCCCCCATTTTACAGGTCTGGGACATGGCAAAGCTTGGGGAACAAACTGGTCCATGTAAGTCCAATATGATGGTCCTCAGCTCCTTTTCAATGTATTGTTATTTCATTTCAAGATGTTTTAGTCAATAGAGGTTGAAAAGGTCCCTTTTAATACTACTCCTAGTCACAGTATATCTCGCCAGGACAGCAAGAAAGATTTATTCTTTGCTGCTTTAATTTATTTGATAATTAGATAAATTTCATTTCACTAAGAAACTGCACTAGGGTTGTGAAGTTTGTTACATCAGAAATTTGCTTAGCAGAAACATGATTAGTTATGAAGGTTTCTCGACTGAACATATAGATGCAGCTTTACATTTCTGGTGGAAGTATTTCTTGAACTCCTTGCATTTTTCAATAAGGTAAACAATTTTAATCGAAGAGTCTCCTGTATACAATGCAGTATACAAAAAATAACTATATCAGAATATAATTCTAACAAACAATATCCTATTGTTTTTTTTTTTGGAGAATGTATCAGAATATGATTCTAACAAACAATATCCTACTGTTCTTTTTTTTTTTTTTGGAGAAAGTAACATTTGTATTAAAGAAACTTGGTAAAAAGGTTGTGCTGGTAACCATGTGCAGCTTCCAAAAGTATCGGGAATCCTTTTACTTCTCACTAGGGATCTATCATTTTCTGATATTGGATTCTACATCATTTGCACCAAAAACATAAACAACACAAAACAATTCATCTCTATCATTTGAATGGGGCTATTGCTGCCTTCAAAACATCTAGGGTTCCTTTCCTTCAAAGCTGTCAACCAAATGCTGGAGTGAGATGTCCCTGATTGTGCCAACATCTCAGTAAATCAGCTGTAGTTCTTGGCACTGTCCATCCGAGTCCAACTATACTTGGGAAGAGTTGCTACAATTGAGCAGTTACACCAAGATGGTAAGAAAAGAAACAGGTGGTTGTCTGTTAGACTCGTAACGCTGCACAAGTATACTAACATCTGCGGGCTAACTGGGAATCCTCCTTTCTTTACAATTTATCGAGTTAGACTAGGCCATAAGAACTTGCAATCGTGCACGCAAAAAAGAATCAGAATGAAAAAAGCTATTCCTTAAGTCTACATACTCGTTTTCTATCTCTTAAAAAGTCTTGAACCACTCCTATAATGTTGAAGTGATCAATAATTGAGAATTGTGTCACATTTCTTGTTATGATGCTCATCATGTATGCTAGTGGTTTAGATACTCCTAAGAAAAAGGCAAACCTTTTGAATCCAAATGTTAACATGAGGGTTTTTTTTTGAGGATAGTAACACTAATCTAAATATTCACAGCTAGACTACATCCAAAATATGTAGTCCCCTTCAAAAGGTAGTGCAGTCTAGTCATACTGCCGCCTATCACCTATATTTCTTACAAATAATCTTAAACATCCCAGATATCTTGCGCTTGGACTAAAAAGTTCTCTTTTCACCAAAAATAAAATAAAGCTAGACAATTCATCTTGAAGCTCTGAAGTCCATTCTGCTTGTCTTCAAAGCACCTCTGGTTAGAGTTTTCTCAAAAGGCCTGCATATCCACTATGGTTCAGGGCCGATCATAATCCCTATGATGTGATAATTCCGTTGAATAAGGTGGAATGTAAGTAAAAGAAATTCATTTATAAATAACAAGTAAGTGCCAAACAATGTGTAAATGTCCACGTGACTTGGAAAAGTTTCCATATGATGCTATATTTCATGTTCTTTATTCATTCTTTGTTATTTCGTATTAATTATTTACTTCTTATTACAGCCTTTTATATAGTTGAGCTTGTGCTAAGTTGTTTATTCTTTTGCACCATCAGTAATATTCTGAATGTTGCATGTGATATATTAGGTTGAGGGTAGTTTTGCTATAAAAATTGATTCCACCTTTATCTTGTCCTAAATTCAAAGCTGGATTTTCTTTTGTGATACTCTCACTACAATCCCTCAGGAAAATCTAGTTATATTGTAAAACCGGCATATTTGCCTTGAGCTGTCATATTCTACCTTGCAGAAAGGAAATAAGACAAATAGCTCATAGTTCCTTACAAATGCACGCCTTTGGAGCCAGCTGTTATGTTATTCTCTAAGGCATATCAGCAGTCAAGATTGATTCTTAAACTGATTTTTCAGCTCCATGAATTTGGTCTATTGGTAAGAGCACATCATGTAATGTTTGAGTTAGAGGCATGTCACGAGTTTGAACCCAACCACTTCAAAAAACATAGTTTTTAAGTACAGAATGTGAGAGGGTCGACTCCAATATCCACCAAGTTTCGGACTGCGTCGGCTAGCCCTCGGGGATTTCTGGGTTATCAATTTTCTTAAAAAAGCTGCTATCTCCATACTAATTGCTTATTGAGGATTATCAATTTTCTTATAAAAGCTGCTATCTCCATACTAATTGCTTATTGAGGATGAATTTGAGCAGTTACTGAAGCAACTAATTTTGAATAATTTGTCCTTCAAAAATAAAACCCACATATCAAGAACTAAATGAAAGGTTATTGCTTCAGGGGTGTAGTTGTTGTTCTTTCATATCTATAAAAGTATGTGAAAGCATTTTAACCAAGGATTAGTTTGTTTGACTCGCTGAAGCAAAAGAAGGCTACTACTTTGGGGCCAGGGTAGCCATAGATAATCTGACGTCTTAGAGTATTGCTATAAACAATCAACATCTTGCAAAACATGTCATTGTTAATGTGTGCCCCCCTGTCTCTCATACACACAAAAAATTGCCGAAACAGAAAAAAGAATGGTTGGTGAACAGTGCTAGAACCAGCTTTTTTGCAGGGGGAGACTGATTCACCTTCAAGTGAGCATGTGCTTGGCGCAAATGGTGGAAGAAGATGTTATACATTACTTCAGGGCCATTCAGGGCCTGTTTATTCTGCATCATTCAGTCCGCACGGGGATTTTCTTCTTTCTTCATCATCAGATTCAACAGGTATGATATCATATGACTTTGATTGCTATTAGCTCTACAATAGTTCTTATTCATATGGATTATGATAGTTACTGAAGTTCTATATGCTCACTCTATAACCATGTGACCTTTTTGGCTAATTATTTCTATGCAGTTCGCTTATGGAGCACAAAGTTAAATGCTAATGTTGTTTGCTACAAAGGCCACAATTACCCAGTATGGGATGTTCAGGTAGGTTGCTAGTTTGTCATTTATTTTGTTTAATGATTCCTTTTTTGGATGTAATTGTGGTAATATATTTGCAATCTCTTTAAGTAACTCACCTAATTGGTTTTTAAACGGAGAACTGCCCGAGTTAATGCATTTTTTGCTTTCTCATGGTAACTGTAGATAAAAGTTGTCACAATGGGCAAATATATGTTTGGTTTTCACTTCACATCTTGAGTGCAGTTTAGCCCAGCTGGACATTATTTTGCAAGTTCTTCACATGACCGCACTGCAAGGATCTGGTCTGTGGACAGGATACAGCCTCTGAGAATAATGGCCGGACACTTGTCAGATGTAGATGTGAGTATCTAGTTTGTGCTCTACGCCATGGGAACTATTTATTTGATCTGATCTATGTTGGCATCTTTATCACTCTGTGGCTGTATAATCAATCTTAGTTACTTGACCTACTTTTCATTTTTGTCCTCTATAATCACTTGGCCTGTTATAAAGTGACATCTTTTCCCCATGTTCAAAAAAATGAAATGGCTAATTTTTGAACTTCTTGTGATGTTTTCAGGCGTACACTTAACTTTTCCCCATCGTTTCCCCATTTTGTGAGGCCCCATAATGTTGGCCACCACTGATACTTTGGCAATTACAAGAATTTAAGTTCATTAAGTATTCTAATTGTTGAACTTCTTGTGATGTTTTCAGACGTACACTTAACTTTTCGACTATCAATTTAGTTCTTTTCTTAAACTACTGCTAATACATTTGATAAGTTCAAATAACATCTTAAAGTCCATTCCTGTCAAACATCTCATATAAAATGGGACAGATGGAGAGTATAATGTTTCTTTTAGTTTTGATTTGGTAACTTCTCAACAACAGTCCACACTTCATTAACTGTTACTTTTTTAATGTAACTCTTTCTTTTGCCTTTAATATCTTTTCACCAACAATCCACACTTCATGTGAATTGTTATTTTAGTGCGTCTCTAACTCCAATATGATAATCCATCCAATCTTTATTTCTAAATTCTCTGCACAGTTTAAATCAGTTGGGGGTCATTTGGTAGAGGGTTTTAGCAAAAATAATGCATGCATTAGTTGTGTATTAGTAGTCCCTTGTTTGGCACACTTTTTCATGTTGGTTATACACTCTATTGTGTATTAAGGAGTGTAGCTAATAGTCTAATACCATGGATTTCTTGGTATTAGTAATGCAAAGGGAATTAGTACATTAAAGATCCAATTATCCCTCAAAAGCGCTATTACATCTTTTTCCACCATAATTATGGAGGATATTTCTGTAAATAAGTATTTTTATACAAAGCATACTATTTTTTATACACCAAACCAAACAATGCATAAGAAATAATCTATTCATAACTAATGCAAGCACAACTAATACAACCTCTTAAAATTGAATGGAAAAGTTAACAGTTACCATGAATATCGAGTAGCTTGATAATTAAGATTATTTTTAAGTCAGCAAGGAGCTATTTTTCTTGGACTCTTCAAAAATACTGACGAGTGTGTGTTGGATCCTTTCAAAATAGTGATGTTTTTTGAAGGATCCGACACGATTGCGGCAATAATTTTGGAGAGCCTGAGCGCATAGGGAAGAGTAACTTTTTTTATAACTTGGATTAATCTGGGAAGGCCTTACCTAGTTTGTACCCATGTCCCATTTGTGACTACTAATTTTGCAAGAAAAGGTTAAGTTCTATACATTATATCAGAGATACACAGACAATAGACATTAAATAAATTACTTAAACACTAATTAATGTATTTAATTAATTCCAAACAAGTTGTCATGCTTTACTAAAAAGATTGAAGGTTGAATATTTTATCTGGAGAGATTAGGCACTTGTAAAATGCACTTACCATAACCATATCAGGGAATTTTTTGATTTGGATTAAAAAGTACAGTTAATTGAATGACATCATTCAAAGTTTCTAGCACAATGAATTTCACAACCTATCATTAAAATGATCCAAGTATAATAAATAGTTATAGAACTGTACATTTGCACTGCAATTTGGCATGGAAATTTTCAATTACTTAGATTTCTTGCAATTTCCTTTCTATCGACATAAATTTGAGAGCATGTTAAATTCATCATGTAGTGTGTGCGATGGCATGCAAATTGCAATTACATTGCAACCGGATCAAGCGACAAAACTGTACGCTTGTGGGACGTCCAGAGTGGTGACTGTGTCAGAATTTTCATTGGTCATAGGAGTATGATCCTATCATTGGCAATGTCTCCTGATGGTCGATATATGGCATCCGGTGATGAAGATGGAATAGTCATGATGTGGGATCTCTCAAGTGGACGTTGTATTACTCCTTTGACCGGTCATTCCTCTTGTGTGTGGTCACTTGCTTTTAGGTAGGGATAGAAATGAACTTAACTTTAAGTTTGTGTACACTCAGAGATGCACTTGAGTATGAAGTTCATTGAATATAGATTATATTTTTGAAGCTTTTTTGTCTTATTTCAGTGGTGAAGGTTCACTTCTTGCATCGGGCTCTGCTGATTGCACTGTAAAATTATGGGATGTAACCACAAGCACCAGAGCCCCACTAAAAGAAGAGAAGTAAGTACTAATGAAGCAGACATGTACTGTGGCATTTGTTTTCTCTTAGATTGCTGCTAATGCCAGCCCTCTCTCTCTCTCGTGCTATTGAACAGCAAATCTGGAGGTAACAATAGACTTCGGTTATTGAAGACCCTACCTACCAAAGCTACACCAGTCTATGCTTTGCACGTAAGAATTGTTATGCTTGCTTCTTTCTGTGGCTTTATTATTCGATCCTCTAAAAGTTGCATGTTATACTCTGTGAGCAGTTTTCACGGAGAAATCTTCTATTTGCTGCTGGAGCTTTCTCGAAAAGTGCATGAGTCCCTTGCTTTAAAGTCTCTTGACGTGAGATTACATCATGGTTCCCTTGCAAATTTTGGTGCAATCATCAATGGCAAGTTTTCCTTCTCAGACCTCGGTTTTGTTAGAGGAGCAACTCAAGTTGGTGATACGTACCTCGCATGGTGTAATTTGGAACGTGGAGGTCTTTTATTTTCTATGGTGGATGAACGTCGGATTTGTAAATGCTTATTTAATATGTCCTTAAAATGACGATGTTCCTGTAACCCTGATAGCATTGCTTATCCCAGTGGTGGAATCTTGGAAGCATGGGCAGAAAGCTATACAAGTTAGCATCTTCTAAAGCTATATTTTGGAGTAGGATGTCTCAAGCATTTGTGGTTTTGTGTAAACCATGGTTGTTTACAGACCCTTTCCCTGTTTCTACCTTGTGGATTATGTATGAATTTTAGCTGAACTAAAAAGTGATTAGCATGCATTAAAGTTTGAAATTCATTTGGATTAGCTTATTTTAAGTGTAAGCCAAGACAGCTTTTAAGCACTGGTCTTCTGGAATGTTTTGGATAACTTACACAAGTGCTTATAAGCACTTAGGTTTAAACTAAAATGGTAAAAATAAGTCAAATCGAAACAACTCGTTGCGTCTATTATAAGAAGCGACAACAGAGTTCCAGACTTGTAATCTGTTTTTCGTTTAACAACATAATAATTTCTTATTAGGTGAAGGATCAATGGATTTAATTTGGAAAATAGTAGTACTAGTTATAAGCTTTAATTAGGCGGATAAGAAATACAAATATATATACACATACAGGTAATCTCATAGTTGTTTTCTTTTTGAATAAATGAGTATGAATCTGACTTTTTAAAACAAATGAGTGTACCAAGTATTTAAAATCAACGTGTGGAGGCCCTAAATTTCATGACTAAAGAGTGCATCCAAAATTTGTATCATGCATTGAGGCCCTCCTTTCCTACACCTCATTGCTCCTATTAAAGCATGTTAAAAATCATCATTAAATATACTTCCATCTTGTTGAAATCATTACCTTTTAGTTCTCCAAAATCTTTATTAATTGTCTTCTTAGCTTACCTCTTTAGATATTTGTATGCGTTCGAATTTCCTAGACCTTTAGGCACACCCAACACTTCAATTGCTACTTCTCTAATAAAATTTATTGTCTGTTCCTATTTACTTGACAAATTCTGACATACATACTTTTTAAGAAAATAATAATTTGTACAGTGAGTTTATCATTTTATTTATATTAAATGATAGGGTTCCAAACATATTAACTTGACATGTCAAAAAAAAAAAATTGATCATCACAAACACTCATTGAACAGTTCAAGTAGAAGTAAATGGGTAAGAAACAAAAGGCCCCATTATCAATGCATCTCCATAGGAGACAATATGAGCAAAAGACGACTCCCTAAATCCTGCAGAAAAGAATTCACTCCCGGGAGAGTAAGGGGGTATTCGAACAGATCAATCTCAATCAAAGAATGTCCACATAAACAAGGACAGGTAGATGAGTAGATTGTAGACTCTCTACGTACCATCATACAAGTAACGTATCAACCTGTAATCACTTCAGTAGATTGATTCAGAATACCAGCAGCCAGGAGAAGAGATGGTAATTTATGATCCAACTCGCATCCATAAAATACTCATCAACAGAGTATCTCCTTCCTACGCTAAGAAGGCTAAAAGTAATAAAAGTGAATACAACTAGCAGCCAAAATGATAAATCTAACCAATTACATCTCTAACAATATGCTTTAAACTGAAAAAAAAAACTATCCAGAAACCTAGCACGCACCACCATAACCAAAAGGCTAAGACAGGCATTTGCAAGCTGCACCTCAAGATTTTCCCAAACAGCAATAGCACACAAGGAATAGTAGGCACCGTAGCCTCTTCAATGAGCCGCAATGGGTCCAAGAATGTAAGTAGGAGCTCCACTATTACAATGTGCAACAAATAATCAGTTTTTCCCCCTCGCACGCTTCTTGCCACTCTTGGGCTCACTCTGTCGTTCCTTTGATGCACTAGACAGTTTCTCCTTGGTGCTGCCATCAGGGGTTTTTGCTGAGCTAGTTGCTTTTTCCTTCTGATTCCCACTCTCTTTAACCTTTGATGAACTAGATTTTAACTTCTCTGAACCATTGGCACCGGACTTGCCACCACTTTGGGGGGTTTTGGTTTTGGACTTGTTGGCAGCTTTAACTGTTTCTTGCTTGGTCTTGTTGGCAGTTGTTGATGGAGTATCTTGCCTGGACTTGGATTTGGGAGTACTACTACTAACATCTTTAGACCTGGCAGATGGCTTTTCAGTATCAACTGATTTGCCAGTGCTCCTTTTGGATTGAGCCGCAGACTTGCTGCTGGTTGTTTCATCAGCTTTCCCGGCAGATTTTGAGGTGCCATCTTTCAAGTTGAGTTTACCCTTGGATTTCTGTGCAGATTTAGCTGTCGCCTCTTTTGACTTGCTGCAAAAAGAACCCCACCATTGGTACCATTAGGCTTTCAAAACGTCAGATGTTAATATGTCACACAAACACATGGTTAAGGAGATTATACCAACCTTTTAGGTGAAGCATCCATTTCATGCTTTAGTGATGGTTCAGCATTTCTAGGTTTTTTCTTCTTATGACTGACATATCAAAAACAGAGTCAAAGTTAAACAAAGAATAGTCATACTGCTAACTTCACTTGGAAGATTTCTGTCTTCTCTTTACCTAACACAATGAATAGAATGAATGTTAAAAGTACTTCTACACAGAGAGATTGAGAAAAGAGAGTAAATCGCAACTACAAAAATATTATAATCTAATAACACAATTGAGTATTGGTTTCACTTTGCTCATCGAACAAGAATTTCCATGTAATAAAGGAAATCACTATCACTCATATCAACGTACTTACCACTTCTCCTACAGTTAGCAGAATATTTGGAAACAGAACAAGGAAATCAAGAAATTGCTTTTTTTGCTTATGATAGCATCGTATGTATCACAAAAAAAATGAAACTATAGGCTGGACAAAGATATCAAACCCAAAAAACATCAAAGGTACACAAAAATAGCACAACACAGCAATAAGAATCTAGTGTTGTTTCTTCAGTTGGGACATATTAGCAAGTGGTTATTATGCTAAACAGACACTTGTAGATGAAAAAAATGCAAAAGGGTTTCACAAAGGGAGACAATTCAGATCACTTGGCTCAAATCGAGTAAGCATCTTCAGGTAAAAATAAATGAGTCAAAACCAAATAAAGAAAATGGTGATTAATGGCCAGGCTTACCTTTCCGAAGCTGCTGCATCAGCACTGGCTACTTGCTCCTGTCAACAAATGCATCGTAATGTATCAAAGAAACATAACCATAATAAATGCAAATATAGTCAGTAACTAACCTCTTCTGACATATTATCATCTTCAACAAGTTCCCAGCGTTCCTTCGAGAGATTCAATTTTTCTGTCTCTCCATCAGTATAGTCAACCTAATAAGAAAAAATTTAATCCAAACATGAGTGTTACATCAAGGGAACAATTCCATTTCTTGAAACAGAAAACAAACTGCACTCACTGTGAACTTCTTCCTGGAAGAATCATAATTGCTAACCGTCCCTTCATAAAATCTGTGACAACAAATCAGATAAAAATTATCCCAACTAATACAGAACTAAAAACTTCCTCAGATACAGTGAACTCAAAATAACAGTAATTCCAAACTATCATGTCAAGAATGAGGAAGGAAAAAAATTGTTCCACAGCATAAAAGAAGACAAGCACTTACAGTTCATCTAACGGCCACCAAACTCTGATCTTTCTACCAACCAGATTCTTATCACATTGCACAGTCTCTGTTACCTGTCAAGTAATAGTAGTATAGCAGCGCAAACCACTGATTAATCACATGGGAGTACTGTAGGGCCTAAGCATTCCGTCAAGATAGCTTTCTTAGTGCATTAAATATACACGGACAATCATAAATAAGTGACTAAGAATGTCAGTAACACAAAAGAGGACAGAAGGAGAAATAAGGCAGTAATGCCCTGTAAACACGCAAAAACAATAACAGAAGTATACTAGCACTAAACATGTCGCAACAAATGGTAATTTGCTACAAACTTTCTATATAACCACTACTGGCTTTTATAATAATATCATCAATTAGAAGAAATGATCAACTAAAATCAATTTTCAAGTTCAAAATATAAGCATCATAGCACAGAAAAATAGAGCATTAGTATCAAAACAAGCCCAGGATAAAATGGGAAAACATGAACAGTATTTTTATCAAAATGAACAGTAATTTGAAATGCTTACCCTGTCCTTGCCTGAAGAAGGCTTTTTCTTTGCACTTGTGTCGGTCTCATCTTCGTCGCTTATATGTTTAGTTGAATTGTCGGGAGACTCGGACGTAGGCACACTCTTCTGCACAACTTGCCTACTCCCCTGCACAACGAAATAACAACTAATGAGACAGACATGGACGGGTCATGGTAAGTACCCGGAAGTAAAATTGAACAAGCTCAGTCGTTAAAATTACAGAAACAGGAAAAAGTGCATAGCACATCAAAATACTATCTCGAATAAAATGTGCATTATACATGAAATCAATAATGTAAAATGCTTACCCTGCCCTTGCTTGAAGAACGCTTTCTCTTTGTAGTGGTCCTGGGAATTTCCTCTTCGTTATCTTCATCATGTTTAACAGAGCGATCAGGAGACTCTTGTGAAGGCAACGTCTCCTGCACAGTGATATTGACTACTAATAAGACGTACAGGGACACATTGGTAGTCCAATAGGGAGATGAATTTACACTGAGAGGAGATAATTATTGAACATCATATTAACTTAAAAATTTAGCAAGTTTTTACCTGACTAGCTTTTCCATGTCCACGTTTTTTGCTATCTTCCTTAATTCTCGCAGATGGACCAACCTGACTCTTATTTTTGGTATCAACCTTCTTACCCGATTGCTTCAGCTTTTTAGCCTCGGTATCACTGGTGGATCCACCTTTCTCCTTACGACAAGGTTCTAAAGGAGTCTTCTTCAAAGGGCGCCTCACCTGCTTAACTTCCAAGTCACTTCCAGCTTCAATCTCCTTCTTAGACTCACTGTCTTCTTGATTTAAGTTGTCCTCCATTGGGAGACCACCCTTCTTCAATGCAATCTCTTCAGGAAGGCTCTGACCTTGGGATGGAGGAGCAACATCCACAACTTCCTCCTCAGATTCTTTGGGTGCAGAGTGCTGATTAGTTTCTGGTTCCTTCTCCAAAAGATTGGACTGCTGCTCAACTACCGGATCTTCAGAAGCTGAACTATGGTCATCTTTGTTTTGATCATTCTGATGATCTTGAAGCTTCTCAATTTCTTTTCCACTTCCTTCAGGAGCTTGGTGAGAAGATTCTGCTGAGTTTATTGAAGAGACTGTCTTCCTTCCTCTCTTCTTAGAAGGTTGCTCTGACTTGGGCTCTGACTTCATAGACTTGGGCTCCGACTTTGTAGAATTTTCAACCCTTAAATCATCAGATTCAGATGGTATCTTTGAAGCATCATGGAGATCCACCTCATCATGAGCTCCAGCCTTCATCAGCGATTCGGTTTCAGAAGTCAATCTCACATTCTCCAAACTACCACCATTGCTTGTGATTGATTTGGGAGATCCATTCACAGCAGGATCAATATCTTCCAAACATGCCTCATCCCTTCCGCTCTCAGCCGTCTGAACAAACAAGAAAAGTTTCTGACTAAATACCTTTAACTGGCCCATTCAGACAATATTTGGTTAAAGATGAAAGTTGCAATTTTGAAATTTCACTTGAGGAAAAACTGAAGTTCTCTAAGAGAATCCATTACAGGTGGAGTTCAGATGGTGAACAAATTTGTAACACAAACATTGACATGCAAATAATATTTCATTATTTTGCAAGTTTTATGTCCAACAACAACTAAAAAATATACAAACTACATGCCTGGACTGCTTCGCCTGAAGATGCTGGACCCACTTTGCTTCCACCATCCTAAATGTTACAAGGATTCAGAGGCAATATAAAACAACGTTACGACAAAAGTTCTGGGAAAATTACTAAAGGAAGTTATCCAAAGCCTCACACCTGAGTTGCCTGAGCAGCCTCTGGAAGTTCAGCCAACTTGACTTCAGTGACCTAAAAAACATCAATACCAAATCCCTTAGAATGGTGGTGGGGTATAAGGGTAATTTACATTGTTTGCAGTACTAAATAGCACCAGACCTTCCAAGTCATTCTTGTGCTAAAAAAATTGCAACAATATCAGGTCAGAACCAATAACATTGACCAAAGGAAAAATGGCTTTCAATTCCTGATGTGTGACAGTTTGACATGGGAAGACAACAAAGTCAATTTTTCTTCTCACAAACATATATAGCTTAAAATGATATATAACCAAATGGTCAATCATTATAACAAGTGAAATGGCCACATTCAATATGACTAAACGTAAAAAATTGGGCATGCTTTGCAGCCCCGTCTTTCACCAAGAGCCATGCATAAATAAATATCCTTTCTCAATGCAAACAAGAGAGATATTAACTATCATTCTGAATGCAAAATATCTAGATATCTTCCAATAAAACAGCAGAATTTCAGCAGTAACCGTGTCTGTAAATATGGACAAATACAGAGATGAAATTTGTTGTAATCGGACTCATTTTGGGGGGAAACATCGAGAATTATACTATTCCAACAAGTCGGTCTCCATGCATGGAAAAATTGAAGCAAAGCGAAAACAACAGAAGAAGCACAACTACTGTTCGGAAAGAAACTGACAAACCTGTGTGGTCCTTTATTACACACAGGAGCAAAGAAAATGCATATAAGGGTTTAAACAGGGATAGGAAAGAGATGTTTAAACTTGATGAACATCAACACAGCATCACCACTATCAAGCCAGCAGATAGTAGCTCAACCCACAACTTACATACAAGAAAGGGTTATTATCTTAGACTCCATACACTATGCAGGAACATGTAAATGTGACTTTAGACTTAATGTTCATCTAGACAGATGGTAGTCCAGCAGCAGAAGTTCAGACACAGAATAACTTAGAAGTAAAGGTACACTAACCAATTGGTCTTTAGAAGCACTGTCATTAATACCATCAACAGCTGGAAGAGTCCCTTCCAAGACTGAAGTAACAATCTTATTGTACTCATTTAAGGAGATTTGCAATGATTCTACTGCTTGAGGCAAGTAAGGCTTAAGCTTCGCAGCACAGTTTGCAAATACTGTCTCTCCCAACCTTTTAGCAACTGGTGTGATCTCCTGAAACAAAAGTATTAATATTTAGCACTATCACGAGACTAGAGAGACCTAAGAGGTATAAAATATGAAAAGAATATCATCTCTTCAACCACAACATACCGCATTGTCCTTTTTAACACTAGCCAATAGAGGGGTAAGCAATTCCAAGGATACTTCTTCGCTCTCTTCCAGCACAAGAGTCATGATTGTTGCCATGGATGAAAAAACATTTTCAGAGTGATCCTCTCTGAAAGTGAAAGTCAACGAATGAACAACACATTAACTATTACAAACTAAAATGTTCGATAGGAATCAGCATACAAATTAATAAGAAAAATCAAGAGCCTTACATGTGGTAGAGAACATACACCAAAGTATTGCATAATTAACATTACCCATCTATTTGACAGATTTTAATCAAGCATCATCCAGTTAAACCAGCGCAGCAAGTAATTTTAACAAGTCCACTATCAATATAAAAGTGAGCAGTAGAGCAAACATGGTTATGAATGTATAGACGGAGGGGTAAGTTTTCCTAAGTTGATGTACACTGTTGGGAGAAAAAACATGACATCCATTCAAGTTTCAATATATTTAGGTGCAAAACCTTCCAACTTGCTACTGTTTTATATATAGCTACCAAGGGCGCGTAACGAACTTTTGGATAAGCTTCTAAATATTTTCTGGAGGAAAAGAAAAACATGTCCAACAAATCTCTTGTTCCAAGAAGTTCATGTTGTTTCAACAATAAAATGAGAGAATTACCCACAGGGGCAGCTTTTAACCCAAATTATTTTGAGAATTTTTCCTGCTGGTGAATTACCAACTGAATATCTTCAAACAATGCTGTAATTCTGACATATAACTTATTAGTAAAAAATATCTTTTAAGAGCTAGGAGTAATCATTTCAATTTACTCCTGAAGGTTTAGCAAATTGGATATGAAAAAACAGAACAAGTAACCCTGCTCAGATATAATCTCAAATCCATGCAAATTCAAGAACTTGAAAGTAGCGCCTAGCTTGTAAATTATGTTTCACGTGGTTGGAAAGAAACTTCTTAACTAGAAGCTCCACTAAAAACACAACCAGACATGAGAAGCTCACAATCACATAAATCTAAATCACGCTTCAATGGAATGTGAGGTATTATTTACTTCAGATATATTCTCTAAAACCATGGTTATGTCTAAAAGAACAATCCAAGTTAGGCCTTATCAAAAAAAATCCAGGTTGGGATTAAAGAAACATGACATACCAGAAATCTTTAACCAAACACATTTTGATAAAGAAATCTGAAACCAAACATTATAGAAACAATATAACTGTTGAAACAATATATCAGTAATACCTTATAGCTTTAAGGAAGTGCTGAAACATCTCAGTGATGAGCCCATCACATTCTAGATCCAGCATGACAACACATGACCTGACCTTGGCCACTGTCTCAAGGATCATCACCCTCTTATTATAAGATCTGCTAGACTGGTCATCCAGATTCTCAAAAGACGACACAATTAATTGAAAGATATCCTGTATCAAACAAATGGAATGTTATTGAAGGACTGACAGAAGGAAGAAGAACGAGAAAGCAGATTTTTCATACCTTCATTTTGTCGTCATCATATGGAGCGTCTGGTGCAGTAATTCTAGTTATCTCACTAATACATGAAGCAACTGCGACCTTCACATCAACATCAGAATGCCTCAAGAGATCATTTGCAACCAATGCCTTCATCAATGGAGAAAGTGCATCATGCATTGATTTCGCTGGTGACTGCTCCACTTTAGACAGGGAAGACTCTACTTGCTTAAAGCAGACAAAACCAAAAGTATATTAAGATTAGGCAAGAAAAAGACCGTGCATGAGTTTCATAAAATATTATATGTTAATTGCAAAATTAACAGTGAAACCCAAAATCTGCCAAAACAAACAGTCAAAATAACTTCTGTTTTGTTATACCAACAGTATCTATTGATATATGGGTAATGTACGAAATATCTGTAATGATGGGAAAGAGTACATCAAAAAAAAAAGTCAGCAAGTGTAAAGGACCTGCTAAGTCAACCAAGTCTCCACCTCTAAAACTAAGCAAGAATATAAACTTCGACCCATGATTAACTACACTGTCCTTCCTTAAGTTCAAAAAACTCTAGCTTTTCCTTTTCTCCATGTAACCAACCATACTACTGCAGGGTAAAATTCCAAACAATTTTTTAGAAGAAAAAGGATCTCCTATCTAGAAGTCAATGACCCACTTAAAAAAAAGGGGGGAATAACAGCCAACTTGATCCTCTTTACTACAGATCATGTTAAGGTACCTCATAGAGTCTCGCACATCGATTAAGTGATGACAATTAGCTGGCCCCAATTTTATCCCCACAGGCTAAAGGTTTTTGTATTTTCCCAAAAGAATTATGGCAGCATAAAATCACACAAACCAAATCTTCTAAACAATAATCTTAAGGACGTATTCATAAAGTCTCATTTTTATCACCAGAATAGGTGGTCTGCAACTGCGTGTTATCAAGGAAATACCAGGAAACTCATGGTTCCAAATTAGTATCTGTCACTGTTTATCATTCTTTAACCAGCAATACGAAGATGCACAGTCAGATTTTCTCTAAAAACTAAAATGACAATTAATTTATGAGATTGTTAAACACAAATCAATGCATGTAAACTTTGACTAGGGGAAGACACCCACAAAAGGAAACTTATTTCATTGTGGCTTCTCAATTAAGATTGGGGGTTAAATCAATAAACCATTTGCATAAGAAAATCACCACTTCAGAAAGAAAACTAACGTTGCCCAATGCCCATACTCTGTTCCTTGAGAAACCCTCTAGGAAAAGCCAACGGGATTTTCAAGTACAACTAGAAGAGCCTCACAGGGGAACACACAGCATGCCCACAGCCATATCTTTCAGCATAAATAATGACTGTTATTTAATACCCAGAGATTGCCAAGAGTATCTATTACTTCTTCCATTTTTTTCATTTTCCCTTTCCTACAAATTGTCAGGCTGTCAGGCACTTATCAAATAAAAAGAATGTTGTACTTCTTACCCGCCAACCCAATCATCTCTCTGGAATTTTCAGATACCATCATTTAAAATAATTATCAAAAATAAAAAGCTCCACCAGGAGATGTCAAGATTACACAGACTACATCCTGTTCAAATTATTTAACTATGGACATGCTCATAAGTCTCACAAGCAAACCACAAAACTCTAGGACCCAAACAAAAAATTGCGACTGATGTATACATCACATGCAACAACAACATACCCAGTAATATTCCACATCCCACAGGGGGGTCTGGAAAAAAGAGGGTGGCCCTAGTGGCAATGCCCATCAATTGCAAACCATAATGCTTCAAGATAGTTTAAACCAGACTCTCTAAACAGAGTCCGCGAGTTAACAGGAAAAAATGAAAAATTACCAGAATACAGAAATTGCTTATAAAAAAGACATGCCAAAATATTTCCAAAGAGGCAGAGACAAAAAAAAACAAAATAAATTTAAAAGGAACATTAGGAAAAGCATGAATTTTAAAAGCAGTACTTTCATTAAGCAGGATAGTTCAACTCAATGGCAAACTGGAACAGCGGGTAGGCCATTAAGAATTAAATTTGAAGAATAGTAAAGGACTTGCATCAAACAAGAGGAAAGGGAACATATGGCAATCATCCAAGGTGGAGGATAACAAATAAAGAAAGATTTTTAATCATATTTAGAATAATTAAAAGTTGTTAGCTTCTACCTCACTATCAAAACAAAGCAAAAGTTAATAATAGTATTCAAGGGCTCTATATAGAGTAAGAATTAAAATACTGTCCTGGGAGATAACATCGTATACATCACGAGAAAGAGAAACGACAACAACATAACCACTGTAATCCCACAAGTTGGGTCTAGGGAGGGTGGTGTGTGTAGACCTACCATATTGGTAAGGCTGTTCCCAATCAAGAAGGGCCTTTTAAATCATATTTTGAATAACTAAAATTGGAGGCTGAGATCCAACAGTTGACGCACAGGGTGAAACAAAGGAAAGCAGAATTACAGGTGCTAGGCTGGCTGTTCAATGCATGCATTTACCATGTCTGGGTTGAGCAGAATGCTAGAAAATTTCAACACCAGCAGGAATGCAAGCATAGAGCCAGAGGAATCATCCCCCAACTTCACACAAAAGGACAACACCAGACCAAATGTGTGTGAGTGTGTGTGTGTGGGTGGGTGGGGGGTGGGGGGTTTCAAAGATTAGACAGATAGCTAGAATTGTAGAGTAGAAACTGATAGAATAGCTAGCTTAATGAGGATTGTAAAAGAGTGAGGAATTAGAATAGCTAACTGGTGTACTATTTCCATACTGGCTGAATAAAAGTTAAGCTTTCAACCAAAAGAAAGTTTATAACCTTTAATTCCGTATCAAAATAAATTAGAAGTTGATAACAGTGTTCAACAAGGGCAGATCTAGGGTAATCAACAAGGAAAGAGCTACGGCGGCTCTAGGGTAATCAACAAGGGCAGAGCTACAGCGGTTCTAGGGTAATCAACAAGGGCATAGCTACGGCGGTGCTAGGGTAATCAACAAGGGCATAGCTACGGCGGTGCTAGGGTAATCAACAAGGGCAGAGCTGCGGCGGTGCTTGGGTAATCAACAAGGTCAGAGCTGCGGCGGTGCTAGGGTAATCAACAAGGGCAGAGCTGCGGCGGTGCTAGGGTAATCAACAAAACATCATTAGCCTTAAATACTAGTTTTTATTTGTATATATAGAATTTGAACACCCTTTGACAAAACCGAGAGCAGAGGTCACCAGTCAAGGGTGTATACATATCTCCCAGACGTGGGATGCTCAGGTTCAATGCCCTGGAGTCAAGTTTTATTCTTTGAATCTAGCCCTAATTAGCTCTAAAGTAAAGCGGAGCATCATACAAAAACAGAAACTCAACCCGAGAATTACTTAAACAAACATCTAAAACAATTCGAAGTAGCCCAAAAATGGTATGAAATAGTTCAAGATAACAAAAAAAATAAACATAAAAACCTAAAAAAAAAAAAAAACATCATACCGATTATACTAAAACAGAATTCACAACCAAAATAAACAAAAATTCTTACGTCAAGCAAACGGAGGAGTTCTTCAAGTGAAGAAGGAGGCTCAATCAGCTTGTTCCCAGCAACAGCAATCTGCTCTTCAAGCTCTTTGTCAAAAGGCGCCATCGTTTCCTTTCTCTCTTCAAAATCTTCCAGAAAAATTCAAGATTTATACCCTCAAATCACTCCTCAGACCATCAAACACCCGAACAAACACAAATCGTAACCCTAGAAATCGCAATTCGCTCGTGTTTTGCAGAGGCAAAAGAGATCTTGTGAAACCCTAGAAGAACAAGTGAGCTTTTTTTTTTTTTTTTCCAGTATAGAAATACAGATGGGCTCTTTTCGGTTTATATATTTTTTATTTTTGTCCTTTTTTGGAAAGATGATAAATGGTGTAAATTTAAAGGGTTGAATTTATGGAGAGCTTTCGTTGTTGGAAAATAAAAAGTAAAGAGAATCCCGCTAAGAGGCGGAATTATTGAGTCTCTTTCAATTTTAGTCTAATTCTGAGTTTCAAGTCCGCCAATTGGAATTTTTGAGATACGTGGCATTTTCTCCATTTTGTGATGAAATGTCCATATACCATGCCTTAATTTTGTGTTTCTTTGGGGGAAAAAAATAACTCTAATTATTATTGTATTGTAATAGTTTATAAATTTACTAGTTTTGTTAAGTTTCAATTCATAAGGTCAAAAGAATTTTGGAAAAAGATAATTAGATATGGACGTACTTTTAGGTTATTTAGTACGTAATTTCAGATAGGAGGAAATGAAAATCGCGTATTAGGGTAAAAGGTTAACGTGTTTAGGTTATCGCATTATTATGTGGTTGTTTTTGTTTCCTTATTAATTGATTAGGTTTTCTCCAGTGTCGGTTTCTTTCTGTCGTTTTCTTTTTTCCATAATGTACTTTGATATATTGTACTCGAGTTGCTGACTATTTGAAAATAATTATTTATCTCCATAAGATAGGAATATGATCTACATATATTTTACTTTTTTAAAAAAAATTTAAATTACACGAGATATATTATTCTTAATCATTAAAAACATATTTTATCAAGCTATATAAATATTTGAAATGCAGCATCGATCACTTTGGTGAAGACATTTATGCATGACAGTGCTTAAAATAAAGGTCAAAACTTTATATGAAAATCTCTATGCTTAAATAATTATTTAAAAATAACTCCTTATTATACCAAAAGAAAAAACAACTAATCTAGCAACATAAGAAAAATGATTTTTTTCCCTTGTTTGTAGTTTGTCATAAGCTTATTTCAAAAAAAAAATGAGTAAAGTTAATATTTTGATTCAAGTGAATATAGATAATGTGTTTCACGTTATTATATGATATTTTAATACAATTATAATCATATATATATTAAAATATACAAGCTAAAATATATATAATTGTTTTTCATTTAACATAGCCCTCTAAAAAGATAAAATTGTTATATAGTCAAAGTTTGAACATATTAAATTTTTCATTCTTATTTAAATATAAAATATCATAATTATTATACGAGACTAAAATTTAAATGACGTATCAAAAGAGAAATGTCTACCAACATTGTCAAAATAAGTGCAACATGTAGAAATACACTTTATTTTTGTGTGGTGCTAAATGAGATTCATTAACGAACCAGCATAAATGATCGTTGTCGTTCATAAATCTTCTCTAGAAACTATATTTAGTGCAACTAAACATGCTACAAATTTTTCAATTAAGATAAATAAAAAAATCTCTAATTATTATGTTTTATTTGAAAGTATAACTATAAAACTAATCAGCAAGTAGATAAGATGATAAATAACTTTCACTATGAAACTCAAAAATATAAAAGATAGAAAAAATATTTAACACCGAAAATGATCCATAACAAATAATTATATACCATTAGTTAATGATAAGTAATTAGCTTTTGATAATAATTTTATATTAACTTGATCGATTATTTATCGATCAAGTTAAGAACATTGAAAGTATCATAATATGTCTTAATGTAGTTCCTATTTCTAGTTTGAATCTGATAATGAGGATTAACTTCTCAAATTGTTATTAATTAATTTTGTTTAGTATCAATACAAAACAAAAAAATTGAAAATTTGAATAAATAAGTAAAAAGATCTTATTAAATTGTTTATGAATCCTCAATCACCAATAAATGGAATGTAGATTTCTCCCCCCACCCCCACCGCCGAGTTTTCTCACTCTTAATTTTTTAACATTTTAAAGGGCCTAATGTCAAATTCTTGCATACCTGTTATTAGATAGATATTTATATATATATATATAATACACTAAAGAGATAAAGGGTTTGGAAATTATTCTAATTTTGATCGAATTTATTGTTGCGATAATAAACTCTCATGAGGACCTATTACCTTCCTAAACTATTTAATATCGTATTTTAAACATATATTTTTGCTCATATGGATATAAAAAATAATGCAAAATTTATAAATAGTGATGTGTCCACGTAGGCATATATATACCTTTAAAATAGACTATCAAATAGTTCAGGAGATAAAAAATACACTATTAAATAGTTCGTAGAGGTAATAGGTACCTCACGAAAGTTTAGAATTGCAACAACAAATTCGATCAAAGTTAGGATGTTTTTCAGACCCATGTTCCCAAATTAAATAACTATAACATAATAAATGTAATCTTACCGGTAAAGTCTCGAGAGGGTAGGATGTATGTAGATCATATAAAGTAAGAATATAAACAATGAAAAAAATATAATATAAAGTTAGAATAATAGAACTTGAATCAAAACTTTTAAGGAGTCGTTTGGTAGAGTGTATAAAAATAAGGCGGAACTCATCGGTAGTCCCCTTAAGTTGATACCAATTTTTGTTTAGACATTTTAACTAAACTTTGTTCATTTTAGACATCTCATTTCATATCTCGCTATGTCATTTTGACATTTTTTGCTATATCATAAAGAGTGTAATACACTCACTACGAGCGCGTGAAAGACTTGTTAAATATTTTTTATTTTATTTTTTTCATCTTCTTTCTCATTTTTCAGCCATTGTCTCCCAAAACTTTAACTCCTTTTATGGAGAAATAAATTTGATAATATTTCAGATAAAAAAATGAATTTGAACCCATTGGTCTTATAATATAATGATATAATAATAATAAAAAAAGACAATATGAAAAGCCCTGCTATAGTAATTTAGAAGAAAAATGAAAAGTCACAAATTCATAAATAATCTCAAATTAGATTTTAGGTGGGGTTATTGGGTGTTTTCTTCTTAACTCGATAAGATGACAGTGTTGGGTTAGGTATGCGTAAGGCGGAGAAGACGTTGATTAGTGGGGGAAGAGTGGAGAAAACACAAGAGTTGGGGTTGGTGGGGTCGACAAGATGATTTGGTGGGGTTGGGTTATTTATTTTTTTAAAATTTTGGGCGAAAATTCAACATGATATTCACTTATTGGTCACTTCTTTTTTGTACGAAAAATGTAATTATTTTTTATATATATGTCACGTGTATTCGTTTAACTTGTCATTTTGACAGCTCATCAGCGAGTGTATTACAAACATTTAATATATTTGATTGATAATTAAAAAAGTGTCAAAATGATACAATGGACCATGACACGGAGTGTCTAAAATGAACAAACCTCAATTAAGGTGTTTAAGTGAAAGTTGGTGTCAACTTTAAGGGGCTACCGATGGGTTCCACCTAAAATGAATACTCAATAGAGTGTAATAGTAATGCATGTATTAGTTATACTTGTATTAGTTATGCACATATTATTTCTTATGCATTGTTTGGTTTGATGTATTAAAAATAGTATGCTTTGTATAAAATATTTATTTACAAAAGTATCTTTCGTAATTACAGTGGAAAAAGTGTAAAAATACTTTTGAGGGATAATTGAGTCTTTAACCATATTAATGCATAGATTAAGTCCTTTGCATTACTAATACCATGAATTTCTATGTATTAGTAATACACTCCTTAATACACAATAGAGTGTATAACTAATAAGGTCGTTGCGCTCCTTGGCATGACCTCTTGTCAAGTAGGGCTGAGTGGGCCAGCTCCCCTCCTGTCGCAATAAGTGTGGGGCAATCAATCAGAGGATGGTTACCCCCGGGCCAACTCGAAGGGGCTGAAATTCGACGGCAAAGCTTTTTGGTTGTTCAGTTTTATCGCATGACTGAGCAACATCCCCCACTCCAAGTGTTTCTATTTTGCACAAGTACTTTTAGCCTCGAGGAGTCCGTTATTCTCTCCGTCTGAGATTAAGTGATACCAACCAATACCATGAAAAAAGTGCATCAAGCAAGGATTCTAAATCTATATAATTATGCATGCAAATAATTTTACTAATATATGCTACCCCAAAACGACCCTTAAAAGTTTATATAATATACTATGGGCGCGAGCAATGAGCAAAGCCGAGGGGAAATTTCGACACCCTTGATCTTTATAAACATCTTGAGGGGGTGTTTTTTAGGTTGGAGTGGTGGGTGAGAGAAAATGTAAAGGACGGGGGGAGTAACCCCTTGAGGAAATTCGCTTGCTGTCGAAAGTGTCCTAGTACTAGGGAGAGCGAATGATGAATTATCCCCTCGTTCCGACGCCTGCCTGTCCTCCCTTGCTCTCCTGCTGCCAAATAGCACTGAATTGTTGTGGTGCTTGAAATTTAACGATTACTCCAAAAAATAAATCTGATATTTTCATAAACACACAATAATATATTTTGCATAAAACAAAAGGTTTTACAGTTTGATAGACTTAACAATATTCAATAATGAGATAATATGAAAGGGTAACTATAAGTCAAGATACATTTAAATCAACAAAATAAGTAGTCATATAAAAAAGGATGCTATAATTAACTAGCATTAATTATTTTCTCAAATATTAAAATATCTCAGCATTAAATAAAGTAAACAATTGTTATTTTATTTTCTATCATTTTTTTCAAATTTATCAATACTTGGTATATATATATATAGAGTGTATGAGAGAGAGATTGGAGATCCAAAAAGTTTGAGGCCCTAAGCAGTTGTTTTGGTAACTTTATGATTGACACGGTCTTGTGCCCATATATTTTTTTTGCATCTACATCTTTAATCTTCGTGATTGTGAATTATCACGTCTTGATCTACACCCTGAACGTGTCAAAACTCAAAAACTATTTATTGATTCCTATGGAACCTTTTAACTGACTCACTAATCAACGGAAGACTACTACATGCACATGGAAGCTTAAATTGATTTCATTTAAACCAATAAACTAAATCTCACAAGTTATTTGAAAATATTGAGTATAAATGATAATGTGTATAAAATAAATATGAGAAGAAAATTGAAGCAACACTCTAACACTATCAGCTATGAAAACTTTAATGCCTAAAGATAGGTGATCCACGACAACCTTATAACATTACTGCTAAAGCAATAAAATTGAAGTTCTCTGAAAGTAAGGAAGTCTCACTAAAAGCTGACGAATGGATAATCGAATCTTAACGATGTGATATTTGATGATCCTGAATATCGAATTCTGCATCATAAAACAATTAAGTGTCGAATAATGTCAGTACATAAAATATATGATATGTAATAAAGTTAAAAGAAACATATATCTGAAATGAATAAAAGATTGAAAGCAAATCATTTGAAGTAAAGCATAAATATGAAATAAATTTATTAAAATTTTTACAACTAGGTATGTAATGATAGTAAATACTGAAATAAAATACTTTACTTTGTTAAGAAGTTTCTCTAACTGACAACTATCACAGTAAGCCTTATAATGATACAATGTTTTATTCATATTGTCAAAATCTTCATATATCTTGTTGGCGGAAATTTTTATTTTGAGCGAGGTACAAACAACGATAGTTGTACGAGGGTCGATTCATTTTTTAACACGTGGATATGTGGGGTCAATTTGTTCTTTAAAGTTTGCCAAAGAAACAAGAGGAGAGAGAATATAAATTTTAATTGAAAATTAAAAAGAAAACGTGAGGTCCATGCTATCTTCAATTAACTATAGTAATTTTTCCATTTGGATTAAACTGCATTGTGCGGCTCAACTGCCACATATTCCAACGAAGTATATTCCTCTTTTCTAATTTTTCTTCTTCTTCTTGAATATTTACATTATTTTCTAGCAAATTTATTTTACTAAAAATCTGCATGTCAACTATTGAAATTAAACCTGCAATTTTCTTGAAAATTGACGTTTCAATGTTGATGTTGATTTTGATTCTTCCCTCTAAATTTTGCTCAATCTTCGTCTGCAATTTTTCGTTGGCCATATTTTTCAGGTATGATTTTTCTTAGCATAATGATTTTCAGTCTTAAGATAGTATGTTAAAGAGATTATTAGTAAATAAGTAACTGATATTTGGACAAATGTATAAGTTATTGGAAGAGGATCTTTTTACATGTCAAAATATCAAAAATCACCTGCTACACATATTAAATACTAAATTAGAGATATAATTTTCAAAAATAAAATCTATTGAGCTTAGGTGTTCTATTGAATTCTCTTCCCACTGATATCAACATTTTCTTGTGAATTGTTTGGATCTTGAATTTGAATGCAAACACAATGTAACTGCATGTGTAAATTTGATAGAAAATAATTAAAATTAGTAGATCAACTACTTTTTTAAAAAAGGATCAAATTAGTAGATAAATAAAGTAACAAAATAGTGACAGGAAATATTTGATTTGATAAAAAGAGTATCACAAGAAAATTTAGTACCGTGAATTCTTGTGGTATTGAAGTTGATTGTGAAAGCAAAAGTCCCTGGCATGGTGTTCAAAGACTGGTATTCATGTGGATATTCTCTTCTGTTTTTCAATGTTTTCCTCTGACATCTGTAATCTTCAGTTGCTTCCGTATCACGCATTTCAGTTGTTCGTTGCTCATAATGCTTTACAAATTCAGTCATACTCATTGTCTTGCATGCCATTTATGTGAAGACCCTATTCGTGCTTTTACTTCTTTTAAGTTGATTTAATATCCGCATAGAAAATTGAACGACTAAATACAGGACATCATTTCTTTCTTAAATCATATATCTTTTGAAGCCAAGAATTATCTGCACAGTTCCAATCACATATCATATTTTGCCATCATCACCCGCTCAAATTTTATTCGATCACTTGCAGCATCGCCACCATAAGAGAGTTATAAAAACAAAAATAATTCGAAATCCCTATTCCAATAGAGTTTAGGTATATTCTTTGGAGCATTGTTCCTATCAATTGCCATTCCCAAAAATCGATGCATGTGTTGGGGAAAAACTTGTTTACTGACACCTACATTTGGCTGATCCTCGATCTGTAAAAATTGTTTTTGGTGTTTTTCCTCTCATTCCCTTCAAAAATGTTTGAAACAACCAAACAAAAGAGTCTGTTGTTTCATTACACAAGAAGGCACATCCAAAAAAAATATTTTTTCAATGATTATTGACACCAACAAATAGAGCAAAAATCATGTTATATCTATTTGTGCGGTATGTAGTGTCAAAAATCATTACATTTCCAAAGCACTCATAATGCAATCTGGATATACTATCCCTTCAAAAGAAGTTGATAATCTACCATCTTCATCAACTTGAAAAGAATAAAAGAAGTTTGTGTCCTCTGAATGCAAATGTCTAAAATGATTTATCAAAGTTTGAGCATCTCCACTACTTATCATGTTTCTCTTATGTGCTTGTACGAAGTTATGTGCATCTTGCTTAATAAATTCTGCATTTTTGATCCCACATGCTTCATTTTGAAGGTATCGAACAACCTTTTTTGTGCGAATTCCAACATCAAGCATAGAACCAAGAATATTTTTAGTAGAACTTAAGAGCTTTCGTCCATATTGTATGAAATGCCTTAAATTGTCTTCAATCATGAAATGACTGTGCTCATCACTAAATTCACAGACTTCTCATATGCCATTTGAAATTTTAAAATTTTTACGAGCCAAACAACCACATCTATATTCTAATCTTTGTCGCTTTCTTTCTTGAAAAGGAGAAAGCTTATCAGATTTTCCTTGACAAGAACAAAAAAATACACGTCATTTCGTTATCTAAGTTATGAGTTTTTGGACCTTTTCGAATTCCAAAACCTTTTGCCACAACATATGAATTGTATGCATTTGTATGTAGTTCCTTTATCAACATTTATATTCTTCATTCTTGATTTGAAATATATATAATATGTACAAAAAATTATAGCATTAGAAAACATCAAAGATATCTTAGTATAGACATATTAACATTTTTCCTTTTGTAATATTATAAATATTATGATATAGTTTGAATTATGGAGTAAACTATCACTAATTTTGTTAGATTTTGAATAGAAGTACTATAAATCATTTTTTGTTGATTTTATTTTTGTTCTCCAACAAATAATATTCGTATGTTTACAAAATTTCTCAACAAATCATGACCTGGAAAAAGTGCTATGCATAGATTTGCACAATTTAAAATGTCTCTATAAAGATACAATATCTATATTGATGATGTATATGTATGAAAACAAGATTCACTGCTAAGTAACTTTTCTTTTACCTTGAAAAAATTGGCAAGACAATTAATTGCACAAATTTAAATAGCAAAAATAAGAAAGAGCATTGAAAAAATTGATGTATTAATTACATTTAGACTAGAGTACGTTGTTATAAAAGAAAAAGAAAATTAAAAAAAATGATATATTCATTACATGTAGAGTGAAGTTCTGGTATAGAAAAATTTTACTTGAGAAAGAAAGTGATTAGTGTTTTGTATCTTTTGTTTGGTGAGATGTGATCAAAATACTTTATTATGAAGGGAAAGTGTCTTCTGGTTCCCTCCAATTTTTGCTACTGTGGAGTGTGCAGTAATAAAAAATGAATGGACCCTCGTATGTACCTCGCTCAAAATAAAAAATTTTCTTGTCGGGGTATATAACACAACCTAACTTATGAATCCACTAAAAGCTTTATTGAGGCACGTGAAGTTTCACTCAAATTTCGATATGATCCTATCTATGTTGACAATGTAATTAATGGGGTTTGAGTTATCTTAACTTTTATCCAAAATGATGTTCAATACTACTCCAAACATACATATTAATTCTCATATGGTAATACTTACTAGATAGAATTAATACTAACAAAACCCTTTTGAGGAATAATTGATCTTGCTTTACTGATTGAAACTTCTTTTGAAATTAATTATACTTTTCTATAATTAACAATATTTCTTAATACAAAATAGTGAATTTCGAATCATTAGTATTCTCTTAAAAACTCTTCTCAATAATAACTTAAAACACTTAAACTTACTTTAAATAAAAAGTTAGTGCTCGAGAGTAATTTGCAAAAACTTTCAACAATTCTCAACTAAATATGGTTCATGTGATACCATAAGCATGACAAAAATTTAAGAATGAAAATGAAGTTCTATAATCTCAATGATAAGAATTGGAATTCAACAACAAGGAATAAAGATCAATTTGAAATTCATGAAAATTTCGGTAAAATTTCAACAATACTCAACTAAATATGGTTCATGTGATACCATAAGCATGACAACAATTTAAGAATGAAAATGAAGTTCTATAATCTCAATGATAAGAATTGGAATTCAACAACAAGGAATAAAGATCAATTTGAAATTCATGAAAATTTCGGTAAAATTTCAACAATTCTCAACTATATATGGTTCATGTGATACCATAAGCATGACAACAATTTAAGAATGAAAATGAAGTTCTATAATCTCAATGATAAGAATTGGAATTCAACAACAAGGAATAAAGATCAATTGGAAATTCATGAAAATTTCGGTAAAATTTTGAGAAAGAACGTAGTCCATCATAATGAGTAGCTTTATTTATTTTGAATCACTCTAACTTCTAGGAACTCTGTAAGTCCCTTTTTTGAACTGTAGGATGAATTCTTATTTTCATTAGATATGAGAGAGATTTGATGTTAAACTCTTGTTAAGAATTCGTGCTTAGAGATCGAAATTGTTTAGATTTAAGCTAGATATAAGAAACATGTCTTGGAGTCGGACATGAAGGAAAGGAGATAATTTGAGATAAAAATAAATCATAGGTCGTCTAAGATAAACTTTATAGCGATATATTGACTTAACTTAATGAATAGAGTATCTTAATATCTAGACCCTTGGCTTGGAGCGGTACGCACACACTATATGCTGAGCGGAGCGCACAATCATTTAAAAATAGCGGAGTTATTCAAAAATTGACTTGACACGTGCGTCCACGCTACGGGTCACATAGAGCACATCCACTTCGAAAAATAGTGAGTCTACTGAAAAATTGGCTAAGCATAGTGCCCCCCATGTTATGGGGCATGGAGAACACAATCACTTCAAAAATAACGATACTAATGAAAAATTCGCTTAGTGTCGTATGCCCACCTTACCAGATGAGTAGAGCACACGACCAATTTGATGTCTCACCAGTAAAATTCAAAAAAATCTTTACTCAAGGATCGGATTGACGAGCGGTTTTGGAAAGAGTATTTGTAAGCCTTTAAGGGCTATGTAGTTCTTTGTATACTGGAAGATATGATTGTTTGAAATTAACTCTTGCGTGATAATACAAAATTTAGTCGGCAAAAGGCTTTAAACTTGACTTAGTATTAGAGGTCCCTTATGACTCTGAATTACTTTTTTATACCCTTGTTACACTTGATAAGTTACCTTAAAACATGAGTGCAAGTAGGAATCACCCGACTCATATTCTTCTTACAACAAACAATATGAATTTTGAAAGTAAAGTTGCGATATGTTACGTGAGTGATATCTTTTGACTAAGTCACGCTTGGATACAAAGCTTCACATTTTAACATAGTGTTGGTCATGCTGACTTTCTCAACCACATACGTCTACTTTATGATCGCAAAGTGTAGCTCCTCACAACTTATTTTATTTTAGCTCCCCTTAATCTTGCTTTCACTTCGTTTCAATTAAAATTATTTGAAATCTCATGATATCTAATATATACGCAAATTAAAAAATTAATGACATCATTTATCAATGAATATTGTAGATTTTAAGTTAAAAAAATAAGAGGCATTGACCATGAAATATCATAATCATCCTATCGATTTCAATAATTTTTCTTTATCTCTTTCAAAAGACTTGATACTTTTTTTGGTTTTTGAAATCTTGACGAAAGAGCTAATATTAGAAATCTTCAAATGTTTTCAATTTTATTAGGATCTAAAGTTGATTTTAGTGAAGACTAATCACATTTAAGGGTGAATTTAGAATATTTCATAGGAGTTCTCAAAAACTCAATAACTTTTAATTAATCATATATTTATACTAAAACTACATTGTATGTTTAAGTAGATTCTAATTAAAAAAAAACTTAATTAAACGAGGTTGTCTGTTTCGTGGCAAAATTGAACATGTTGAAGCTTTGCTTTGCCCTTCAATCCCTCTTTGACACTATTAAAATATCGATAAACTCCATAGCATATATTCATCTTCTAATCATATTTTCTTTTGAGCAACACAAATTGCAAAACTGAATTATATTAATAAAAAATTATATATGTGAAACTTGTATTACTCAAAATTGGAGGTGTGCATTGAATAGTTCATTTATGTATTATCGGCTAGATCTATTAGTTTTTGATATATAAATACGCAAAACCAATAATCAAATCAATATGGTAGTTCTTTTATATGTTTTTAGTTTATCAATTTCGATCAGTAACAATACAATTTTCAGTTGTATGAAAATGCATATAAAACAAATTTAATACTGTCTTATCCAACAATTTGATGCGATAAAATAATAATGTACTTTACATAACACTCATAAAATAGAAACAATAACAACTAACATTAAAAAAAATTATTCTAGTGCAATACAAAAAGAAATTAAGATGAATAAGATTTTTACTTAGGGTTTGTTTGGTTACTGGTTAAAGTTATGCAGACATTAGTTATGTAGGTATTAGTTATACATGTATTAGTTATGTAGGTATTGGTTATGCAGACATTAGTTATGTAGGTATTAGTTATACATGTATTAGTTAGTGTATGTATGGTTTGCGAAGTTGTATTTATTTAGTTATAGTTTCTGAAATATTGATTGTATAGGTATTAATTATACAAATATTAATTATGTATAAATTATAATACATATATTATTACTTATTGATTGTTTAATTAATTGTAAATTAATATACATCTTTTTTTAATTAATTTTTTTTTTATAAATTATTGTAAATAATAAAATGGGACAGTTTGGCTCGAGGTCGAAGGGGAAACAGTTCTAGGTTTGTTTGTGTGTGTGTGGAGGGGTTGTGGATGGGGGCAATCACGAAACTAAAAAAATTTGAGTTAGGCCAATCTTTTTTGATAAAAAAAAAATTACTCATTAATTTTGTGAATTAATATTAATATACATTTTATTTATTATTTGGAAATAAATAACTAAGTAAACAAATTAAGGGTAAATATGTAATTTTATTATTTTAATTCATGTATAATTAATACCTTCATAACTTATTTCGCCTTCTAACCCGCATAAAATTATACATAAATTTCCTCATAAATTATATGAGTATTAGCTATGTAGAATTACAAAAATGCAATTAAACACCACATAAATCAATACAGGAATAATTTTTATACACATTTGAAAACAAACCAATCAAACATTGTATAAAATTTTTACGTGAATAAGTTTGATTTATTTGCAAACCAAACATGGTATAATATTAATACACGAGTAACCTAGTTATTCATGTATTAACTTTTCCCTTATCCAGTAACCCAACAGTTTCTTAAGGTTTTAACATTTTGTATAATGTGAAGTTCTAATCTCAAAGTCACTATGAAGTGTGAATTGAAGGCTAAAACGTGCAGACAATAGATTTCAGTTTGTAACATACTAAGATTAATATTTAATATTTATGTAGGGGTAAAATAGTAAATTGATACAATTTTAATGGGTTATTGATTTATCTAATAACTCAATATTTTTAAAAAATCAAAATTGAATTGCTAACTCGATAACTTTTTTCTTCTAAAATTATTTAAAATTTGTTTATCCAACAATCCAATAACATTGAATCTTAAACCCGTCTACGTGGTGTCCTAACGAATCATGATTCTTATTTAACCTTCTTAAAAGTTACAACTCTTACTTTTCATAAACGTATATAATCTTAACAATTTTAGGGTCTATTGTACATATGTAACATACTATTATAAATAAAGATTGATGGATGTTCATGAGAAAGGAGTCGAAGGTCCTCCATTTAAATTCAGTTAATTATGTTTTATATGGACGTGATATTTCACTTTATCGAGTGTTGTTGTTCGAAGCTTTTGGTCTCTTCTTTAACGCCTGATGCTGTTCTTTATACTTAAAATCTCCATATGACTCATTATTTTTATGCAACAAACACGAAAATTAAAAAAAAATATAGCATTTTAGATTTTTGAAGGAATGCTTTGCCTTAGATAAAATATTCTTAACAATATAAGGTACGTATCGAAATTACGAATATTACCAAATAATTATATATTAATATAAGCTTAGTAAAATAATTCAATCTCATATGAAACACGAATAATTTACCTAATATAGTACTAATTTAATCCCCTAAGTTAAAACTCTTTAGTTAGAGGATAGTTTTTGTGATTATAGTACAAATTTAGAGCCTGTTTGGCTCAGCTTAAAAGCTGGTCAAACTGACTTAAAAGCTGATTTTTGACTTATTTAACTGTTTGGCAATGACTCGTGGAAAATAACTTATTTTAAGTTAAAAAAAACTTATTTTAAAGCCAAAAAGTTACAAGGTGGGGTAGATTGCTTTTCTTCTTTCTTTCCTTTAGCTTATACGCTGTTTTAAGTTACCACATTTTTTATCTTTTTACCCTTAAATTTTTTTATACAATTCCAATTAACCTAACCCTAACATCTCTTTCCTTCTATTTTTCCCTTTTCACAACGTTTGACAATAATCAACGTTCCTATCAGCACTTTTTATCCAAACACATGATAACGCTTATTTTAAAAATAAGTTTTTCATCAACAGCACTTTCACAATATTTTTTTAAAGCTAGCTTTATTAAGCCCGTATAACGGGCCTTAATTAGCTTGGAGCCCCCACCCCCCCCCACCAGCCCCCACTCCAAAAAGTTCCTTTGCCGTAACTCCAACGAACGAAATCTTCCTAAGTTTGTGCGATTCGGCATTTTCCTTAAACTTTATTGTTTCCTTCCTTGTTACTACTTCTCACCTCAATCGCCGATCTCAAAATTTTCTTCATTCAATACGCTGCTCTTGTATATGAAGCCGAAAGAGTAATCAATCGAGGTAAATCACTCTCTTTTTCTTGTGATTTATACAGAAATTTGAGGATCTATATGGTATGGAGGTGTTTAAACTATGCCGTCTATTACTACTTGTTATAATTGGAAGTTTTTCTCATTTGATTCGATTTTCCGTTTCTGATCCGGGTTTGGATTGTCCTCAAATCCGGAGTGCATCTCTTGTGAACTTCACATACCAATTTTCCATGGCACAACATCAATTACGAGGTGTGCTTAAGGTAATAGATGATTGTTCATTTAAGGTTAGTCATTTTGATATGCTGGAAGGGTCTGATGTGCGTTGGTGGGGTGCGGTTGGGGACCATTTGGAAAACCTCACAAAGGGTTTTGTAGTTTCTGAGCAGAAGCTGAATAGAACTTATAAAAGTGATGGATTTGTTGTGAAATTGATGAAGAATGTGACGTGGGATGATATAAATGTTTTAGCTGTTTGGGATCTTCCCATGGCTTCGGATTTTGGGCATGTTGTTTTGAGGAATTTGACGAATGGGACTGAGTTTTTAGCCCCGTTGCCAAGTTTGGTTAATGGGACTGTGATTAAGGGAAATGGGATGCCTACAATGTTCAATAATTGTAAGGTGTTAGCAGATAATTATAGGGTTAGGTGGAGTTTGAATGGGGAAGAGGATGTGATTGAGATTGGATTAGAGGCGGCTATAGGTTTTTTGAGTTATATGGCATTTGGATGGGCGAATCCGAATGCTTCAAGTAGTTTTATGATGGGTGGTGATGTTACCTTCACGGGGTTTAAGGAAGATTCATCTCCATTTGCTGATGATTATTTCATTACCAAGTATAGTGAGTGTATGATTAGCAAGGATGGAAGAGTTGAGGGTGTTTGTCCTGATACTATATATGAAGGATCTGATCCGGTTGGATTAGTGAATAATACGAGGTTGGTTTATGGGCAAAGGAAGGATGGTGTGTCATTTATTAGGTTTAGGAAGCCATTGAAGTCCATGGATACAAAGTATGATTTGCAATTGAATCAAAATGCTACAATGAGAGTGATATGGGCTTTGGGTTTGATAAAACCTCCGGATAGTCTTCGGCCTTTTTATCTTCCACAAAATCATGGTGGTAGTTATGGGCACTTGACACTGAATGTCTCGGAACATATTGATGATTGCTTGGGGCCGCTGGATGCAGAAGATAAACAAGATCAAGACCTTGTCATTGCAGATAAAAAAGGACCACTTGTTGTTTCAACAGGTCCAGCTGTGTTCTACCCAAATCCTCCAAACCCTTCAAAAGTTCTTTATATCAACAAGAAAGAGGCACCCCTTCTCAGGGTAGAGAGGGGTGTTCAAGTGAAGTTTTCAATTCAGGCTGGGCATGATGTTGCCTTCTATATAACCTCAGATCCACTTGGTGGAAATGCTACATTGAGGAATATGTCAGAGACTATCTACTTTGGGGGACCTGAAGCACAAGGAGTTCAAGCCACTCCCACAGAATTAGTTTGGGCTCCTGACCGGAACACGCCAGATTTAGTTTACTATCAGTCTCTATATGCTCAGAAAATGGGGTGGAAAGTTCAAGTGGTTGATGCAGGCTTACCTGATATGTATAACAGCAGCGTAGTTCTGGATGATCAGCAGGTTACTTTCTTTTGGACGTTGGCTGAAAATTCAATCTCCATTGCAGCTCGAGGGGAGAAAAAGAGTGGTTATTTGGCAATTGGTTTTGGTCGTGGTATGGTGAATAGTTATGCATACGTGGGCTGGGTTGATGACACTGGTAACGGGAAAGTAAGCACATACTGGATAGATGGAAGAGATGCTTCCAATATTCACCCAACTAATGAGAATCTGACACACGCAAGATGCAAGTCAGAGAATGGTATTATTACTATGGAATTCACCCGTCCACTACGTCCCTCTTGCGATCTGGACGATAAGCCAGAGTGCAATAATATTGTTGATCCAACGACACCACTCAAAGTCATCTGGGCCATGGGTGCTCAATGGTCAGATGACCATTCTGATGTGAAGAATATATGCACTTCCGTCACAAGCAGGCAGTGCTATCGAGAGGCTGCTCAATGGTGGTTCCGCGAGTCCAGAGGAGGATTTAACGGCCATGTTCGCTGTATTACAACGGGTTTATGATGTTTCTGGCTTGGGGAATATTGCTGCCAGGTGGTATTTTAGCTGCTAGATATTTGAAACATATCAAGGGAGATGGGTGGTTTCAGATTCATGTTTATCTACAGTATTCCGGATTATCGATTGTCTTCCTTGGTTTTCTCTTTGCTGTAGCCGAACTTCGCGGTTTGAGTTTCAGCTCCCTTCATGTTAAGTTTGGAATGCTGGCCATAGTTCTTGCTATTGCACAACCTATCAATGCATACCTACGACCTAAGAAACCTGGAGCAGGAGAGGACGTTTCTTCAAACCGGCGTGTTTGGGAGTATATCCATGTCATCGTGGGCAGGGGTGCCATTGTTGTCGGCATTGCAGCTCTTATAACAGGAATGAAGCATCTAGGAGAGAGGTATGGTGATGAAGATGTTCATAGGCTGATGTGGGCTCTGATTCTGTGGATACTTGTTGGCGTTTTGACAGTGATGTATCTGGAGTATCGTGAGAGGAAGAAAAGGCGAGATAGAATATCCGGCAGAAGCAATTGGGTTCTGGGTAGTGGTGAGGAGGAGGACACCGACCTCCTCAGTCCAAGCCAAGCAATGGCAGAGAAAGACGCAGCTTCGGCTGACTGCATGGAAGTTCAGCTAGAACCAATGGGCAGATAAAGATTCACATGTTCTGTAAATCTGTTATCACAAATTTTGGGGTTGTTTCTAGTCAACAGTTGCCTGTTTTGATACAAGGATTTTTGATGATAAAGATCTACATATTACTTTAGTATATGCCAAGAGACAGGTTCTGTTCCCACTTTTGGGTCCTGCAGAGGAGAAATACTCAGCTGCCTGTATTAGATACCGGCTACATTTATTGAGGTAGTTCTAACTAGGAGACATTAAATTGTTACATTTGTGTACATTAGCGATCTACGGTTGAGTTCATAGAATGGATTTGAACCATGTTCCCCCATTATTTGTTTAAATTGAAAAAAGGAACATCGAGAGGAAAAGGATACGCGGGAAGGTACAAAACAATTTTCTATTACAGCTCAGTTTTTCTTCATGCATTATACTTCATTGTTGGCAATTTTTTTTTTTAGCAATCAAATGATCTTTGGCGCTTGACTAAAGCTGCCTCTCTATCCTTAATGAGACTAATGTGTATTAGCTGTGTTCTTATTGCAAATTTCATGTATAATCTTCTTACATGAATCGATTGGTAATGTATACTTGTTGAAGGACAAAGAAGTGTAGCAGGTGTTTGATGACTTCTCCTGAATAGAAATTATTGTAGCAGGTACTCTTCATGTATGCACAGGTAATCTACCTTTAGGGAAATTTTTGTTTCAGATAGGGTTACAAAAATACGACTCACAAGGGAATTTTAGTTGCTCAATTGATTTGTTACGAACTTTCACTTTCTTGGTTAGAGTTTGATTCCACGTAGTGCCATTTGTCCATAAATTACAATGTACAACTTTGATAGTACTACACCTAGCGGAATCTGTCCAATCGCAAAATCAAGAACCAGCCAACGTTGGAAAAGGAGGATATTTAACAAATTATGTTTGCTCATTTGTATATAAAGTCTATTTTATATCCAAACCAAAATTTTACACTCAAATGCATACATATTCACTATATAAATTTAGCAAATTCTTTTGGTAAACATGGATTAAATATGTCATTGCTGTTAAAATTAGACGAGTTGCTTTTTGGAACACAATTTGCCAACTTTAAAATCTGAAAAAAAAAATCGTGTAATAGAGTAAAAAGGAGGAAAATAATAGTCCTTAATATTCTCCCCAAAGACGTCTCTATTGTGGTTTGAGATATTTTATAAACTTCACCTTTTTATATTTAGTGGGAAAAGAAAATCATTTTTATAACTTAGACATTGATGGATCCGTCCTTTTCAGGTTAATTTTAGATTATCTATTAGTTGATTAAGAAAATTAAACTTTTTTTTTGTATATACTTATATAGCATTTGGTGCATGTATGTAAATTTCACTTCTTTGAACTTTCGTGTTGCAAAGTAAAGTTATAATGTTTTATGAGTTAGTGATGAGTTATGACTGATATTTTTAATTAATTCTTGTATAATAATCATAATCTCTATTAAATAATACTAATATAAATTAATAATGAATAGCTAAATCTAAAATGAGTTTAACTGTTAGCAAAAAAGGAGTTACATGTAATCTTTGAGTTTTTTTCTACAAAATAAGAATGTGTTATATGTCGAGACAATAATCAACTGGTCCTTAATGTATGAAGTAATATTTTTATTTTGATATTTAATATATTTTACTTGATTGAAATGATTTATAATAAATATTAATTTTGATTCTTAATATATTTCATTTTTGATTGAGTTACTTTATAGCAAAAAATGTTTATTTTAAAAAAATTTAACAAATTTATTAAAATAAAAATTACAAAATTTAACATGGAACCACGTGGCTGACAAAATCCAGCATTGTTATTTCTTTATTAGCTTCAAAGAAAAACATCCATGAAATCTAGCATTATTTTCTCTATTTTTTGCCACAAAATTTACTATTTCTTTTGATAAAACATAAATGAGTATTACGCCAATGAAGTAATATTTTAGAAAAGATAAAATAGTTTATTTTGTTGAAAAAAATCAAAGAAAATGATGTTCTTTATTTGGAGCTAACAAAGCAGACACTAATGATAAATTTCATTAGCCACATCAAGTCCAAATTTAAATTTAAGTTACTTTTTTAAAAATAAATTAAATCTATTAGGTTTAAGTTAAATGACCAAAATGAATCCGTTTTGTTTTGCCTTAAAAGACAATTTTAATCATATGAAATATATTAAGGATCAAAAAGAACATTGCTAAAACTATTTCAATTAATTAAAAATCAAAATAAAATATTACCGTAAAAAATGAGAGAAAGTTAATCAAATAGTAAACACTTTTCGACTCTAATTCAAAAGTTATGAATTTGAGTAAAGAAAAAATAAAATAAATAAATAATCAGGACCATTTTGGTCATTTTCTTTTTATATTCTCAAAAGAAACAAAAGAGAAGAGAACGGAACAAAGTTAACTCAACTCACAAAGAGGGGTCATTCCTCTGTCGTTGAAGGAACAAGTCGGTAGTTGTCTGGTACAGACCTCAAAACTGAACAAAATCCTATCTCTGTCGCTCTTACATCCATAAATTTCAGCAAATCTGAGTTCTTAACTGTCAGTTTCGCCCAATTTCGGAAGCGGTAGTTTCTCTTGGGCAAATTGACGAACAGGTAGCAGGTGATTCAGCTCTTCTCACTGAATTTCTAGTTTCTCTTTATTAGTAATTTTATGTTACTTGTTTTTGAACTCTTAGTGGCGGATCCAAGATTTTAAGTTCTTTGATTGCGAGTTTGAGTATTTAATTAAAAGAAAATTGTGCAAAAGTGTACTAGTTCAAGTGAAGGGTTGTGGGGGTGTGGTTGTAGCTACTGCGTCCCTCATGCTATATCCACCCATGTCAAATGTAGCTCAAAGGTTAAAGCTTTGAGAGATATGGGAGAGATATCTTTTTGCATTTCTCGTATCCCGAACCTTTTAGCAAACTCCTTTGTTCCATTTTTTATAATACTACTGATTTAGCAAATGAAATGACAACACTGAGTCTATCCAATAACCTACTGGATTGGCCAATGCTGGATTAGAGAGTGATAGGCTGTTTCTTCTAAGTTGGCTTTTGGCCATAGATTCCAAATATTTTCCACTTTATATAATATTTATGGATTTGGAGTTGTTTTTGGTTATACTTTAAGCAAAGAATATTTGGAATAATGTTCATACTTGAATGTACTTAAATACAATTTCAAAAGTGAAAAGTGAGTTTGGAAAGAAGCTAAAAGCTGATTTCCAAATTTAAAATACAACTTCAAGTTGGATTTGGGATTCTTCATGACCACAAACACTGGTTTTCAAATGAAGTAAAAAGTTATTCCGGAAAAAAGTGAATAATTTTTTTGGCCAAATGTGTCTGCTTTGAAACTAGGTGGACCTGCTCTACTTATACACATGTGCCTATCACTCATCTTGTACTGTACTAACTTCCGCAGGCTAATCCATTCTTATGTTCACTTTGTTTCATCTCAAAAGTTATGTTCTCTCCTTTTTCTTTGATTTCGTGGACTAGAAGTTTTATGGTTTTAATTGGGTTCAACTGATTTTTATGATGTTTTTCTGTTTTTGGGTTTTATGGAATGTTTAGCACATATGCCTAGTTTTCCCCCTTTGTTTAATGCAGAAAATGTCTAGCCTAGTGGAGAGGCTTCGTGTGCGAACAGATAGAAGACCAATTTACAGTTTGTTTGATGACTCTGATGATGAATTTGATAAGAAGTCTGAGCCTAGACAGGAAAACTTTGAGAGAATTTTCCGTCCTGACGCGGTAAATTCCCCTTGAATATTGCTTTTCTATGCTAATTCTTTTGTCCATTCTTTGCTTGACTAGTCTGTAACAAGGTATGTTCTCCATATTATCTTTAGTGCACTTATCTTTGTAGTAACTTAGTTACAACTTCAGGATATGACTTAGATCCTATAGATGAATTGGGCATAACATTGGTAATCACTAGGAAAGGCAGATCCTTATTTTGGTTTACTACATATACCCCTGTGAATTGTCTTATAAACTGAATCGCAGCTTTATGATATGACTTAGAACCTATAGATGAATACGGTTTGTCTTGATCATTGCGAGGAAAGACGATTATTTTCGGGTTACTTAGTTTTTCATCGAAAACTTAATCCAACATAGAGTCAAGCTTAGAGGGGAGAACTTAGCCGTTCAATTTACCTTGAAGTCTATACACAATGGATAAACTACAGGATTCATGAGATCCTTGCTTACTTGAACATAATTTCTTCCCATGAAAGAAAAATATGGAAGATTGTCTTTTTGATAACCATGGTGTTTGGTCAGCTTGTGCACCTCGATTAATTCTATGGAGTCTGTTATCATCCTCCGACCATACTAACACAATGCGAATAACTCTATCCCTAGGATTGGAAAAAGGAAACATACCTAGTATTTTTGCCTTCGCTAGGATTTGAACCTGAGAACTCATGGTTCTCAACCCACATCGTTGACCACTAAGTCACGCCCTTGGGCTGATCTAATGCAGGCCTTAAAACTGTACCAAGTGAATAAATATACTAGAAGCTTTTATATTAATTACTGTGAAAAGTCAAATAAAATCATTGTAGAACAATGAAATATTCAATCTGAAAATGCAGGGTGTAGTTAAGACATTACCCCGAATATACTACTGAATGCAGCCGAACTTCGTAAGTAACTTTCTTCCATTCATATACAGGATAAAAGGGTAAAGTCCAAAAGGTTTCATTCAAGCACCCCAATAAGTTATACTGACTTTCTACTTTTGTAGATGTTTCTAGATTTTGCAAAGCACAGACGAGTCTTGCTTTTACAAGCTATCTTTCTATATACTTGTAGACAGCCTCTTCACTTTAGAATGTTGTTGCTCCCTTTTGATTGAAATTTGATTCTTCCCCCGTGTTGGATGAAACTGAAAGTTTTGTTTTCTCCATTCAGAAATACCTTTCCTCTCTAGTTCATTGACGTGATACATACATTGTATTTCTTAGCTTTAGCACTTTGTCCCTATGGTATTCGTGAAGTGCATCATATTTTTACTATTCGACTCTTTGTCATTCCCTTTTGGTTGACCTGTTGAAAATAAGATGCCTCTGACCTGGTATGGTAGATAGCAGGAGTAATGAGTGGTATGTACCGACCTCCTCATCTAGAGTCAAGCGTTCCTTGTGTCTTTGAATAAAATTGCATCATCTCTATGCTACTTTGTGGAATTCACTAATCTAAAGGGAAACAGAAATCAACTTCACAGTTTGTAACTGCATTGCCATACTCGTTTTCTTTGCAACAACAACAGCATACCAGTGTAATCCACAAGTGAGGTCTGGGAAGGGTGATGTGTACGCAATTTTACCCCTACCATGTGAAGTTAGAGAGATCTTTTTCTTTGCATGCACTTTTTTTGTTGCATGATAATGATCTACAATACTTTTACTTGCACCGGAGAACTGATAAAAGTTCACTTATAGAAAGATGAATCCTGTCAAGCTTGTGGAGGAGAGGGCGATCTCTTGTACTGTGAATCGTGCACTTATGCTTACCATCCCAAGTGCTTACTTCCACCACTAAAAGCTCCTCTTCCTAGCAGTTGGAGGTGCCCTGAGTGTGTAGGTTCCCTTCCTCTTAAATTTTTTTTTGTACTGTCAGAGTTTTTGTTTGTCACTTTGATTTTTACCATGTTTTTGTAGGTAAGCCCCCTAAATGATATTGACAAGATATTGGATTGTGAAATGCGCCCAACTGTTGCTGATGATAGTGATGCTTCTAATATGGGGTCGAAACATGTATTCGTTAAACAATATCTTGTTAAGTGGAAAGGATTGTCGTATCTTCACTGCATATGGTATCTCTTTGCAACAACCCCTTCTTTGCTGCTACTTTATTTGCTCTGGGCTCTGTTTTCAATTTTGACAATTTACTACCATATGAGAGCTTCTTCTAGTCAGTGTTAATGAAACGCAAAAAGCGCAAAAAAGCTCTAAGGGGTCCGTTGGGGCTTTTAGCGCAAATAAAGCATAGAGTTTAATGAAGAAAGCCATGGAAAAAAAATAAAAATATGTATGTGTAATCCAAGACTAATAATTATAAGTATGAATTACTAATATACAAACTATAATTTGAAAAGAAGTATGATAATGTGAAATATCAGTTGTTTAGCATCACCTCTTTAGGTTTACGCTCACTGGCAAGGAATTGTATGCCTTGATGATGACACTGAAGCGCCTACTAAGCGACGGAAAGCGCTCAATACAGTTGAGCCTTGCGTACTTGCTTAAGCGCGCCTTTGAAGTGCTTTGATTCATAGTACTGTTATTAAAATTTTCTTTACCAAAGGGTAGCGGCTGCGGGTTTCCCTTGTCATCAAAATTTTTTTTTCTTTACAAAGTGACCATTTCTCAACTAGTGCTAGATTACTTTTACTTTTTATTTTATCATGGTTATCAATTTTATTGCTCCTTGTTAGCAATTTTTTTTTGCATTGTGAATTGCAATTTTATGTTGGTGAAGTTATATTCTCCTATCAAATTTGCAGGGTGCCTGAAAAAGAGTTTCTGAAAGCTTACAAGTTGCATCCACGTCTTAAGACTAAAGTGAACAATTTTCATCGTCAAATGTCGTCAATGACTAACTCCGAAGAGGACTATGTTGCTATTCGATCTGAGTGGACTACAGTTGACCGAATTCTTGCTTGCAGGTTATTTTTTTAAAGTAGATCAATATATTTTAATTGAGCTATGGATCAGTCTAAACATTTTCTTTCAAAGCTTACACTATCTGTCTTGTCATGCCAAATTTTAGTAGTTTCTAGGAGGGTAGAACTTTTTCCTTGTGCTATACTTTTTTCTCAGCTAGTTTGTCAATTTTATTTCATGAGCCTTGGATCATAAGAGTCCATAGGTAAGAGTTGAGCTTTTGTTTTACTAGTGGAGTTGCCGATGATGAACAGTTTTACTTGAGACTTCATAGTGTTAGGCATATGTTTACCTTGATGTAGTAGTGACCATAGGTTTGAGGGTTAAAATGATGCTTAGTCTAGACCTTTTTTTTTATACGGTAAATAATTGTATTATTATTGGGGAAATCCCTGTTTACAGCAAGAGTGGAGATATGTTTTTGTTATTCTAGATGTGATTTGTGGGACTGTTAACTATAACCGGAAAAAATGTTCGTTCAATTAACTGAACAAAATTCTTTTCTAGATACATTACAGATTTTTTTTCACAAAATAAGAAACAAAGAAAAGGTTGCTTTTGCATTGATTTAAATGAAACCAAATTTACTATTAAAATTGCTTATAAACTTAGAAATGTTATCGCACTGACCCTTCCCTTTTTGGCACGTTCCTATTACTCTTATACATGTTGCTTTAGGAATATTGTCATAGTGTTTGCAAAATACAGATGTAATTGTTAATCTATAGTTCTGATTGATAGTTTGCAAAGTAAAAGTTGCTAATAGTTTTCTGGTTTTGCAAAAAAATCAAATGAAATTACAATTGTTTGTAAAAACTTGAATCCCTAAAATAATTATCCAAACAGAACATTTTTTTTTTTGAAATTGGTAAATTGTATTCATCAGCATTAAGGATCTGCTGGCCCACCTCCAAAAGTGAGCATTACAGCTTCCTATCAACTCTACAATCTATCCTACATCTCTATAAAAGTAGTTTTACACCAAAGAATAGAGGTTCATACAATTCCATTTTACTTTATGTATGGAATTGGACCTATCTTTAAAGCATCTCCAAACAGAACATTTTTATGAGGACTTTTATGAAAGAACTCTTTTAGGAAATAGGTCAAAAAATGGTCTAGCTCAGATCTACTTGAAGGGCCGGGGGGTAGGGGTTGGGGGTGAAGCTAGAGTGTTGCTGATGCTATTATAAGGAAAATAGACCCGAAACCTAAATCAACCCAAAAGTTAGCTTATTAGGCCAGATTTACCCAAGATCATATGAGGAGGCAACAACCAATTTTCTCAACTAGTGTGGGATGTTTTTTTTTTCTTTTGAGAAAGTTAACATTTTATAGACAACAATACACCAATGTTGTATTTCAGTGGTAATAACATCAGGAGTATACTGTAGGCAAAACCAAAAGATCTATCATTTATACTCCTCCTAAACTATCTAACAAGTGAGAAGAAGCCTCCACCTCTTTGGGGAGGGCATGATTACACCAAAAATAAAGGGTTGTAAGACAGTTCAACTTCAAACTCTGGAAAGGGACGCTCTTGTTTTCGAAGCATCTCTGGTACCTTTCCTTCCAAATTGGTCCCACCAGATGCTAGCAGGGACAATCTCCATCTCTCCTTTACCTGAATGTATCCCTTCTATATTCCAGCATGCTATAAAATCATAGGTGTTTCTTTGACATGGACTAACTGATTCCCCTTCGATTCAAAAGAACTGCCTACACTTTCTCTGTCACTCTGCAATGGAGGAAGAGATGGTTTGTGTCCTGTTTCCATTTCACAAAAAAACACCTGGAGCATAACTGTCCTTCCCCTTTTCATTAGATTGTCCTGGGTTTGGTACTCTGCTTTCCGTAGCCACACAACGCATTTTAAACCAGCCACACCTTGTGAGTTACATTATGTTTCGTATCATCTTCCAGGGCCATGGTAACAACATTTCTGCTGGCCTGTCCAAATGCTATAAGCCGATGTTAATTGTGAACTTCCTTGTTTGCCCTCAAATTGTAGACTGTCCTCCTTTGTTGTCAATTTTACTTGCCTGCTCCAAAACTTGTAAAGATCTGCTATAATTTGTTCTATTCTCCCAGTCATTCATTCAAACCTTCTCCTAAAAGAATAGGTCCATCTTGGTTGTCTTTGACTGGCTGCTAATGATACTAGTTGCTTTCCTTCTGTAGTTCTGTTGGTTCAGATTATAAATCTCAGGATGCAACTGTTTCAAAGAGTGTTGTCCAATCCACACAGCATTCCAGAAGAATGTCTTCCTTCCATTTCCTATATCAATTTTTGAATTTCTCCATATTTTAGGCCACAAATTCCTCATTGTTCTCCATAAACCAACCCCAAAAGGGCTTCTAACTTCCTTTGTAGTCCATGGGTCCTCAATTGCATATCTGGAGATTATAACATCTTTCCATGGACCTTGTTCTGTTGCATGGCAGGGTTGGATATTTGGAGCCTGAACTATATAATATGAGAGTCAAACATTGGGAAAACCTAGAGTAAGAATGGGTCTGACCATGCAAGGAAAATGAATATTTGTCCTAACTCAACCCCAAAAGATACCTCATTGGACGAGGATTCTCCAAAAATGTATAGGGAGACAACAATTTATTTTCTCATCAAATGTGAGACATAACAGTTCAAGGCCACCCCCAGGACTCTGGTTGCTGGACATACTGATTGTGGGCAACATATGAACATAACACCAAATTTAACATTGAGTAAGTCAAGAATGCAAGAAGGCATGAGTCTGACTCTGATACCATGTAAAGCAAAATGGACGTTTGATGCGACTCAACCTAAAGACAATTTATGAGGTGAAGATTGTCTTTTTTTTTCAAGTAAAAGATTTCATTGATAAAAACCCTTTGGGGTGGCCCAGTGGTTTGAGCTTGGACTTCCATGTTGGAGGTTTTAAGTTGGAATCCCTTGCCAGCAAAAGCAAGGGGATTTGCCTTCTGGGTCGAGCTCGTCGCACCAGGCTTGCCTGGTGTGGATTACCTCTCCTATGTGGTTTGCGAGCTATTGCATAGGAACGAGGGCTTTACCCTGTGCGCACCCAAAGGGTATAGCGGCTGCAGGTTTCCCTTGTCATAAAAAAAAGAAGAAAAAGATTTCATTGATAATAACAAGGCCAACATGGCTGTATACAAAGATATACCAAATTGGAGAAACCTGCATAATTTGGTTTTCTCCAAAGGGCACCCAATCCTCTATACAAACAGGAATTACATGGGTGCACCAACAAGAAAATAAGGGATCGGAGACTACCTTTCAATTAAAAAATCTCATCTCCACACGCTCAAATTCTCTCCTATTCCTCTCTTTCCAAATGACCCACATTATCGCAAAAGGTGTAACATGCCTCACCTTGTGCCTCCTCCTTCTAGCTCCACTCTTCCTACTGATCATCAACTCCTTCACAGATCTTGACATTACCCAAGAAACACCAAACCGTCTGAGTTTATCTCCCCATAACCTCGTGGCTCCAAGATCATATAAGGAGACAATGGCCACTTCTTCAACCGATGTGGGACATGTTCACACTTTCTTAGTGATCTTTTGTATGGTTATGCCGGCAATCATAGATGGATCTTGTGTTAGAGTTTGTGAAAGTCTGACATAATGCTTGCTTTCCACCGGTTTCTTGAAAGTTATCAATCCCACTTCTTCCTCTTGTCTCAGTTCGACCTCCAATGATGAGCCTGTGCAAAAACTCTCCTTTGTTAGAGCCGGATTGATAGGCTATTAGATTGAGTTGAATGAACCTGTGCCTATATACCTTTCTAGGCTCCTAGCGCTAGCTATATCCGTCAGAGGTGAGGGCTCTACCAAAGAGCATGTTATGGCTCAATCAACAGGTGAGCCTGTGCCCTCACTCTCGTTTTTGTGCTCTCTCTCTTCTGTCAGTCTGGGCCCCAATTTCTTTTTCTCCAGTCCTGTATGGCAATGATAACTTTTAAGAATTGAATGTTAAAGCTCTAAGTTTGTAGAAGTCATATTGTTAAATTGCCGTTTGATTTGTGGAAAGTTTTATTAAGAAACATCGAGTCAGTGCCAAAAAATATATCTACAGATTGTGTATATTACTTAACCCGAGTTATTCAAGCTTGTCAAGCTATCAACAGAACAGAATATTCTCTCCTACACGAGAAATACAAGTGAAATGAAAAGGACCTTTTAATGCTTTCTGTTGATCTAAGACACTTTCTACCCTGTTCTTACTATTTATTTCTCTCATCCCATACACTCCAAACGAGATGTCAATATGATGTTTATCAGGCTGCGGGTCTTTCATTTTCAATCCTTTCTAATCTCCTACAGTCCTACTTGTATTTATTTTCTCGACTATCCTTGGTAACAATTATGGTATGTTAAATAGCTAGAATACAAGGATAAGCAGCTGCAAAGCCTACCTGTGATTCTAAGGAGAGGTCATATTGTTAAATTATGGTGATCTCAATAATGAAAATAGTAACTACAAAGTAATCTTCATTGAGAAAGTTAAGAGTTCTATGAACAATGTGCTCCTATGGGAATCACCGTCTTTACATAGTCAGGTGGTTTCTTGTTTATGGTGGGAACTGGGAAATTCTGAGATGGTTCAGATCTAAGTGGGTGATCCCGAGCATTGTGAAAGAAAGAATGTTTAGTTGAGTCTGTAAAAGAAGGAAGAGAAGATGCAGGGAGTGTGATTTTGCTCCTCTGCACTTGTGTGGATCATATGGAGAGAGAGAGAGAGAGAGAGGAATAAGAGAGCTTTTGAGGGAGTAGTGAAAGATTTTAAACACTTGAGGAATAGTCTATTTCCTTGTTTCTTTTTGGTGCACCCACTAGATTCCTACATGCATAGATGATTAGTGCTATTTGTAGAAGATCATTTTTTGCAAGGTTTTCTATTTTTTGGTATATTTCTTGTATACGGAACACTTTTGCCCTTTTTATTAAAATTTGTTACTTCATCAAAGAAAAGATGAAGTGATGAACAGTGTGCTCCTATCAAGAAGTATGTAAGCCTTGAGACTTTTAAATAAAATTTGTTACTTCATCAAAGAAAAGATGAAGTGATGAACAGTGTGCTCCAATCAAGAAGTATGTAAGCCTTGAGAATTAAGATTCATCTAACTTAGTGAAACTAATTTTTGTAGATCTATAAATCATACTATGTTATTTGTGATAATTGTTCTTATTGCATTTTGCCATGTACTGAAAGTCTTGGTATATTGTCAATGCCTAGAATGATTTAGAGAGTTGTAGATTACTTCACCTATTGCGTTAATGATTTTGGTGCTAATGGAATATTGTATGAGTGATGCCTTTTGTGGGAATATGAGATACCAAGTGGCCAAAATGTGCTATAATCAGTTCTGGAAAGTGGAAACAGAGGTGGTGTAGTGATGTTACCGATGTCAAGTTTTTCTGACCATATAACATATCTAGCCTAGGTTTCTGTTAGGAAGTTATCTCTGTTGGTAAGATAGATTATGTTTGGTGCTCGTGGTTATTTTGTGCTAATTCAAAAAATTTCCCATCTTTTGTGGTTCTGAAAGAACAAGTGATAGCAGAAATTGTTTTGCAGATAACACCTATTTTCTTTAGTTTTTTTTCTTAAATAGTTCATTTGTGGTGAATTATATGGAATTTAGTCTAAGTTTCAGGTGTAATTGCACTAAGTAATTGCTATTGTACTTACAGGGGAGAAGGTGAAGAGAAAGAGTATCTTGTTAAGTGGAAGGAGCTTCCTTATGATGAGTGCTACTGGGAATTTGAATCGGACATTTCTTCTTTTCAGCAGGAAATTGAACGATATCATAGAGTTCAGTTTAGAGATGACAAAGCATCTTCAAGTAAACAAAAAAGTGTGCCTAAAGAGACTACTGAATTAAAACTGAAACCCAGAGAACTTTTTCAACAGTATGAGAGGAGTCCCGAATTTCTTTCTGGAGGTATCCTCGATTTTCCTTTTTAGAAATCATTCTATTCATCTGAAAGAGTTCTATTGATCTTCATTTTTGGTTGATATAAAGGCTCACTGCATCCATATCAGCTTGAAGGGCTGAATTTCCTACGTTTTTCTTGGTCTAAACAAACACATGTGATACTTGCAGATGAGATGGGGCTTGGTGAGTTTATTTTTCATTTTCCCCTGTTTCTAGTCTTTTCCCATACCAGTTTCTTATATAATAATTACTTCTATGTGACTTCTAGGTGAATTAGTGGTACTACTCGTGTCGGCATATAGTTTCTTCTATAATTGTTCTTTTCTGATGCATTATAAGGCCTGCAGGCAAAACAATACAGAGTATTGCATTTCTAGCCTCTCTTTTTGAAGAGGATATCTCTCCACATTTAGTAGTTGCTCCTCTTTCTACATTGAGAAATTGGGAGCGGGAGTTTGCCACTTGGGCTCCTCAAATGAATGTGGTAAGTTGGATTCTTTTTGATTTCTATCATGAATATTTGATATGCTTTTTCTAAGGAGAAGTGATGCTGTAGGTTATGTACGTTGGTTCTGCACAAGCTCGTGCTGTTATTAGGGAATATGAATTTTTCTTCCCCAAAAATTCTAACAAGATCAAAAAAAAGAAATCTGGTCAGACAGTTGGTGAAAGTAAGAAAGATAGAACAAAATTTGATGTCCTTCTCACATCATATGAAATGATCAACATGGACTCGGCCTCTTTGAAGCCTATCAAGTGGGAGTGCATGGTAATTGCTTTAATTCTCAAGTGTGTTGTTACTTGTTTTATGTTTTTCTTTTCTTAAGGGCGCTGCCATTCGTATTTAGATTGTTGATGAAGGTCACCGTCTCAAAAACAAGGACTCAAAGTTGTTTTCTTCATTGAAGCAGTACGCTAGTAGGCATCGTGTCCTTTTGACTGGAACTCCTCTTCAGGTTTGTCTGTAATTTGCATTCTATATAGGTGTTGTCTCGTACTATTTGAAGTCTTATACTGCATCAATCAAACAAAGCAAACTTTCTCTGAATTGTCACTCTTTATCTGTCTTTCACATTTTTGACTTGTCATTCTACGGCTAGAATCATATTCTCCTCGCACATTTATAGAATGAACACTATTGGTGAAGGGAGAGGTGAATAATGAAGTTTACAAGTTCTATAATAAGATGATGATCATATGTTAGCAGTTACATAGTTATGGAAATGAATCAAATGAATTAATTCTAGCTGTTCAGAAATTGCCTCCTTTTAATTGTTCTCTCAAGGAAAATGCTCCCAGATGATTTCCAAAATTTTTCTCTCCTACTTCTTAGTTACTGGAAAATACTCTTTCCGGTGTGTTTTCACCGGATTTAGATCTTTTCTTTCTCAACCCCAATTATCACATCCCACCACGAATTTAGGGCTGGCCAAAGGGGACGGGACGGGACGGGACATGGAGGACGGGACTACGAGTGGGAGGGACGGGGTACGTGGAAGGGGGATTTTTGGTACTGGACCGTGGATCGGGGGGACGGAAATAGGTTCCCTCCCTTCCCACTATATATACGGATGGATGGGATTTTTGGGGGAATTGGGTGTACGGGATTGAACGGATCTGGACGGGGGACTTTTTTTTTTTTAAATGTACTTATTTATTTGTTAATTAATTATATGTTTTTAGCTATAATTTTAAAGTAATTTACTTTTAAATTTCAAATTTCAAATTAAATTTTTTCGAATTTCAAGTTTCAATTTTTCAAATTTCAAGCTTCATGTGTGCAAATTTCAAATTTCAAGCTTTATGTTTCAAATTTCACCGTTTCAACTTAAAGTTTTAATTTCAATTGAGAAGTTTAAAGAATGTAAACTTGAAATTTCATATGTCAAGTGACCAGTTTTTAAATTAAGTCGTTTAAAGTTGTTTTATACTTTCGTCATATTTTAGTTGTCTACTTAAAATTAAATGCAAGACAATAATTGTATAAAAACAAGCTTGAATAAAAGTTTAAACCTTAAATTTATTCAACATATAACTTAGAATTTTACAATTAAACAAATATTAGTTGAGTCACTAATCTACGCAGCCTCTTCTAGAAGAGTTTGTTTCAATAAGTGCTAATACGTAAATTAATATCTGTTAAAAAATTAGGTGATAACTAATTTTTACTGCAGCCAACCTCTAGGAAGGTTCTTTTTCACTTCGTTCTCGTCTTTAATCTAAAAATATCTGTTTCTCCTTTAAAATTTAATTCTAATTGTCGCATCATATCGATGGTGATATCCTTCCGTGTTGGCAAACTTGCCCGAAACTCTTGTGACTCTAATTCATCATCACTGCATTCAATTTGCATTTTGATCCAACTTGCTTGTTTATGATCACCAATTCGAAAATTGTTGTTTATGATCAAAATGCAAATTGAATGACGATGATCACCAATTTGAAACCTTGCCGCACTGAAAGCAGCCTCCAATGCAACTGATGAAGCTTGAATAATTAGAACATCACGAATCATTTTGCTCAAAGTTGGAAGTGCAACGCTTCACCTACTCCACCATCCTAATAAATCTTCATTGCCATCTTTGATTTCAAATGTTTCTAAAGATTGATTAAGATATTCTTCAAAATCATCACAGTTAGTAGAATTAAGACAAAGAAAACCTCGCATATAATTTAATTCGAACTTTCAATCAATCTCTTGATTAGAAGTTTGACCACTTCTCCTTCAATATTTTTCACTAGTTCTATATTTTTGTCATACAAATTTTGCTTCTACTTTTATGCTAGACTTACACGTTTCACAATTTGAAATTTCTTTCAGGTAAAATTTCGTAAGTTTCATAAAGAGTGTCCAATAAGGCCCTGCCACCCTCGTAATTGATAATCAGGATGAAAGTAAAGTCGCACTTAATAAATTGAGGAATAGGAAAAAATATTTTTTAATGTCTTTCAATCATATAACCTTCAATTGGCAACTTTAACTTTTATCTATTTTTTTTATATTTAGAAAATTGAATTGTCGGAGAACAAATATTTATTAATACTGATAAATAAGAGTAGGATCTAATCCAGAAAAACATGGTTGTTGCCTCATCAAAAAGTCTAAAAATTGTCATCGTACGTTAGTTTTCTTCCCATCTCATACACAAATTCTATCTAATTGGTCAGCATTATTAGCATCAAACACCTTTGTATGTGTCTTTTTTTTTCCTATCATTTGTAAGCAACTGAAAGCATTTTCGTAAAATGAATTCCACCTAGATTTAATATGTGTTGGACTTTTTCTGGTGACAATGCACATAGTAAACAACGCTCATTCAATTCCTTAATTTAGAATTAGCAGCATTGTTATTATACGAATTCAGCAACACATAGTCAATTTTTTCATGTAACCGCAATCAAATACCGAATAGTGCGAAAGAGATAGGGTTTAGAAAAGCACCCTCTTTTCCCCCTATCTTTCACATATTTGCAACACATCTAACATGAAAAACATTACTTGTCAATGGACATAATCTATCTTTTAAATTTTAGCAGCGTTTTTGTATTATGAGATGCCTTTCTTATGCACAAACAGCATTCCTTTATCGTAACCATAGTAATAACTAAAACACTTAAAATTTTTGAAGCTAAGTATGCACCATTATTTTTTTTTCTCTACACATAGTGTATAACTTATATTGCTATTTTGCAAATTCCCAATTTGATCAATCCAATTAGGTTGAAACAGTTAAATAATCATTTCCATTGACACTACGACCCATACCGCCATTGTAACACTCTACTATCGATAATGCTAAATATACAACAAAGAATGGACCATGTTTACGCTTGAAATTTAAAACAATCATGGTAACATATTTTCTTTCTTGAAAAACCTCTATAATTCGGTTATAAGTTTGTTAAATATATTCAATAAAATCGTTAATAGAAGGAAAACTATAAGGCAAACCACAAACATAAACCATTTTAAGCTAAATTTTCGCGATCTAATTCCTTATTATATGTACGTTGTGTTATTGGACCACGGGCTAGAATAGATCTAATTTTCCTTAAACCATGTGAGAAGCCCCTAACCGATGCACTACCATTGTAATATCCAATCCTCATTGGGAATTCTTTTTTTCTATTGGCAATTCTTTAGCTTCTTTATATTGCTCGGCACCAAGCAACAAATGTCTAGTTAATATCCCCCGTCCCACCTTTACGACCACCTTGTGTTATGTTTAAAAGGTTGCTTACACTTATTACAAACTATCAACACTATTTTCCTTTATCGAAAGTCATAAATTGCCACACAATAAAGTTTTAGGGCATTGATCTCTCACCCTTCTCCTGTGATAGTACAAGAGTGGACGTCCACAATTTTTCTCGTTAATTTATAGTGTCATTTTGAACTTCTGTCACCGGACTAGTAGGTGTAATCTTTCTAATGCCTCTTCTCCCATTCAGCTTCTACTTCTTCACCTGATTTTTAATCAACATTAGATTAAATTACCATACAATGTTGTTCAAGAAAGGAGGAGTGGAAAACTCTGTGCATCGAGTTGAACATACTTTAAAATTAATTCATCAGGAGTATACATAAGTAAAATCGATTTGGTTACAATCTTAAACTCTACACGTTGATTTAGATGAAGTAACCAACCCTTTTACTACGCTTTTTTTTTCTTTATTTTTTTTTTATTTTATTTACCAAAACTTAAATATTTTAACCAATTCACTTTTGTTTCGTTATCTTGTCTTTTTCTTTTCCTTACCGCTATTTTTTTTTGCTAGAGACTCATACTTAATTATATATAAAAATTTAATATAAAAATAATAATAACACAAAAAATAAAAATAATATTATGAAACGAATTTACCAACGTCTGCGTTAATAGCAGCCGTTATAATCGATTCTGAAGCTGTTGATTGTTGTAACGTGTAATTTGAAACTCCACAATACTTGATAACAAATATGAACATTTTTATATATATTTATATAATACTTTATATTATATATATATATATTTAATATGAAATTTAGAATTGGACCCTTGCCTCTCTGGTTCTCCTCCTCGGCGCCTCTTCCCCTCGCCCTACTCCCTTCCCGCTTGCCTCCCTGCGCGTTGCCGCGCTCCTCGCCCCCTCTCTGCGCGCCCTCGCCTCACCCCGCTTTTTTGTCCGCCCTTCTCCGGCTCAGGGGGTCTTTCTCCTATTGCCCCTTGTTTCCTTGTCCTTCATTCCCCTTGCGGGGTTTCCCTTCCCCGTTTCCCCGTCGGTTGTTGTGCTGGGGTGTTTCGGGAAGTCAAAAGTTTCAAAAGCCGTTTGGGGGGTCCCTATCCATTTCCCAACGGCTAAAAACGGTAACTTTTTTGATTTAAAAAAAAATTAATTTCTGAAGGGGTCTTGCGAACCGGCCGGTTCAACCGGGCCAGGTCGACCAGGACTCAAGGGTGAACCGGCCCCTGACCGGTCCCCTCATCCCCCACCCCTTAAACCCCCTATAACATACGATGCGGGCCGGGGTGGACTCGGGGCGGGTCGGGATATCCCGGTCCCCCTAATAGCCCTAATCGCGATTCCCAAAAATATGATTTTCCAGGGATCTTTTGTAACCTGATGGCGGAAAATATTTTACTTCACAGCTGGATTCAGATCTTCTGGTATCACCCTAGAGACCTCTGGCCAGGAAGTTTGGTTCGACTAGGTAGAGAGAAGCAGAAACATGATGGCAAGAATAACACTTGGTAAGAAAGTGATGGAGTGGATATGTTTTATCCTAATGAAGGTTCCAATGACAACAAGGACCTTGTAAGAAGATGGAGGACAAAGGACGAGGTGGCTGAATATTTTTGTACTAGGAAGTACAATGCACATGTATGGTACATGAGTATCTTGTCTCTCAAAGGTGAAGATAGGTTAGTTATCATTTTGCCAGAGTCAACCTTCAATGCACGATGGAGAGACACCGCTTTTAATATATAAAATTTCATTGAAAGTGTGAAATTAGGTCGTAGGCCTAACTCACACCCCAAAAGCTAACTCAAAGGGAGGAGATTGCCCAAACCTTATAAGTTTTCCACCCATCTCATTAACCACCTATGTGGGACTTTTGTCATTCTTTAACACCCCACATCACGCCCAGTCTTAGCATCTGGTGCGTGGGCAATTTTGATTTTGGGGTTCCAACATAAGGTGAGACGGGTCCTGCTTTGATACCATGTGAAGTTAGGTCTTAGGCCTAACTCACACCCCAAAAGCTAGCTCAAAGGGATGAGGATTGCCCAAACCTTATAAGGAGTCCATCCATCTCATTTATCTCTAATGTGGGACTTTTGTCATTATTTAACAGCCCACCTCACGCCCAGTACTTAGCATCTGGTGCATGGACATTTTTGATTTTTGGGGATCCCAACATCGGGTGAGACGGGGCCTGCATTGATACCATGTGAAATTTGGTCGGCCTTATAAGGAGTTCACCCATCTCATTAACCACCGATGTGGGACTTTTGCCATTCTTTAACATAAAGCTCCCCGAATTTGACTTTAAAGGCCCTTCACAGAATGTCCAACATTAACTTCCCATATGCCAAGGTAGCTGAAGATGCTCCCAAGTATCAATAAAGTGAAAAGCAAACATCTCAATCATAGCTTGTTGCCAATTGACTGGTAGTAGTGGTGTAGGCGGGTCACTTGGTCTTTTGTTTCTCTCCAAAGAGAATACAGTCATTCATTGATTTTACCTGTATAAAAAAATATTAATATTGTCATTTATCATCCTTTCAGGGTATCTGATAATTGGAATGTAGAATTTTGTCATTTATCTAAAACATTTAACTCACCTACAGCACTTCTCATATTAATATTGTTACAGCAATAAAAAAAACAGGATGATTAGGATTGTCGTAATAATGATGTTAGTGCCAATGATAGTAGTCGTAGTTGTACTGATAATAATAATACTAGTACTAGTGGTAGAACTAATTATTATGATATTAACAATAATTGTTATTAACATGAGTATCGTCTATTTTCATCTCATCACCATCATCTGTTATCTGCCACTAACAGTGATCTGCAAACTATTAGTTATGACACTCCTTTTCTCCCCATCTTTCAGAACAATCTGGATGAACTTTTCATGCTTATGCACTTCCTTGATGCTGGGAAGGTTAGTGCTACCACAGATTTTTAGAAGCATTCGTCTCTAACCAATTTACGTGTTGATTTGTTATGATGTGAAATTTTTATATGGAACTTGATTGTAGTTTGGAAGCTTGGAGGAATTCCAACAGGAATTTGAGGATATTAGTCAGGAAGAACAGATTTCAAGACTTCATAAAATGCTGGCACCCCATCTGCTGAGAAGTACAAATCTCAAGCTTTTATTTCGTGATTTGTCAGTAGATGTATAAGTAGTTTATTGTTTACATTGATTTGTGGAAGTAGGCATTATCTGGGTGTTTCACTATGCTACTCATACATCTTTGTTGATTCCTAAATTGTCGGTCTCTGCTAAGCAAGCCTTTGCTAACCGCATTACAGATGCCATAGTTATATCATATTAAACTTATTTTTATTTTGCGCTTTCCTTAATCCTTTATCTTGTACACACCTTTGAGGTGGGTGGTCCAAACACAAACATTAGATGCCCAAGTTTCTCCTTACATCATTTTGTTGTTGTAATTCTTGCTTGCTTGTTGTCCTCCTCTCAAATCAACCGCAACATCATTAGATGAATGTAATCGTTCTCCAGAAGCCCCACATGCATGCTTATTCCTGTGTAACTCATAGGTACATAGTACAATGCTGTACCGGGTCAAATGGATTAAGTTTCTGAAATTTATGTACTTCTTTCAAATTACATGTACTTGCAGTTCCAGAGTGAAGCTTATAGTTATGGGCTAGGGCAGTGCTTCAGGAAACATGATTGTGTTTATCTTTATGCGGAACTCTTGAGCTTTGGTGTAAGTGTGTTTTGTTGGCTGCAGGGGTCAAGAAAGATGTCATGAAGGAGCTGCCTCCAAAAAAGGAGCTCATTTTGCGAGTGGAATTGAGTAGCAAGCAGAAAGAATATTACAAAGCAATTTTGACACGTAACTTCCAGATACTGGCTCGCAAGGGAGGTGCTCAGGTGCTCCAGCTTTTTCTTGTTTGATATATGCTTATTGTTCTGTAACAGGAATTCTGACCTTGGTTGATACTTCCCTATCAGATTTCCCTCATAAATGTGGTTATGGAACTGCGCAAGCTCTGCTGTCATCCATTTATGTTAGAAGGAGTTGAACCAGAGGATACTAACGAGTTTACCAAGTACACTTCTTATCTTATAATCAATTTCATTGATTTCTTGCCTGCGGAAAATCAAGTTCTTTTTTTTTAATTTTATAGAGTATCTTGTGGCCCCTCCAGTTATTAGCTAAACTGTAAGCGGCCCCATTATTCTGGTGTTAGTTCCTGACTTCTAAGTTCCAAAAACGGAGCTTCATGGTCAGTTGTTAATGAATATCTAGAAAGGTGTTAAAATTTGGATATCTGTACTTACCTTATAGAAAGAGTAAAATAAAAAATAATTAAGAAGGTATGTTTGAAGTCTTATCTTTTTTCTTTGTTAACGAAGGAATATAGCATGCAGAGGGTGAAGGGCCCACCATCTCTGGTAGGGGTGGAATATGAGATACATGATTTATGAAGGGAATCTGGGGTACAATTAGGGTGGGGGTTGTTGTTATCTGTGACCGAGATGGAGGCAGAGAAAGGTGGGTGGTTTCCCATCTTTTCACTAATAAAATCCGGAAACATTGTCAGCAACTATAGCAGGTAGAAGAACAGCATATTGTGGGACGAAGAGGTGTTAGTAAGAGCTGTGACCAAGCCAATGAGAAGAGGAGAAGTTGTTCAGGGAAAAGGACAGGGGTTGGCAGTTGTGAGAATATGATAAGGGCTATGAGGCTAAGGGAAGGTGGTAGTGGTGCTACTCTGAGTAGGGCCATTAATGTTGGATGGAGGGGCGATATGTTAAGTGAGAGTGGTTCTCTTCTCCCTTTCATGATGGTGGCGGAGCGATGTCTTGTTAAATAAGTAGCGTTTTGCTATGTTGCTTGGATTCCCCAAATTGTTGCACCCGTGTTGGATCCTCAAAAAATGCACTACTTTGGGAGGATCCAACACTTGCCCAACAATATTTTTGAAGAGTCCGCAATATCAACATGTTGCTCCCTTTTCAACTTTTCTTTTAATGTCTCCACGTCAAAGTGATAAATTTCCCTAGAAGAAAATGTTTAGCACGATTCTTCATTTTTTTATGTTACCATTTTATTTGGAGAGAATCTTTTGTTTTAATCTGGAAATTGCAGTCAAAGGAGTTTCTTATGATCATTAGGGCCTAAAGTGAGAAAATTCTTTTAGGAGACTGGAGTTTTATGAATTGCCTAAGCACTAATGTTGCCTAGTAAGATCGTTGATGATCCTGCCTGCAAGAAGGGTGTGCTTAGAGCTTTTTTTGAAGTAAAAAATGTTCATTCTTGAGTTCTTTCAACTACCCTATCTTATCTGCACTGTGGATCATTTTGATTTGGCAGACAGCTGCTGGAATCTTCTGGCAAATTACAACTTCTAGACAAGATGATGGTTAAGCTTAAAGACCAAGGTCACAGAGTTCTTATATATTCACAATTTCAGCATATGCTCGACTTGCTAGAAGACTACTGTACCTATAAGGTAAAGATACTAGTTCATTATATTATTTTAAACCTGATTTGGTATTCATCTTTATTATCTCAAAATTTGATGCATTTTTACCTGTTAATGTTTTTAGAAATGGCACTACGAACGGATTGATGGAAAAGTTCCTGGGGCAGAACGACAAATCCGAATTGACAGATTTAATGCAAAGAATTCTTCAAGATTCTGCTTCCTTCTATCCACTAGGGCTGGAGGTTTAGGAATTAATCTTGCGACTGCTGACACAGTAATTATTTATGACAGGTAATATTATATTCGAGAATACCTTATCAAAAAAATGATATTTGTATATTCAAGAATCCTCTCTCTCTCTCTCTCTCTCTATCCAAATGGCTTCTGGTCTCAACTTTCATAGCACTTTGAGAGATTCCTGTAATTCTTGGATCAATACAATACTTTGCTGTTTCAAAATGGAAGCATAGCATTGATCAATCATCTAGGCCGCAATGTTGTAAAGACTACCGTCTAATCCTAATATTTTATTTCCACACATCTTCAGTTAATACCCTAATTTTCCCTTTGAAAACGTCGAGAATCTCCTCCTTCACCGAAAGCATTTTTGTGTCATATGTCATTGATGACCTTGGCAATGTGTTTATAAAAGCATCCATCAAAGCTAATAGGTCACAGTTTTTGATATTTAGAACTCTTTCATTTTCAAGAATAAAGCAATAAAAACTGTCTTGTGGCTTTTATCCTTGGCTCATAGACTTCCTCCTCCAAATGATAACTTAATTTACACCTTTGATATTCTGGAATTTACTAAAACCGCACCATTGAGAGTAGGTATCTGTCTCATCGACCACATGTACAATTCTTGTTGCAAGTGAGAATACCTCACGTTCAGCTTTTCACTATCTATCATATTTCCATCAACTATAATTTTTTCAATTTCTTTTTATGGTATAATTTTTTGTTTTGATGAAGTAAGAGAATCTCATAGATGGTGTCAAATTCTCTTGCTTCATCATAACAAAAAATAAATAAGTTCATTAATGGAACCAGAATTTCATAGATGGTATCAAGAAGATGCATCTACTTCCCAAGGTAGGGTAAGGTCTGCGTATGCACTAGACTCTACCCTCCTAAGATGCCACTTGTGAGATTATATTGGGTTTGTTGTTGTTGGTATCATGAAGATGCAGTATTATTTTATTTAATCATGGTAATATTCTATGTATTAACTGGTATACTATACAGTGGTGGTTGTTTGATCCTAGATTCTTTCAATAATTTTCTGTTGGCAAATACCTTCTTTATTCACCATCTTTTCAAAGTTATCCTCTACTCTGGTTTATTATCAAGACAAAGGTTAAACTCAAATATCTAGGCATTTTCTTGGTCCTTTAAGCCTTGCATGTTGCTATGTGTTGGCTGAATAGAGAAACAAAACCTTCTCAGTTCGTTCTATGTTTGCTCTTTCAAGATAGAATTGTGATTTTAGATTATCTGTGCTATTTCAACAATATTTGTTATCCTTAGGTGTATATGGTAAATTTCTAGCATGGAATAAGTGATAGGAAATGAACATTGTACCTAACTGTACCATAAAAACTATCTCATGAGGTGTGGATTGCGCAAGACCATATAAGTCGACGAAGTCCTCCATTCACTACCAGTGTGCAATCTAACACTCTGAACGCTCAGGCTTGCCAACTGGAATATGTACAATATATATGAGGGTCAACTTGGTTACACCAAGAAGTAGGATGAGTATGTTTGTTAGATTCCCCGATCGGTAGTGGATGGGGGACTTGGTCTCCTTATATGGTCCTGACAATCCTTATATGTGGTCCTGACAATCCTTACTTCATGAGCTAGCTTTTTGTGTTTAGTTATATCCGGTCATTTTTATCATGGTATCAAGGCTGACAAAGGTTTTGAATTTGAGTCTCACCGCCTCCAATTATCATAATGAATTTCCACATGCTTGACTATGAAAAAGAATTAGACCGACACATGAGGGGACATCTGAAGACATAATTAAGTTAGCATTGTCAAAGACGCTTAAGTGCAGAAGCTTTAGGGAGGTGTTCGCCTCTCTTCAGTATAGTTAGGGACGGAGCTAGAGACCAAGGCACGGGTTCAGCCAAACCCTATAACATTGGTTCAAACACTATATTTGTCTTAAAAAAATCATTTTATATGTACAAAAAAGGAAAAATTACTTGAATGGGTACTTTTCAATAAATAATTACCAATTTTAGTGATATTTTATTTATTTATCACCATTTATAGCAATACATAGCAATACTATGTTAAATCTGCAATATGTATTAGAAGTGAATTATGTATGCAATATAAAATCTGCAATATGCATTAAAAGTGAATTATGTGTATTATAAGTGAATTATGTCTGCATATATATGTATTATAACTGTGTTTTTTAACAATATTATGCTTGTTTGGTAAGAAATTGACACATTGTATTATAAGTGTATTAAAATGTATGATAAATGTATAATCCATCAATAAAACTTGTAATAAAAAATTGTTCTTTGTAATATGAATTAAAATTGTATTATAAATGTATTTTAAAAAAAAAACTTTGAAATTGCGTGAACCCACAATTGTTATTGCTATACATGGTCACTATTTTTTTAATCTCTTCATCATTCATGTAAGTTTCCCAACAAATTAGAAATTTAGAGCCCATTAACTTAAAAGGGCTAAAACCCTGGCTCGATTCTGTTAAGGTAAGGCATGAAGGTGCACGAGTTCTATCTTGAATAAAGCAGTACTGAACAACAAATATAATTGACAAAAAGTGTATTAGTGGTTAAAAAAAGTATTATGAGTGAAGTTACTTTTTTTCTTGAATTACATGTGTACTTATCTAGAGTTCTCTATCATTGACTACACTGTATTAAGTAAAAAAAAATGTATTCTATCTATAGTGTATGCTTTTAAATGAGATGGTCAAACACTTCAACAATACGGTATGACATGTAAAAATGTATTATCCAATTCTGGTTCCCCCTTTAGGCGTTCTGTCTCAAATCTAGAGAAGAGGGAAAGAAAGAAACTTCTTTGCATTTTTCTTTTCTATTTGCTGCGATTCCTCTTGCTTATCTTTTAAGCGTATCTTTCAGTGATTGGAATCCCCACGCTGACCTACAAGCAATGGCTAGAGCTCATCGGCTTGGACAAACAAATAAGGTTACAATTTCCTCCCTTCTGGTGCTGGTCCTAAGGAAAAATATTGATACTCATTAGCCTCGCTTCTATGGCAAAAGAAGAGGTGGTCATGTTGACATTGATTTCTTGGTCTGTATCTAAGGTTTTGATAGTTTTTTTTATATTTGATATTGCAGGTAATGATTTTTCGACTCATATTAAGAGGAACCATTGAGGAAAGAATGATGCAAATGACTAAGAAGAAAATGGTTTTGGAGCATCTAGTTGTTGGAAGGCTTAAAGCACAAAATATCAACCAGGTAACTAATTCACAATCTTTGAGCTTAAGACTAAATGTGAGCTACTAGATTTTTGGTTTGTAGCCCCCCCCCCCCCCCCCCGAGACACCTTACAATTGGTCAACACTGAAAGCATTTTGTGGACGGTCATCATTATTGACTGTTGTACGATGAAAAGGTGGCTCATTACAATCTTAATTCAGGAAGAACTGGATGATATTATAAGGTATGGGTCAAAAGAGTTATTTGCTGATGAGAATGATGAGGCTGGAAAATTGCGCCAAATACATTACGATGATGCTGCAATAGATAGGTGAGTTTTCTTTATGTCAGGTTCACTTTCTCCTCTGCTTTAGTTCTCTTCAGGGTTGGTATTAGTTTATGTCACATGAATGTAGTGATGTTTCTCTTGTTTTGTTTTCTCAGATTGCTCAATCGCGATCAAGTTGTAGATGAGGATGCTGCCGTGGACGATGAAGAAGAGGATTCATTTTTGAAGGCCTTCAAGGTATATCTCTATAACATTTTTATAATTGGAAGGTGATTTTGCAGTGCCAATGGATTGTGTTACCTGTCTTCCCCCAACATCTATCTAATAAGGAGTTGGGGATAATCGCTATAAACTTCCATTCCTTTGGACATATTTTGTCCCTCCATACCTTCCGTTGGGGCAGATAGAGCTATTTATAGTGCGGGAGGATGCAAGGCACCCGCACAGCACGAGCCCATTGTGTGTGCCATCAGTCAGGAACATCTCCCGTTCTCGCAGCGCAGGGTTTTTCTCGCAGAACCCTGGGGACTGGGGATGGTCTCTTCACAACGGGGGAGTAACACTAGGTAGCCTTAACAGTTGGTTATGCATTGCTTAACAACATTTCACCACTTTTAAGCCTCAACACCAATTCGCTGTGATTTCCAACTCATTTCAAACCTCTAGATTCGTGTATTAAGCACCTCACCTACGTCATGTGCCCTTGTTAACACATTTAAGATCATTTAACACGTCACTAAGCTCAAGGTTAACCATAATTAGGTTTTGAAATAGTGAAAAATATTGAATATTATTGAATCGTTGTTTTAATTATTACATTGAGAACACTATTTATAGACACTATAATACAATAACTTACCAAATAGGAGACTAAACTATTCCTATTCTGTGTAGGATTGTGTATACCTATTCTATTCTAACAAAACTATACAAGTCCTTACACTTTCTCAGTGCTTAAGTTGAATCTGTTCAAATATTAAGCTGTACTTGCACTTGACGTAAAATGGAGGAACAAAATACATATAATTGGTCTTCTAAATGGTATATTTTAGAAGTCCCACATCGGTCAAGGAATGAAAATTTGGTCTCCTTATGTGGACTCGGACAAACCTCCTGGGTTTGAGTTTGGCCCAGGTATCATATTTTTACATGGTATCTGTGCCAAGGCACAGTTTTTTGTTCACCAATGTTGGCCCCCCACTTAGAAGTGTTCACACTCCAGTTGAGGTCTGGGCGTGCGGGGGAGTGTTAAGAAGTCCCACATCGGATGTAATCTGGTTTCCTTATATGGACTTGGACAAACCTCCCTTCATGAGCTAGCTTTTAGGGTGAGTTAGACCCAAATGTCATATCTTTACAATACTAATTAAAGATTAATAAAATTCCCTTAAATTTGCATAGGTACTGTTTGATGTGGAATGCACTTCTACTGTAGTATGATTGTCATGTCTTAAGTTAATGTACTTAATTCTACTCATTACTTCGCCGCTTGCATTTGTGGGGTGGTATTTATTCAATTTAAAATCGCATACAAGAAAATATCATTTCCATTTATGTACTACGACATATTATGAACATGTCACCTTGTTAATAAATCAATGGGTTCTTTATATTTAATTCAGTGAATTCATAACACCTCATAAAAAATAAAATGTAAAAGACTAATTTAATGATTATGGTTGAAGGAAGAGCTGGTATACAAGAATTAATCGCTAGATACCAACACGAATAAGAGGAGGAACTTTGTGAATATTGGGGAGTGGATGGGGTGGAATATGAAGGTCTTTTGTCATTAACCATATTAACCGTGTACCTCTAACTTGTTTGCACCTTGAATACTATTTTGTTTCCTTTTTATCCCCCCTGTAATGAACACATGAAGGACCATAGACAATTTATTTAACAATAACACCAGGAAAGTGTGAGCTTGATATTTCTGTACTTAGAATCCAGAGCTTCATACTAGAAATGTTCTCATGTGTAAAAGTATCTCTGGTTATGTAATATACTTGATTCTTGCCATTACCCTGTCTGATTGATTAAGTACTTCCTAAGCAAGAAATGCTTTGACTGGTCTTCTCTAAGGTTTTCCAGCAAGAATAAGGAATCCATATGCTGCATAGCCTTTTAGTTGCAAGCATTTGTTCTGCAGGCCGTATCTAGTCGAAGTTGTTTCGAAATTTTTTTCCCAATGAAGAAAAGGGGATATGTGAAGAAAGCTTTTATGATTATATATTGGTTTATTTGTGAAAGTATCGTCCTCCTAAAGTTTTTTCATATTTTAGCTTATCTTTTGGTGCATTTGAGCTTTGTATTTGGTTAGCTGATCTAGGACAAGCTAAAAGCTTCTGAATGTTTTAGGTAGCTAATTTTGAGTATATAGAAGAAGCAGAAGCAACACCAGAAGAAGATATCCCAACTCCTCCCTTGGAAAACAAAGCAACAGTACTCAATTCTGAGAGAGCAACCTACTGGGAAGAATTGTTACGAGATAGATATGAAATGCATAAAGTCGAAGAATTCAATGGTATGGGCAAGGGAAAGAGAAGTCGTAAACAGGTGTGGAATGCCATTCACATGGGTCTTTCATTTTTTTAATTTTTCTTCTGTTGATTGAATTGGCTGGGCGTTAAACTCCATATTGTTTGTACATATTAATCTAGTCATTCTTTCAATTTGCCGTCTGTACTTATTCCTTTCGTCTCAATTTATGTGACACATTTTCGGATTTCAAGGGTTAAGTTTCTTAATTTTGTCTGTGTATTTGGATATAGAATCTTCAAGTATTTTTTTTAAAAATAAGCTTAATATATTTGAAACTACATAAGAAGTACTTAAGTCATAATAATTAACAATTCAGGCATATAAAAGATTGGCAGTCAAAGGGAACACATTAACTCTCGAAATCCGAAAGATGCCACGATTTGGGATTGAGGGAGTATATTTTTAGTGTTTACTTTAAATATGCTCAACTCTCACAAGTAGTTACCTACCTTTTTCTATGGAACTGGTTACTGTATCTATTTCTATAATGAATCAGATAATGTAAAGGTTGCACTGAAACCGTATTTACAAGGATACCCTATGTTCTACTGTTGTCATGACTATCTCTTCATTCTCCTCCCAGATGGTGTCTGTTGAAGACGATGATCTTGCTGGTTTGGAAGAGGTGACCTCTGATGGCGAGGATGATAACTATGAAGCGGATTTGAGTGATGGTGAGACAGCTTTACCTGGGGCGCCAGTTGTGAGAAGGCCTTACAGAAAGCGATCTCGTGGTGAAATATGAACTCTTGATTTAATTTCACATTTCAACTAGGATACTTGATAGTATCTAAAAAAAAGTTCTTCATTTTGGCAGTGGACTCTTCCATACCACTTCCTTTGATGGAAGGAGAAGGAAAATCATTTAGAGTACTAGGGTTTAATCAAAGCCAGAGGGCCGCATTTGTCAAAGTTTTAATGAGGTATCATCTGGCTATCTTCCTTTCCGTTCTGTGTTATTTCTCTGCATTTTTCCTGTGTTATTTCTCTGTTGTTAATGCATGAGGGTGTAGAAATAATCTATCTTCTTTACAGGTTTGGAGTTGGAGACTATGACTGGGCAGAATTCACACCAAGACTGAAGCAGAAAACTTATGAAGAAATAAAAGAGTACGTAAAGTTATCAAGTTTGAGTTCTGTATGTTCCATATTTCTCTATCATAGACTGCTCCTGATAAAATAAATGGACCACATTGATGTGTTGACTAAATTGTTTCTGTATCTCTCCGGTAAAGGGATTTTTTAGTGAAGAATACATTACATGCCTTGCAACAAAACAACAACAAACTCGGTGTTCATTTTGGTCCTATACCCTAACTCTGTTAAGAAAGTAACTTTCCTCCTTTTCTTTCTCATCTCCCTACTTCCTTCTACCTCCCCTCTCTAGTATATCGTCCATTAAAACTAAACTGCTGTATGATAAAGCTCAAAATATACTTGAAAAAGGAACATGTTCTAAGCCCTAACTCTTTCTAAATCGTCGTTTCTCTATCTTTCGAATCTCCAGAATTAGGCGAACATGATTGAAGTTATACCTTGCATATGGTATTGTCATCGTCGGCTGTGGTGAAAGAGCAGAGACAGCCTTCTTTGTCTTCATTGCAAGCTAATTGAACAATCGTGAAGGATTTTCGTTGATCTTATTAATTTTCTTAAGAGGCATCTCTTGGATAATCCCATGCAAGATTTCTGAAACCTCTGTGAGTTGGGAGGAAGCAGGACTTTGGCAAAGGATATAGAAAGATGAAGAGTTATCCCAGCTAGCATTTGGTGGACAATCTTGAACGAAAGAAATTCTAGATGTTCTGAGAATTTGGACAATTCTGTGCAAAAGATCAAATTGAACTGCATTTTGCTCTTTTGACTTTGGGGGTAAACAGTCCTACTCAGGAGAAACTGTAGAAATTCTTGATATGCTAGATTCCATTTGATGGTCAGAATAGCTGCAATGTGTTGGAGTCACATTGTAAATCTGGTTTCAGACAGTACAGCCTATGTACTGTTTGGTTCATTTAAGAAAAGCACAGAAGTTATAAGTTTCAATAAAACAAATAAACCATCTGACAAACTGTAATTCTACTTCGGTTATTGCAGAAGTTGATGTCAAATCAACTTAAAATTTGATTTCTCTGGCAGTTGTAGCTGATAACTTGATGGCTTCTCATATATTGTGATTTATCATATAATATTATTACGACAAATTCCTACTGTTGTATTTCCCCTGCATCGATTGATTTAGTAGCTACATTTGATTTGCTTGAAAGGGAATTTTTTTTAATTTAATTCTCTTCTGTCTTGCAGTTATGGGTTTCTGTTTTTGTCTCATATTGCTGAAGATATTACTGAATCACCAACATTTAGAGGTGAAGGAGTTATATTTATTCTTTACGTCTTTCTCGTGAATCTCTTATTTGTCCTTTTTTTACTGCTTTAATTTCTCTCCCCTCCTCTCTGCTCATCATTTTGGTCAAAACATTTAAAATTTTGGATTGCAGATGGGGTTCCAAAAGAAGGACTAAGAATACCCGATGTGCTATTGAGGATTGCAGTCTTGCTTCTCATTAGAGACAAGGTAATTTTTTAAATCAGATAACTTGTTGAACTACAAGGTTGTTGGCTATTGGTCAATGCTGCTTTAGTTGTGAACAACTTTGAAGTGGGACTTTGTAAACTGTCCTACTTTCCTGGTGCTTCTTTTGATCTGTGATATGACTATATAGCCTAATGTGGATATACGGGCTTATTATATGGTCAATAATTTAGATGCTGCATGCATTTGAAAGAAGGATTTTTAATAGGTAAGCAATCTTTTGCAACAACGAAGGATGGTGCAACCCGTATACTAATGAAGTATAAGTAGATTGAGCTAAAAATTTGAAGGACCTCAGAAAGAACACTTAACTCCGACTAACATACTACAAAAGAACTTGACAATCAGATTCGTAGGTCACAGCCATTCCTGTGACGTAGAATGGCAGATTTTTTTGGGCTTTTATGCTCTTATTACTGAAGAATATGGGTAGATTTGTGGAAGAAGGAAAACAAAGTTATCAATGTTCAAGAGTAAGCATAGGTCTTTTTTTATTGTTCACACGAGGTAATATAAAACACCTTATACGAAACATGTCTACTTGGTCTGAGCTGAGGCTACTCTTCTGCACCAACCAAAATCACTTGAAAGGTTGACAACTTCATAAAGTGAGATAAGATCTAGTGTCATTTGGAATGTAGCAGATTTTCTTTTCCAAGTTATGAAGCTGTGTTCGTTTGATGGTTTTTGCTTTACAAAACTTTGAAATCCTTTTAAGTTATAGGAGTTTTTCTAGAAAAAAAAGTTCTCTGTTCTGAAAAAAGTTTTTTTTACCTTGTTTACCTTCCAAACAAGAAGTAGCTTGAAGTACTCAATATGTCGCATATACTGTAGCTCTTGTAGATACTTCCATACTGGTAAATGGGATGATGCACTGTGTAAAGGAACATCAACTGACATATTGATTACTGACTGTTTAAGATAAAGTCTTCTTCTGAATTGCTTCTTTTTGCTGTGCGCATTTGTTTAAATGTATTAAAGGCTTGACCCTGGAAATTTATTTATTATTCTATTTTAGAAAATATAAATTGGAAAATCTCAAATTACAAGACTAATTAATTTGATTGTTATTTACTAAACCATATCAGAGGTCTACTATTTTTTGGATGACCAAATCAACTCATTACTTGTTGGTGGATTAATTTTTTATATATGATGGTCTTCACGGGGACAGTAAATAGGACATAGCTTAGGGACTTGGTTGTACTTTTTCATATTTTTGTTATCTTTTAGAATCAACTCTGGAGCTACTATATTAGATGTGGGAAAGCTATTGATGATATGTTTTTTCTCACGATTCTCTCTTTATCTCAAAAGTTCAACTTTTAGGTATTGTCATTGTAAGATCTCATACTTCTTTTTCTTCAATTCATTGAGATATCTAGGACCAAATATGATCTTCTGAGTCAGGGTAATTGTTAGTATTTCATTACTTCCAATGTTGACAATTCCTGAATGAAATCGTTCTAATTTATATTCTACCTTCGTTTCTTTTTTGCACTGAGATTCAGATTTCAGACACAATTTGGCATTTTATTTACATCATTCAGAATGATAATGCCTGGGCATATCTTTTTGCACCATTTTAGTCATTTAGGTCTTCTCATAATATGTTGCATCAGTCTCTTTGGAGGCTTAAACATACTTTCTTGTAACTGAAGTGCCCAATCTACATGCGACATCCTGCATATCATATTATGAAGAAAATATGCGATAGACATTTGGGAAGAAACTGAATTACTTGATTGTAAGCCAGTAGACACGTCAATGGATCTTAATGTCAAGCTATTATTGGGAGATGGGGAACTCTTTCCAAATGTTGGAAGACATCATTGATAGGCTGGCAAACTCAACTGCCTAATTGTTACTCCCCCCATTTCAATTTAATTGTCCTAGTTTGACTGAACGCTGAGTTTAAGAAATGAGACTTTCAATCTTGTGGTCTTAATGTAAAGACGTGTGAAATGTCAATATGCTCTTTGGATTTTGTTGTCTTAAAAGAAAAGTTCAAGAATGGTGGCGTTCCTTTATCATATCTGGTACCCCTAACTATATTCTAGCAACAAAATTTAATCATGTTAAAGGCGCAACTCAAAGAATGGAGCCAAGAGCACAGTAAACCCGGCAGGCAAGAAAAAAACACATCCTAGAAATCAACATGGAGCTTGGGAGACCTTGAAGAGATACAGCTGATAAAGTCTCAATTTAGCTGGAATATGACAGAAAAGAATAAGTAGCCAGGATGAAGAAATATTTTTTTGGGTGGCATAGATCCATAGTCCAATGGATTAATGTGGTGATAAAAAACTAAAGTTTTTTCCAGAATGGCCACTTGCACATAAAGAGACTCACACATAGATGCCTTGTTGATCAATGGAGAACGATCTATTGATCCGGTGGCTATTCAAGGGTCTCCATTTGTGATTTCTATCAAGATCCGACAAGAAATCAGAAAATTGGAGACTCTTTTTTGAATTTTATAGTACAAAGCATTTCAGCAGAAGAAATACCAATCTTGAGAGAGTTTTTGAGGAAAAGAGGTACTGGCAGGATACAGAATGTGTGCTGCAGAAAAGCACCTGAACCAGATGGCTATAATCATGGCCTTCTTCATCAAGCTTTTTGGTAAACATAAGGAAGAACTGATGCAGACGTTCCACAGATTTTTAAACTCTCACTACAGTTTGAGAAGAGGCTCCAATCCAACCTTTTGAGCTGCTTTTGGACCTCCTAAAAAGCTTGGAGGCAAAATGATCTAAGAGATTTCAGACCCATTTAGTTTTAATCTCCGTGGTTCTACAAAATCATAGCAAAGGTGTTGGCTGTTAGACAACGAGTTAAAGCCGAGTTGTAAACAACCACCAGATGGCCTTTTCCCATTATGGAGACAAATCATGATGGCTGCTCTATTGCTAGTGAAATGCAATTGACACAGGATTACAGGAGATGTGCCTGAGTTTTTGCAATTTTAGTGACTGAAAAGGGCTTGATCACTGAACTGGTAGTTTCTTGTTGAACATTCTCAGGCCATGGGATCCTCTGAAGGGGATTTAAGTGTATTAGAATTTGTATCAAAACTACCAGGTTTCCTCCATTCTGATAATGGAGAACCTGCAGGTTTTTTTTTTTCCAGCTGAAAGGGGTCTGAGACAAAGGGGACCCTTGTCACCATTTCTTGTTTTATCTAGCTAATGGAAGGGCCTAGGCCATTCTTATTAGAAGGGCTGCAACAAACAACGGATTAAGGCGTTTAGTAGCATTAAGACAGGAACAATAAATCATGGGGAGGTGACTCACTTATATTATATGCTGATTAACCCAACACTCCCTGACTGATTTCTGCGAAGCGGACAGAACAAATATGCTACCTATTATTCTGCAAAGCTGAACATACAATATGCTACCCTAGGGTGATACTGTGATTTTGAAGCTTGCTCTGTTGAAGATTAACTGGAGGAAAAGCAATTTTTCCAGTGAAAGAGGTGCAAACAAATTCAATCGCTGGCAGGTATTTTTGAGGTGCAGGATAGAGGAGTTGCCCACAATTATTTGGAATGCCATTGGGTGCTAATCACGAAAGCTTTGAATATAGGGATGGAATATAGAGCAACAGAAAAAAAGATTAGCTCTTTGGAAATCACATACCTTTCCTTGGGAGATAGAGTTGTTTGATCAATGCAGTCCGAAATTCTTCCTGCCAACATATGTAATGTCTTTTATTCCCCATCCCGGTGAAGGTGCTGAAATTCTTAGACAAGTTGAGAAGGATTTCTTATGGCAGGAACCAAGATTGAGAATATTTTAACCTGGTCAAATGGAGCTAGGTTAGCAAACAAAGCAGAGTTTTTGGAGGTCTGGAGTGAGGACCTTAAAGCTTCATAATAGAGTTTACTACCAATGGGCTATGCAGATTACTCAAAGAAATCAGTCCTTGTGGAGGGAGATTCTCCTTCATAAGTATGGGCCGGAGGGGCAATGGTGCCTAATAAAGTGACTAATAATATGGGGTTGGGGTTTTGAAATCTATCAGGATCTATGGCGACTCTCAGCTGAACCAAAGTTAGAGTGGTAGGGGAGACAAGATACTTTTTTAGAAAGAGGACTGGAGTGGTCATGGCACACTTGAAAATCCCGTTTTTCCTAGACTATTCTCAATAAGTTTGAATACTGGATCAGTAATACACATAAATGTGGTCCCTCAAGGGTGGAACCTCAATTTTCAGAAGACCCCTAATGATTGGGAAATACCATGGGTGAGTAATTTTCTAAAAAACTAAATTGGAACTTCGGGCATTAATACAGATTCAGACAAACTCATTGGAGGCACCACAATGGATGGATTAAGAAAAATCTGTTAAAGAGTATCACAAAAGGGAACTGAGTGTTGCTGGAGGCAGGTCAACTGGACCTTTGAATACTATATGGAAAAGTGTGGATCCTAATAAAGTGAAATGCTTCACTTGGCTAGTAGCTAGAAAGCCTGTGCTTGACACCTGAAGGCACTGCACAAAAAGGGGGTTCATCATAGCATCTAGATGCCTCCTCCGCAAGGAGTTACAGAAACAACAAACACTGTTCATGCATTGCAAAGTAACGACAACAACTTTGTTCATGTTCACTGCATTTCTGGACTCATTGGATAAGCCTCACTTACTGCAGACTTGCTTAGCGTTGGATCAGAAGAGGAGGAAGCAAAAGCCAAATAATATGGTGGAGGACGTCCCCAGCCTGCATCTGGTGGAATCTTTTGGAAGGAGATGAACTCCGAGAATCTTTGAAGGAAAAGAGTCCTCTATTTTTGAAGATTAAGTGGAAAGTAATTACTTCACTAGTTTTTGGTGTAAAGGAACAGAGTATAAGAAGAGGAATCTCACTTAGTGGATTTTATAGGCCTTTTGTAAGTATCTCTCTTTTCTTTTTTGAAACTATTTGGAGGACCACCGGCCTAGCCTTAAATTCTGAAGGCAGACAATTTCCATTTCAAAAAAAAAGAAGAAGAAAAGATTGAAACTTAGGGAGCGCTACATTTTTTTTCTCTCTGGAAGAGATTGGTTGCTTCCCTATGACTTTTGTTAGTCAGTTGCTGGACGCACTAATGGATATCCATTAGAATGTTATGATTAGAATAGTGAAGTATCTTAAGAGAGTTAAGGAGGACTACCATATTATGATAGGAGTCATATAGGGCCGATTCAACGTTAGAAAAAGGTTTTACAGTAGTTTATTGTGGATCTTTGGAGGAAGCATGACTTTTTGGAAGAGTAAGAAACATAATTTTGTTGCCTGATCGAGCACAGAAGCAGAGTATAGAGCCATGATTTTAGCCTTGCGGAAGTTTTGTAACTGAAACAATTTACTTGAAGATTTTGGAGTACAATAATGTCAGCCTATGAAGTCATATTGTTTTAATTGAACAGCCGTATATATTACATCAAGTTCGGGTTTCATTAGATATGAAATATATAGAAGTTGATTGCCATTTTTTGTTCAAAGGTGCTAAGTGAGGATATTGACTTGTGTTTTAGTTGGGATTGTCAACTGGTTTTATCTTAATTAAACCTCTTAGAAAATCTAGGATACTGTATATAGAGACAAGTTGCGAATACATGATTTGTATACTTAAGTTTGAGGGGGAGAGTTAGTTGTAAATAGGCGATAGCTTAGGAATTGTTTTACTTTGATATTCTCTTTAATTATTTTTGTAAGTAACTGCAAATATATTAGATGTTGTGATGTTATTAAGAACACCCACAATTCTCTATTTTGTTAGGGGTTCGTTTGGTTGGAAACAAGTTATCCCAGTATTAGTTATCCTGGAGTTAACTATCCTGGGATAACTTATCCCACCATGTATATGGGATAACTTATCCCACCACAATGATATAAATGGTGGGGTAAGTTATCCCAAACATGGCAACCAAACAAGATACAAAATTTTATCCATCACTATTTTCTTATCCCATCACTATTTATTTTTATCCCTCACACCAAACAACCCCTTACAGTTTTGCTGGCTGCAGCTTGACTTCAGGTGAATTCATAAAGAGTTACCAGATCATCCGGCCCAGATTTTAAGCTTTCATATGTTTGGAGTTTGACGATTCTTGTTTGTCATAATATATTTTTGATGATAGATAATTCAAACAAAGATGAGTTCATTTATACACCTGTGTTTGGAAATTATAATCCTAATTTATAAAGTTCAAGGGAGTGGTTTATGAATGAGTTCGGTTCATTGATCTCCTAATGTAGTAACCTTTTAACCTTGAATGTCTCTCTGCTCTTTTTAGTACTTGCACATGGAAGTGAGTACAAGTTGCTCTTTTTGCACGAGTGAGGAGTTCTGCTCTCACATATGAGACAAAGGGGACATTAACATTTTTCCCCATTAATTGCTAATTCCAATGTATCCTTGTATAGCCTGATGGAATGCAATGTTATTTCTTATTCCTATGTTGATAGTTTCTTGTATTAGCTAGACAATCATATATGCATGGCTTTCATGTATAGTTTTTGCCGCTGCTAAAGTTTTCACGTGAACTCAGATATCCTCGTCAATCACATGAGCATATCAAGCTACAGTTCTTAATGTACATTAATTTTTAAAATTTCACAGAGTGTTAGTTATTTCAGGTCAAGGCTTTCTCGGAAGAGACAACTAGTCCTCTTTTTGCCAAGGACATCGTATCTTGGTTTCCTGGATTGAAAGGTGGACGTGTTTGGAAGGAAGATCATGATTTGCTGCTGCTACGAGCAGTACTAAAGTATGCAATCTTTTCTTTTTCTTTTTCTTTTTTCCCTCTGATCTGTCATGAAGTTAGAAAGTGATGAGCCACTATGGAGTAACTTCTTAGATGTGACTAAAGTGACATTTTTGTCATGGATGTTCACTAGGAGAACACCAGTGCTACACACAGTTTACAGAGGGGTGGATGGGTTCACGTGAACCCATACTCCTCCACGTGGATCTGCCCCTGTATGAAGGGTTTTATTAGAAAATATGTTAATAGATCTTTTCTGGATAGTTCCATGAAGAGTCTTCTCTGTTTGTGAAAAGGAATCAAATTGCACATCAAGTTGCTTATTAGATTAATTCTAACAAAGGACAGAGAAATATGAACCTATTTTGTTTCATAATGAGTAGGTATAAGGAAATAATGGACAAATTATGTTTAGTTCTAAAGCTTATTTTCATAATTGTATTTTTTTTTAAAAATTGGTAAATTGTATTCCTTCAGCATTAAGGCTATTCTGGCCACCTCCAAATAGTCTACAAAAAAGAAAAGAGAGATACTTAGCCTATAAAATCCACTAATTGGATTTCCTCTCTATCACTCTGTTTCTTTACATTACACTCTTTAACAACCAAAAACCTAGTGAAGTAATTACTTTCCACTTAATCTTACATAGAGATTCTTTTCCTTCAAAGACCTCTGGTTCCTCTCCTTCCAAATGTCCACCAGATGAAGGCTGGGACTGTCCTCCCCATATTTTTTTGGCTTTCTTCCTCCTCTTCTGATCCAACGCTAATCAAGTCTGCAGTATGTTCAGGCAGTCCAATTAATTCCAGCAAGGGCAGTGAACATAGCCCACATTTGTGTCGTTACTTTGCAATGCATGAAAAGGTGTTTGTTGGTTTCTAGTGCCTCCTTGCAGAGGAGGCATCTAGATGCTATGATCAAGGGAAAACATGAGATATTTTCCTTATGGAAGGGTATATTAGACCAAAAGTTTAACAGAGCATAACATTGCTCAATTTTGGATAATATTAACATAGCATAGCGTTGCTCAATGGTTTCAAGAAAGAACAGAGATTACTCCATTGCATTTGCATACTTGAAAGAGTACTTAATGGTCTTCATTTTACTCTGACAATGTCTATGGAAAGAAAATTCAGAAACTTCCCTGACATGATTTCTAAAACGAGCAGGATTTGGATTCATCATCAAAAAAGAGAGCAGGGTTTGGAATGAAATATTATAAACACACATGAGAAATATAGATATACTACCAAATCGTAGGATACCCTTGATTCCACTTTTTTGTGGAAAAAGTACCCATATTGCCCAGTACTATCTGACATTACCCGATTTCCCCCTTCCGTTTGCCTTTTGGTCCATTGATATCCTTACTATTAGCAAACTGTCTTGTATTGTGCTTGTCATTACAAGAGCTCCAACGTAAAATGGGGAATTTCATGTCTCCAGCTTTGTCGAGAGAAGCCTAAATTCAGCTTACATCTTTTGTTTTTGGTTTAGAATTACCGTCAGGTTAGGCTCCCTTATAAGGGTGAAAACCTGAGTTTTTTCTAATGGTAGGGGTCTACCAGAGGGAAAAGTTGCTCAATTTTGGATAGTGCAGGGGCAAGTTTGACCTTTTTGGCTTTTTTTAAAATATAGAAAGGTAATTTTATTTGAATACAACAATGCTAAGGTGGTGCTAGCTATGTTCAACTAGGTGTGCTGTACTCTTTCTATACTTAAAAGGGCTCCATACTCCAGGATTTCTTCTCCGTCATTTACTATGTCCCTCTTATCCCATAAGTGTAAACGTGAAGACATCTAAACTTTGCACGAGAAAGATGAAAGATGATCCTTTTTTCCCATTAGAGATCTTATGATTTCCTTCCATCTTGTCCACCATATACAGTATGTATAGTGTGATAATTGAAATATAATAAACAACATATTTTCTTATCAACTGTTATTCATTATTTCTTCTTCTTTTTACTTGGATTTGATGCACTTGAGCCAAGTGTCTTTCAGAAACAGCCTTTCTACCTCTACGAAGTAGTGATGAAGTCTGCATACGCTCTACCCTCCCTAGATCCCACGTAGTGAGGTTTCACTGGCTATGTTGTTGTTTTTGCCTCTTCCACATCATTCTGCCAAAGCTAATCAGTGCTTACTTCAGATCTTCAGTCACTACCCAACATAGTGCATATCTACCTAGCAAATCCATAATGAATGAACAAACGCCTGAGATTCCGTTGCCTCCTCCAAATGTGAAGTTACTAAACGATAAAAGATTGATAAGATCTCTTGTATAATTGGAGCCTAATGTAGGGATGATCTATGTTTATTCATTTAGTTATGCCAGAGTTTTTTGTGGTCATTCAACCATCATCCTCTACTTCTTTCTCCGCCAATGCAAATTGTCTGGTGTACATAGTGTTGCAGCAATTTTCATTGTGCCTTTCTTTTTGAATGCATCATTGGTCATTTCGACTGTTGAATGTTTAGTTCAATTATTGTGCAGAAGATGCTAATTTTTCTATTTTTTGCAGGCATGGTTATGGAAGATGGCAAGCTATTATCGATGACAAAGAGTTGAGAATCCAAGAAGTTGTCTGTAAAGAGCTGAATCTTCCTTCTATAACTTTACCAGTGCCTGGAGCTTCTCAGCCACAAGTTCCTCCTGCTCCTGGAGCTTCTCAGGCGCTTCCCGCTTCAGGGGTTTCACAAGTTTCTGCTCCAGGAGTCTATGAAGCACCAAATGGTCTGAATACAGCTAATGCTGGGACTACTGGAAATCAGGTGAAGGCTGCTGATGAGACTAACCATGAAGTCTCACATGGTACAAGCGATCCTTCAAACAGAACCCAACTTCATCAAGATTCGTCTTTGTTATATCATTTTAGAGAGATGCAGAGAAGACAAGTTGAATTTATAAGGAAAAGGGTGATGCTTCTTGAGAATGCAATTAATGCTGAGTATCAGAGAGACGTTGTTGTAAGTCATCTTAAATTTTCAAAAATATCTGATGTTGGAGTTCATTAGATTATACTTGGAAGTCCATAAGTCATTGATCTGTATCCAAAGAGGGTACTAACAAACCTGGTTTCGTCTTCTTTCCTTCTTTTTTTCTCTCCTGGTGTCACGTCGTCTCAGAAGAAAAACTAAGACTTGTAGATCAAGTGTTATGCTTTTTCCTTAAGAGCCATAGGACTACGAACCTGGTTTGATTGGGGTCCTGTAGACTCTAGGTATATTTCCGTTGTCATTCCATGTTAGCAGGCTAGCCTTGGAACTTCATGTTCCGGCTAGTTCTTAATCATTGAATATGTAACCTTGTGGTGTCCCAAACTATGTAAAAGGTTACATTTCTCTATGATTGATAGAGCCTGTGAAATTTGATGTTCTCTTGAGAAAGAACCTTTGGTGTGTTAGATATATACATTCTACGGACTTTTTCTGTGAAGCTTAAAGGAATAGAATTTCATGTGTTACTTAGTCTTTGTTTTCTCGTTGTCAAGGGACAGACGAGTCTTTATTCCTTCTACCTGTCTTGGCAGATAAATCATGACTTATCCCAAATATTTGTTGTTGAGAACTGCTTTTGACCTTTGTAGTTTCACTTTGCTCATTTTCATGTTTTGTGATTTTTGTTTCTCATTTTGTTCTTATATGACTTATGTTTTAATAGTTGGGATTTGCACCCGCATTGATTGATTTGATCATTTGAGGGCAATTAAACCTGTATTCATGTGCTTCCCTCAGGGTTGCGGAAAACCTCATGAACTGCCAGGGAAAGAGATGGAGTGTGACACCAAGATTGTAGACGAACTAAGTCGAAGTGTTGAGGCAGCTGGCACTGAAATGATTGATAATTTCCCAAAACTTATTGCAATTTGTAAGTATAGCCATTCATTGCTTGAAGCTTCTCTAGTGCATCAAGAAGCTACTGACTAGCATGCTATCATACTTCTGAACGCAGCTCCACAGGGAATCTCTGAAATTGCTTGTGATGGTGAAGTGGATCGTTTGAGTGTTGCTCAGCTCTACAATAAGGTGAATATTCTGCTCCCGTACATATCTCAGGATTTAAGCTTATATGCACGTGTATCCCATCTTTTTTTTAATAAATTCGTTAGATGATAAATGTTATGAGTCGTTTGTAATGATAGTACAAAAGCCAACATCTCAATAATGTTACGATAATATAATCTTTCATAGAACATTAATTACAGAAGAATGATCGAGATAAAATATAAAAAATAAAACATAGAAGAAAAGACACCATACAATAATCTTTCCATTACCAATTTTATTTTGTACAACCATCCTTAACCCAAAAAATCAAGAAATAATTCAGAACAATGTCACATGATACAATATTATATAAAAGATGAAGTTTGCATACTAAGTTTATTTTGGACAATCTACCACTCAACATGAAAAAGAAAACCAAATCATAAGCTAACATAAACGATCTAAAGAAATATATGTTCATATCTTATACTTCTAAACTTAACACTTGAACTATATGTAAGAAAACTTCTCCTTTAATTTCATAATGAAGCTATATGTTTATTTTCTTTGTTATTTTTGACGATATGTATCTATATCATGTATCTAGGAAGAAGAACAGAGACCAGTAACTGATGGAAAATACATGAATATGATGATACGGAACAATTTACTGATATTTAGTGTCTTTTCACCTACCAAACTATAAGAACAAAAAAGTAAATCATAATACATAAATTTATTTCTAGAGTCTCAAAATTCAAAGAGTCCTGAATTGAAGGTCAGTATATTAAAGTGAGTTGTTGAAACTTCAATTCATATTCCATCATTATGTAATTAAATATTATTATTTTAATAAATTAATAAGTTTATTTTTATTTAGTGAAAAGGGCAAAATGGTAATCCAACTTTGAATATTGGAGCTTCCCAATGAAATTTTTTTGAATAAAATTGAAGAATGAGTACTTTTTCCTAAAATTGACTCTTAATACCTGCTTGAATATCTCATATTTTTCTGAAGAGAAATTGACAATTTCCAATCAAAATATATTCTGCTTTTACTCACAATAGAGAAACTTATCAAAGAAGAAGCTGACATTATGAAATGGCGAGAGATAGCCAACTTTAAGGTCAAGACTAAGGGTGTGTTTGGTATGGAGGAAAATGTTTTCCTGGAGAACAAGTAGATTTTGGACTTATTTTCTCATGTTTTTGTTTGTGAGTAGATCAGTAGAAAGTATTTTCCGGAAATGATTTTTGTGTGTGGGATGGTGGGGGCTGTAGGGGGGCGGCCGGGGGAGAGGGGTAGGAGTTTTACCCCAATCAAACTTTACCAGTTGCAATATTTTTACACCCCGTAGACATGCCTTTTTTGGGGAGGGGGTGGGGGGCTGGCCGGTGGGGGAAGGTCAAGGGATCAGTGTGAAAAACAAAAAATAAAAAATTTTTGAAATTGACAAAATATTTTTTAAATTGAATGTTTTTTCCAAAAAAATGATGTAATTTGAATTGGAGGAGAGTCATGTGAAAATGTTTTCTCCTTAATTTTTGAAGGGTAATTCATTTTCCTTAATTTGAGGAAATGGTTGATTTGGAAAACATTTTCCAAAACTTTGTCTCCACCAAACATGGGAAAATTGGAAAACATTTTCCAGAAAATGTTTTCCTTCATACCAAACACACTCTAAATGAACTTCCCATTCTAATTTCTAATTTAAGAGAACATGTATATTGGTTATTATTATAATTTATAATGTAAAAAAACATCATTTTACCATTGCATTCACAAATATTTCTGTTGTGCAATAACTGGATTAGGGTTCCGTAGATAAAACCAATGCAAGAAATTGAAAGCATGTTGAGTTTATACAGACATCAAAGTGACAACAATCAATTTTGAAATTCAGTTGAAAGCAAAGCCAAATTTAAACTGATATCAAAGATTGAATGTTTAGAAGACAATGAAAATGTGAGGCTACATAGTTTTAAAATATGGAACAGAAGTTGGGAAAGAAATGGAGTTATTAAATATAAAAAGATTGGCAATATTTGAACACCTAATTAATGATCTTATAGGCTAGAAAATTTAGAATGCTATATGAATAAATTATGTGTACTTCGCTTTTATGTGTATTATTTCCCTGTGATATTTCATTCATATTTATTTAATCGGAACACTATTATAACTTCAAATACGCAAGTTCTATTATTACTCATGGCAAAACTAAAAATTGAGCATAAAATAATGCAGTAAAGAATCAAATCAATGGACATAAGGAAACCTGCAAAAAGTTAACCTAATACAGCTTAAGCCTATAGGCTGAAAGACAGAAAAATTCCATGGCAGTAGATATTTGAAGTATCAGCACATATAAAATCTAATCTATGATGCATAACAGAAACATTAGGCCGAAGCATGTCCCTACTTGCATTTCTTTTTGCATATGGGACAAAATAGTCGATACATGTAGAACTGTAAGGTGCAGCTACAACAACTCATATCTTCAATCAAAATGCATATTTGCCGGAATACGAGATAAAACACATTTTCACAGCAAGGGTTGTGAAGTAGGTGTTTTGTGCTTTATTTTTTTTGGTTTTGCAGATGTGCAAGGTACTTTCTGACTATGGTGAAGATTCATTTAATGCAGTAGCAAGTCAGCCAACTAGTCTGGCGTTAAAAAGGAACCTCCTTCCACTGGAGGCCTTTTTCCAAGAGATGAAACGTGTACTTTCTTCTGCGCATCAGAATCCTGGTAATGCTCCAGGGAGTGAACTTCAAGAAGATTGGAAGCCCGAAGGTGGAAACCCCTCTCCAGTGCCATCATTTCTAAGGGATGGTAGGCTTCACAGTGCTGAGGAAAAACATGACAATTTTCCAACAGGTACAGAATTTGTGTCCGAGGGTACTAACAATTTAAGGACAACAGAAAACAATATATCCCATGATATTAGCCCTTCGGAGATTCCTGGAGAGTAGATAAAACACTGCAGTTTAAACGGAGATACTGATATAGAGATGGTGGAGAAGCAGGATGATACTGATGTTAGCACCACCAATGTTGTGATGGATATAGCAGAATGAAACTGTTTTTTAGGGCGTTCCACTTGCTGACTGAAAGTAAATTCTGTAGGGAAATGACATCTCCTAGAAACCATTATAGAATGACTACCTGAGAGCGACTGTTTTCCTTTTTTCTTATTTGTGTTTTCCACTCGTCAAGTACTCCCTTTGAAACGCGAAAACATACTTTACTAACCTGCATAAGCAAAAGCGTTAACATCTTGATTGATTGATCGAATCAATGTATGAAAAAGTGATCATAAGTCTGTAGGGATAGATGCAGGGCAAGTGTTCATTTGTACTGGACTCATTTTCCTGTAAGCATCCCATGTATATGTAGGGATAGATGCAGGGCAAGTGTGCATTTATGCTGGACTCATTTTCCTGTAAGCATCCCTTGTATATGTAAGGGACCATACTGTGAAATTGTAACTTTAATCTATTGACAACATGCCACATATAAATTGTAAAACTGTAACTTCAGTATTTTTCACCTTAGCGTAAGGTGAGTCACTATCTAATTTCTTTCAAATATTTTACTGTATTTTTAATCAATATGAAATTTCGTACTTGTCGAATAAAAAGTTTTCTCTGCTTTTCTTGAAATTTAACATCTATAGCTATATTCATGAGTGAAGTATAATTGGATAACCATCTCTTCTATTATTTTTTCCATCCTTGTAATAAAAAAATTGGTAGGTGGAAATTATATGAAAAATTGGTTAAGATACTCTTAAATATGGTTCGCTTTGAGTTTTTAGCCAATGGGAGTAGGATCTGCTCTCAAGCATCTTTAATCCTTCAAGTTTGCTAAATGGAATATTTTTTAATTTTTTATTTCAAATTTGGTGCGCGTTATCTGCATTAAAGCTTGACTAATTTAGATTCATGCATACAAAGAATGCTCCCTGCCATCTTTGGTTAAGGGGATAACAACTTTATCCACCTATACCTATCCTTTGTTAGTATATTGAAACGCCTTTAGTTTGACTTAAAAACTAACGTGACTATAAAAAAGTACTATCAAAAGTACAATAAAAATCAATAGATATTTAGACTTGTTAAAAAAAAATCGATCCTTGAATAGTTTGTTTTGCGTCAATATTGAGAAAATAAAAAATGAAAAATTGAACAATTTAATCCCATTTAATAAATAAGAAATTAATCAAATTTAATTGATTGTTTAAAATAATTAGAATCAGAGCAATCGAGTCTCACCTTATTCAATCAATTTATTTCATTTTTTTAATAGTCATCATTAATTTTTAAATTCATTATTATGCTTAATCTACTCTCCACTAAAAATGCTCCATTTATCAATGTTAAAAAAATTAAAAAAAAAATGTGCAAGTTTACATATTTAAAGGACAATTTGGCTAAAAAATCGGTTAGTTTTGACGGCTCTATCTCCACTCACCCCCACCAAACGCACGCTGTACCCTATTGTTTCCTCCAAATTTCAATTCCCTTCTTCTTCTTCTTCTCCTCTCCATTTTACAGAGAAAGGGATTCTAGAATCTTCCATTTCTGCGATTCTTCTTCGATCCTCCTTGCTCTCTTTCTCATGGATCCTCCTACCTCTTGGGATTCCTTGCGAAAGCAGGTAACAACATTCATTCATCATCTCAGATCGAATTTCTGTTTTTAATTTTACGTAAACAATGATTTAGATGACTTCTCTATTTTTGCTTACTGATTATGTTAATCTTCTCTATATGGTTATACAACATTTCTCCAAGGAGAATTGTGTCTTGTCGGTGTGCAGTTTTCCAGAATTTTGGATGATGATACATGAATTTGAGTGATGAGGTTGAATAGATCTATGGGGTCTGGGATAGGTTTTGTGATCCTGTAGTTACGGAGGGAGATTTAGAGGTAGAACTGCTAGGTATTGATTTTTGCGATCTGACTATACTCTACCAGAATTAAAAGGTGCAATGACCCGAACAGCCAGAATTACTGTGAATATATACCCTGAAACCATTCTAGGAAGCAGCATTGGTAGGATTAGATTTTGCTTTTTAAATTGTTCTGTTTCATTGGGTTGCTGGTTAGGATATGTAAACTTCATGATGTAATGCTGCTCATGTGCTTATTGGTCCAGCTCGTGTATTAATTCCCCCGTAGATGTAGTTTTTTATTGCATAAGTTTTGCTAGAGAAGCATAGGGGAGATAGTTTGGTGTAATGCAATTATTGCAGATCATATTTCTTTTTACTCTTGAGGGTTAATCTTAGAAATTAACCATAATGGTGTCTCTTCTTGCTTTCCATTCGAGTGGAATTTAAAGAGAGTTTCCATTAGAGTGGAACCTAAAAAGAGTGATACAAATTGTTCTATATTTTGTTGACAATCTGGACTATGACTACTTATATTGGTGCTTGGTTATGTGATTGAACAGGATCGTATCAATAGTTATGTAAGTGGTTTTGACGGAAAGTTGATTGATTTTCGTCCAAATCCTTGCTACTAGAGGCCTGAAATATTGCATATGAAAATGAATGAGAAAGGTACAACTCAAGTTTTGGGATTCTCGACAAATTAGCTTTGTCAATGATTTGCACATGAAGTTGTTCCCCTTATTGTACTTGTAAGACCTTATCACAGAAAGCATGATCATTTCGCACGATCCAAGTATACCTTTTAAATTTAATATATGCTTTCATGCCAAAGCCCATGCTGTTATTACAGCCAAAACAAATTTTCCAATGCTGAGTCTTTCATTGTGAAACTTCGTTGTATCATACTCTGACACTCATGTTATCATTTTAAATTTGAAAGTAATCTGCACTGGGATATCCCTTGGTATAATGAGTAACTATTGATTTCAAAAAAATAGTGGGCATAAGGAGTAATCAGCTCCAACGATTGAAATATTTGACAAAACTATCTGCCAAATGGAAAATAATCTATCAGCAGCCTTTCCTTTCTTGAAAATTTAATTTTTCGTTCTTCCTATTCAGGCAATTTGATGCTCTTTTCTCCTCCCCTCTTCTCTTCCCCCTTTTTATAAGCTATCAATATTCCTTTTTGACCCACAATGCATTTGGTCCTTCTTAGATAATTGTACTATACAGATTTGATAGGACTACATAAAATAGGATGACACACTTGAAGCCATGCAAAATTGAGTTTTTTATCTGCTAAAATGTTCCTGGTTTTGCCACAGGTTTATTTAGTTATCAGGGCCATTGTTAATTAAGAATTTGTGAAGGGATAGGATGAGCTTGGTTTTTGGAGGGGATATAGTCAAGCAGAGTCTCAAGGATGAGGGTCTGGGAGTTCCTAGCTTTGCCAACTTATATTAGCTTTTAAGCCATTAGGAGACCATATCACTTAAAGAAAACCGAATCTGAGCAGTTTTGATTGGGAACTTCTAGCATGCGTAAAGATGAGTTTCCCACTTTTCTTTCGGGGGGTTCAGAATTTATATTCTGAGTTTCTTGGTTGCAATTTGAAGAAAGCATTTTATGAGTATTCGAAAGTTTGTGCTAGGTTGAAGTGGTCTGTCTTTAGAATTTAGTGCTTAATGTAGGAGCCTTGAAAAACCATTTTTCTTGCTTAGTCTTAGCATAGTTGTTAATTTGAGCTTATGATAAGATTGCGTAAAGAGTTCTCTAATGGTGTGGAATTGACTAGAATCATGACAAACAGTTTGCCTGTGGTAGGGATAACTTTTAGTTGGTCCTCTTTTCTTTTGCTTGATTACGCTTAGGTTCACATTGGACAATTGATCTTGTCTGTCATGTGGTGAAGCTTCTGTTGAAATCTCACGTTAATTTCTTCTTTTCTCCCCTCATATATATTGAAAACTTCTTATGCGGGTTTTACATATCCAACTAGGCAAGGAAGCTTGAAGCTCAGCTGGATGAGCAGATGCATTTGTATCGTAGATTTGTTTCAAACAAAAGTGGTAATGCTAATGATCATGATCTTGAATCTAGTATAGATCACCTTCTCAAGCAACTTCAACAAGTAAATTCACAAATGCAAGCATGGGTTTCATCGGGAGGATCTGAGATCTTCTCTCATACACTGACTCGCCATCAAGAAATTCTTCAAGATCTTTTTCAGGTATTTTAAATTATTTTTTCCCGCTTGATCTTTACGCAACTCTATTTTACACAGATTCTGCAACTACAAGCCATGGATATTATGTAGTAATGGAAATATGTGCCAAGCAAAATGCTAATACCTTGTTGCATAGGCCTATGGTTCAAAGGCAATGCTAGTAGAATATAAAATGTATGATAGATTTACACATGAGTTTGAAACCTCGCTCTTGCATCAGATCTGGTATTTAAGTAGAGAATGATACAAGGGCTAGCCCACTATTCCCGAGTTTCAAATCTGAAGCAACCCATTTCTTAGTCATCACAAAAAAAAATAATGGCTTACTAGAAACACAGCATTGGTTGTGAAGCTAGACCTTTTTTGGCGGTATGTTGGGGAAGCTAGATATTCGTTGTTCCTAAGACAAACATTCCCTTGAAAATTAGTTTTATATTTAATGGGGTCTATTTTACCTTATAGTTATTCTTGAACCACTGATAGGGGTCCTTGTCACTTGTCAGTATTGTCATGGCTATCAGCACCCATTACAACTATTGGACTAATAAAGAGTATGGGCTCTATGTTGTATTATCATTTAGAAAGCTGAAGGGCCAAATAAGTCCAAGATGAACTTTGATAAGTGGAGGAATTTGCTGAACATGCTAAGTTTGATGAGATCCAAAATTCATAAGAAGGTCGTTGAGAATCAGTTTTATTCACAGTGAGAACTAAGGGGAAGAATGAGTTTTATGCTTTTAGAATCATCTCTTGACAATTTCTCGTTCTAGCAAATTGTCTGAGCATGGAGTAAACTCTTTAGTTGTGTGAAGAACAGTTGCAACTAACCAACGAGTCTGTGGGTAAATGATGATTTGGAATGCAGTAACTTCTTTAATTGTATTGCTGAGAACAGTTGGAATTAACAGAGATCAGTGATTTCATTGCCAAAGTAAACCAGGGTAGCCTGAACAGTGAAAATTTTCAAGTATGATATGCAATTTGGTAATGGGAATCAGTGAATATCTGATCATGGAATCATACTTTTTATAGAGATGCATGTGTCATCGGACAACTCCCAAATATTTAATAGCAGTTTGTTTCCATATCCCAATGGACAATTTCTGATATTTATAATAGCATGATTAGTAAAACATCCTCTTATCAAATAAGGTAATGATACTTGAAAAACTTTCTTGTTGGACTGTAGGAGTTCAATCGGATCCGTTCAAGTTACAGAGCCAAGAAAGAGCATGCTTCATTGCTTGAAGATTTTAGAGAGTTCGACCGAACCAGGTTAGATCTGGAAGATGGTAGTGGGTCTCATGACCAAGCACTCCTTAACGAACGTGCTACTCTCCATAGGACTACTGGACAGGTAAAAAATATAAAGTTCCTTTGATATATTGATGTTGGTTAACTTTCCTTGTCATGTGAAGAAAATTCCACCACTAGTTATGATGTTGGATCCGTCTTTTCATATGTGAAAGTATTTCTCAAACACTTGGAGCTGCCTTAAAAACTTTTTGTTTCTTGCTTCTCTTTCAATGCGGATCTCTTGCTTTCCTCATATTATAGTTGGGGTGATGTGCTAAACATGAGATACATACATTTAAATAAAGTAAAAATTTAAGACTTGATCAGCGTAATATATGTTAATCTTAAAAAATGAATGTGCAGTCGTTATGGACTTGAAACCAAAACAACATGCAACTATATACATAGCTTCAAAACATTGCACCCAAACTATTACGCTTAATGTTTTTTGAGTAACAGCTGTAAAGGAAGGAAAAACTATAAGAGTGCAAAGCTCTGTCTAGATGGCCACAGATTTTCCATGGACATTGTAATTTTTAAGAGTACTTATTTTATTGTAGTAATCAGGTGCTGCTCTTTCTGTTAGTTTTATAGCCGTGTGTATTGTTGTATTTAATTGCCGACTCTTGATAATATATCAGAAGAAATTACTGACTTCTTGATATAGATGGATGGTGTGATTTCTCAAGCTCAAGAAACAATAAAGACACTTATGTTTCAAAGATCAACATTTGGTGGCATTAATTCCAAACTCAGCAATATCAGCAGTCGCCTCCCAACGGTGAGTAAACTATGTTACAAGCACCCTATATTTTTTCAATTCAATTTCTAGAGCTGAGCTGAAGCAGGAGAGCTTAAATTTTCATTCTAAATAGTGATGACATTTGCCACGAGCTGCTTCATTGATCTGATCAAGATGAGTCATCTCTTTACTGGTTGTTTGAGTATTTTATCCTTCCAAGTGTCCTCAAGGGGATTGCTTGGTATTGAGGCTTAGGAGCACCAACCTGGAGATTCAGTTTGGATCCCAGGCAGAATACCAAATACATTTTGGTGAACGAATTTACTTGAGTAATAGGTCCCCACTTATTAATTGGAGTTACTTGCAAGTTAATCCAGACATCCTGGACCTAAAAGAATAAAGGAAAAAAGGGCGAAAGGTCAAAGTGCCTGTGTTGTACTAGTAGATAATTCTCTATTTTGACACTTTGTTAGACTTCTGGTCCATTTATACCCTTCTCGATTAACTTATCGTTTCGTATTTTCCATCGCCGTTAATGTAGCTTCAAAGTGAACTTGATGGACTCTAATACGTGTAGAACACGTCTAAATGCTTTGAGAAAAAGCATGTCCAAATTTAAGCCTCAACTTTTGACTATGGTTGAAAAGTTGCCCCTCAGGTTGGAGATCTGGTAGAGGTCAAGAGCAAAATAAGACTTTCCTCTGTGGGGTGATATAAGACAGTTTAATAGAGGACACACTTGCTCAATGGTTAGTACATGGGCAAATTTGACCATTTTCCCAAGGTAAAATAAAATTAGATAATTAAAAAGGAATACGATGGTCAATGTAAAGTACTTTGAGATCTTGTATTTTTGTAAGTTACCTTTCTCAAAAAAAAAAAAAAAATCTTGTATTTTTGTGCCGTAGAGGTGTCTGTAGACTTCTGCAAGTTCTAGATTGTTTGAGAGAACAGTGATCCTGTAAGTGGGATACTTTTTCGCTTTTTCTTTTAGAAACACTTCTTTAGATCTTTCTTTTATTATTATAGAAGTAGTAGCTTCTTTTAATCATAGAAGATCTAGTGAAGTACCAAAGCTAAACAGGGCCTGCTCCCAGGTGGGGACGTCTGCCCCCTCTCTCTTATAAAGAGTGGCAGTGAGATCACATTGTTACATATTTGTGGAAAACTTCTGTTACATATGTGATCTATATCCTTTTTTTTTTATTTGCTCTTTCTCAATTTTGCAGGTTAACCATATTCTTTCAGCAATAAAGAAGAAAAAGTCTATGGATACGATCATTCTTTCATTAGTTGCCTCTGTATGCATGTTTCTCATTTTGGTTTACTGGATGACGAAATGAGACAGTAATTAATTGGACTCCTGGTGGAGCTTTAAGCACCATCTTTGCTTGTTTGTATCTTTTTGTATATTCACCAGTGAATTTTGTGACTCTTCATTTTTATACATGTAAGAAGGTATCTTGAATTGGTTTTGATGCACGCGGTTGCTATGCCAATCCAAGTATCAACATGATTCAGAATCCGTCGTTTTTGGGGCGTGAAAGTGAGAATATTCAGTAGAGGACAGAGTAGATGGTGTAAACTAATATGAAAACCAGTTGATCTGCAAATTCTATGTAATGTATTATGAGACCAAAATCACCAAATTACTGGAATCTAAGTGCAAGGATTCTGCCATCACACCCATTCCAAAGTCTTCATTACATAAATATTTCATGTATCAAAATTCTGTCATTTCTTACAAAAGCCATGTATATCAAATTTGGTTTCCAACTGAGTTATCTAGTCAGTATATTTTTCACGTCTGACAAAGTCCAAGTTAAACACAGGTTGCATACATTCCAACAGAAGAAGTTCATGACAATGTTTGATAATCGAAATAATTACGATAACTAGTATGGAACAACAAAAACTGCAATGAAATAATCAACATACGTCAATTATCAGAAGGAAGTTCTACTGTAAATCATTACGGTAGACTATAAGTAAATGATATCCACAGGAATGTGTTGACATTTAATTAGTCTTTTATCTGATAAGTGTGAACAAGACCACCACAAATTAACTATATTGAATAAATATTGAATTACAGAAGGATGTGTTGAATTTGATGACAAATAAAAAGAATAAATATTGGATTACAGAAGCATGTGTTGAATTTGATGACAAACAAAAATTGTTGAGAGAAATTGTAATATTTAGTGAAATAGAATTTGATGTATTACAAGACGTGGTGATCCTACAGGGTGGTTCTTAATAGTTGATTGATTTGTCTCCGTGCCTATTTTATCCTTGTACAATTTAAATCTAAACCAACAAATATTAGGTCTTTTTTAGTTTACATCAATTAAATAAAATAAAATTATATAATAATGTCAATAAAGGCAATCCTTTTTTTTTTCTCTTCAAATTATTGGCATAATTTATTTCATCAAACCAATAAATAGCCCTTTATGTGAATAGATCAGTTTTTTCCTTGGAAATGGCAAGTCAGTCAAAACAGAAGGGATTTAGAATTGGGAATGTTAAAAGTTTTTAAATAACACATACACACACCGGTGATAAAGAAAGTACAATCATAGAGTCATGACTTTCAGCTCACCCGACTACCCTTTCATATTTAAGAGAGAACTTACTGGTGCACATCAACATTCTTACACTCATAGCAGGTAATAATTGCTATTTGAATACCAAAATCACCGCAAACTTCACAAATTTTTTTCTGCAAGTTTAAGACGAGAATTTCAAAATCGACATTACCATATAAATAAAATGAAGAAACAAAATGTCATAAGCTACACAAAGGTGAATCATGATAAGCAAAATCATGTTTTCATTAGCTCACATGCTTATATATGTAATAATTCCACTTTTGCAGCAGACAGATATTCAATAAATTTCAAGTATTATCCTCGACATCTTCTTTTGGACGGAAAATAAGATTTTTTAGAGCAACAAACACAACTTGTTGTAGTTAAAGCATAAATCTCGATGCACAATGTAAATCTCTCCAAAATATTTGTCCGTCAAAAGCAATATTTTATAGTAATTTTCTTTTGTCAGAAAAACGAAAAAAGACGAAAAACAAACCGTAGTGCAAAATGATTGATGTTTTGGTTTTTTTAAAATATTTTCAACCTCAAATTTTACAAATCAGTTAGGTGACTTTTAGAATAAAGCAAAACCATCTTAGTTAATGAAAGAGCATCTACCCTATTACTGGACAAATTATAGAGTAAATACTTTATGAGAGAGACTTTATCTTTCTCTTTAGGTATATCCATGTCACAATTGGTATTAGAGAACTTGATTTGTGTTAGTTTCATATATTACATTGGACGAGCCTATACATTTACATTTAAGAAGTTTATCTATTTGTTCCAATTCCCATTAAATTTCATATTTGTCAAATAAGTAAGTGATGTGCAGGAAATGAAACGCTTGTGCAATCATGATATGGTATGATTATGAAGTGTTTGTTAGTAAGGAATGAGACTCAAGAATGAAATTTAAAGTGTAATTAGGGGCCTGTTGTCAATGAGGAGACATATACTGGCTTAGTCCACTAGTGATATTGTTCGTTTTTGGGCCTAGGCCTACGTGAATTTATAATGTGTCACTATAGTGTCTATATCCGTGTAGATATTTACTTCTACTCTGATATTTCATATTATCCTTCATTTTAAGTGTTAACACTCCTTTACTTGTATTTTATAATCAATAGTATCTCAATGAACTTAAACAAGCTAAATATCCAGTTATATCCATCCGTTCAAAAGCTATTCAATAGAGTATTAATCTAAATGACTTTACACCTCTTTAAACATTTTAATTAGATAATAATCTATCAATTTGAACAATAAGGATATTTTGCAATAAATTCAATTTGATGAAACGATAATTGTCAATTTTTTAATAATATACAATTTTTTCATATATCCTTTAATTTCAACTCTAAACTAGAAAAAAGATATTTTTAGAAATGCTACACAAAAGTGAAGTTTTAGCAACACTGTTTCAAGTCATACATCTCTCCCCACCCCGGTCGCCCAAAAAACATATCAATCCTTTCAGACATTTTTAGGTAGAGAAAAAAAAGCCATAAAAATAAAAATGACTAGAGAATCGCAAAAACATTAGTTACGGAAAATAGAAACATTAGTTGTTTTACCATGTTGGGTTGATGAAGGTTGTTTGGTTCCTTTTGCATCGGAGTATGACTGTTCATTTGAGTTTCACGGCGATACACCAACAAATAGAGAAAAAAATGTCCCAAAGGTCCTGCTCAACACTCAATTTATAGTTTACTAATTTATTTTATATTACGTTTACTGTTATATGGAATTTGAAATATAAATAGTAATATATTTTTTCAAGATTTCCAAATGTTTAGTTTTAGTAGGAGTACAGATTTTGAAAACAAATTTGTTAAGAAGGGGAATTAATGCTGAAATTATGAAATATGACACAGGAAAAAATGTAATTATTTTTCTATATTTGTTTTAAAAGTGAAAAATTAAATAAAAATTGATTTTCGAATATAAAACCAATTATAAATAAGGGAAAAAATAATAAACTTGAGGAATACGTTGTGGTCTCAGAAAAAATAATATAAAAGATGACAATATTTTGCAATTGTAGCACTAAATAATGACCAAAATATGTGCAATTGATGTATTTATATGTTATTCGCTCCTTTTATGTTATAGACAATATTTTTAACGATTAATTATTTCAAAAGTATTATTTTCTTTTCCCGTGCTCTCACTCTAATTTTTAAAGATCGTATATTCAAATTACATTAGAGGAGAAGGGGAGAGAGCATAATGAAGTGTACTGTGATTTTTTTGAAGCATAATTTAGTAAAAATTTACAAGTCTTCAATTATTTCTAACTTAGTATATGGTCAATATGATCACCTTAAATGAGACGAGGAAAAGTAGTATATAATTGTCGGTTTTATTGATTAATAAGTCAAAGTCAAACTTCATTACGAGGAAAAAAGTTATTAAGTTTTAGGGGGTTTGGTTCATTCAAGGAACATTATACTGGCAATTTTGTTTTAGTAAAAATTGCATTACTGCATAATTGGTCTATCAATGATGCATGAAATTGGTCCTCCGAATTTTATTAATTATTTTTACTATGCCACGTTTTACTTGTATCTAAGTAATATTATTAATAATACCGAAAGCAATTGTATTTATATTAGAAATTCTTTTACTAATTTAGTTTAATTAATTATATTTGAAAATTTAAAATTTTTTATTAATATTATGTACTGTTTAATGATGATATGAACTATTTCTTTAATTTTCATTTTTTGTTATAATAACATAAGTAAAAAAGATAAATTATTTTCATTATATAAATCAAAGGGAGCTAACATTAACATTGGTTTCAAATGAGATTTACAGAAAAACAAAAAAAATGAAAAAAGGAGCAGGAAAGCGAAAAGTAACAAAGAGAAAATAAAGCACGAGTTCCCGTTTCCTCTAATATAATATTAATAAAATAATATTTCACATTTATATAATATTAGTTGTGGATCATATTGTCGCAATATAGCGAAGATTCAAGTTAATTCTTCACTATTACCTAAAGTCCTCCTTGTTTACCACATGATAGTAGAACTTGTGTGGAGTCTAAGTTAATTCTAAATGTGCTAATTCAAGTTTAACTGGTCACTTGTCATATAAATTGATCATTAAACATTACTTCTTTTGTTTTTTTTCCTCCCATTTTTATTTATTGTACTCCAAAAAAAAGTTTCTTTATATTTCTTGTCTTTGTAACTTCTACTTTTAGGACTCATTTAAACATTAAAAAAAAAATTATTTATGAAATAATTTTTATTTTATTTGAAAATAGATTTTTACCATGAAAATTTGAAACAAAATATTTTCTTTCTGAAGGTATATTTTAAATTTGGAACTATGTTAGTATAATATGTTGTTCTCCTCATTTTTTTACTTTTAACGTTCGTAGATAGTATAGTATAAATGTTATTTGAATATTCTTTTAAAATGATAAAACATATAACTCAATTTTTCAACGTTAAATCCAGTATCAAATACAATAAAAATATATATGAATTCTATAGTCAAATGCCTAATAATAATAATCATAACCATTCTTTCTATGTCGATAACATCTAAGTATTTAATGTGTAGTGCAATAATAAGTGTTTCATTTTATATTCAATTGTATTTATATTAAAGATTCATTTTACTAATTTAGTTTTATTAATCATATTTTAAAATTTGAAATTTTATTATTAATATTATATTATGTAGTATTGTATGATAATACTAATAATAATTTTTTTAAAATATTATTAAAATAAATAAGCGTAAAGATAAATTATTTTTATTATACAAACAGAAGGAGTAATTAAATTTGTTTCAAATTAGATTCGGAGAAAACAAAAAAAATGAGAGAAAAAACAAAGGCCAGCCAGGAAAATAAAGCATGAGTCCCACGCATAAGGATATAATATCAATGAAATAATTTCCTCGTACAATTATTATTAGTTGTGCCTCATACGTAATAGAGAATTTCGTTGTTCCATGATAGAATTTGCTATCTTTTAGTTTGTGCTGCACCCGTGTCGACACAACATGAGTGTAGTGTGAGTGTGTAATCTGTGTTCGATTTGATCAAACAATTTTAAATTTTTTTATCAAAATTGATCGAGAAAATATGGACGATTTTAAAGATTACAATATAGACATTTTTTTGTAAAAAAAAAAAAAACTATTAGAAGGAATATAGAAGTTTGGGATCCGCCACAAGTGACTGAAAATATATGATAAATTGACTAGTAGTAGCTACAATTAGAGAGTTTGATTTATCAAATTTGATTTACAAAATGATAATCTCAAAAAATAGTCTCAATTTGTTTTCATTTACTTCCTTTCTTTTGTTTCTATATTTCCACACTAAAAATGAAATAAGAATAGAGTCTTAAATGATGATAAGAAAATGATTTGTAGGGCGGAGCTATTGCAAATTCCAAATATTGGTTTTAAATCAAAGAAGTAAAAAAAATAATTCATGTGTGAGAAGAATAAAAAAATATTGTGAACTAAACATAAATATGAACTTCCTAGAGATTAAATTGCCTGTACAACAGACCCTTATTTGTCATAAAAAATAAAGTAAAATATTATATAGGAAAATAAAAACGAATGAATTCAATTAATCCCTAAAAAATATAGAAAAACGGGAAGAATAGGTAGAAGGAAAATTAGGAAGGAAACAAGATTAAAATAGAATTTTGTGGGTTACGGTGAAATCGTTCTTTTATCTTTTTAAGAAACTTGTAAGAATCATTTAGGTATAGGAAATAGGAAAGGAAATATGATAAATATATAAATTACTCTCTTGTAAGTCTTCTGGATAATAATAAAAATATACTACTGACAAACATATTTCATATGCACTTTTAAATGGCGGGGGTATTGTGGAAGGGGGAAACTCTCTAGGTAAGGTGGAATTCGGTGTTGTTCTTGCTTCTACGTCTAACGTCACTATTTCGTGGTGTGCCTTCCATCTCTCATCGCCCTCAAATCATTTTGAAACTACACGGCCTGCTCAAGTCTTGATAACAAGAAGTTCAAATCCTCCGAATGTTCCAAAACCATTTCCTTACATTGTTCACTGTTTCGAGCTAACGTCTCTTTGAAGATAACGCCAATATTTACAACATATTACTCGAGTAGTATGCTTCCGGAGGAAGCCTTGCTGATCGTCTTCAGAACTGCAATCACTGTCGGAGTTTAAGTGAAAGAAACACACAACGGAATCTTATGGCCTCAGTTGGTATTACACAAATAAGGAATTAACACTGCGATTTATCAAACTGGAAATATCTCCTTTGAGGCGGGGACAAAACTGCCAAGATCGGCTGATTCAGGGCTTCTCCATTCACCTTGGAAACAGGGCATGTAAATCAAAAAACAGGGAATTATCAGGGGAACAGAAAGTATATGGCAACTGAGTCAGTCATGATTAACACTGAGATTACCCCAAAAGTTGATATTTGGGGCTCTTGGCTGTACTGTCTAGAGCTGATTTACTGGGGGACACCGCTATGGGAAGGACGCGATGTTGATTATTTGTGTTGGGACAAAATCGAAGTTGAAGAGAGAACCAACCAGCTTTCAGAATCCAAAGTGTCAATATTGAGGCTAGGGGGAAATTTCTGGAAAAATGTCTTGTGAAAATCCGAGCACGCGTTGGAATGCAGACAGCTCTGAGACCATACATTTCTGCAAGATTTACCCCCCAAGTAGCCAAACACAGCAAAGACAAGGAAGAAAGAACAATGATTTCAATGTCCCTTCTCACCAACCAATATAAGAAGATAACATTCAAGATTGGCCATCATAAATTCTCGCGGCAATTCGGATCCGAAGCCACTTCCGCAAAACCAATCAAGAAGATAACAATCAAGACATGTAATCAGAAAATTCGTGAGGGGTAATGCCAAGATCTGAGGACGAAAACTAGAGAATGAAACTTGTGAAGGGGATATGAGTACTGACAATCCAATAGATAGAGAATAATAAAAATTATTTGTATATATATAGAGAAGAAGTATGTAGGGGTGTATCCCTCTTTAGATTTCTATTGGGGTATGAGGAACGTGGGGCAGAAGCTGATCTCACGTTCAGCCCCTTATTAGTTATAAACAAAAAGTGTATAGTTGCTCAACATTCTTTAAAGAAAGGCGAGTAGTTATTAAGTAGTGTTATATCTATGTTGCAAAGTTGAGCTGTTATTGTGATTGAAATTGCTAGGTTAGAAATCTAGGGTTCTTATTATTAGACTCATCCGTGTGCTTTTCCATATTTGTGGTCCTCTCGTTGGTAACAATTTAAAACACTGTTTACCTGTCAAAGTACATATGGTTTTTGGAGATTTATCGTACTTGTCAAACTCTAAGCTTGAAGCCTCCCATTGTGATCATCTCTATAGGTACAAAACTTAATATTAATTCATCAGCATCATCCTCGTATTGTGCGCTCTCCCTGAAAAAAAAAATGGAAATTTGATTCCCATAGAGGGATGGTCCATCTATATTTTTGATTTGACACACCAAGTAAATGTGAGCGTAACATATTGCGATTGTAAGGTGAATCAGACCCCCTGTTTATAAAATAGACATTGGCAGTTCACCGACTTGTAAACCAGATGAATAAGTAAAGACATCAAAATTGATCCAGGCAGAATCCAAATTCATTTGGGTAAAAGGTTTACTACCGGGATGATCCATTTAATATTTGTCTTTGTAGAAAATTGTTTGGCAATGACAAGATGAACGAGCAAGTACCCAAAGTCCAAATGAAAAGAGCTACTCACTCCCACTTTGAAATTTTCAATGGACAAGAATTTGGCTCTACATTCATTTATACAAGTCTGATTCCATTTTATTGCAGTCCATCTTTTTTATTCCAAATTGAAGAGAAGAAACTAATTGGAATTGGTTTACCGAATCAGTAGATTTTTTAGGCTCTGAGAGGGTGTGACCGTCAACATATACGCGTCAACAAGTTATCTGATTAACCGTAGGTTGTAAACACAGAGGGTAATTGACATTTCGTGCAAAAAACTCAAGCAAAGCTAAGCATAAGGTACAATAGATCAATTTCTCAGGAGAATTTGATGAGGGCCACAAACGTGGCCTCTACTTTCAACAAAAGGACTGGATTTTTCCAACCATCATCGCTTTTCAATCCATTCCTTATTCATCATAAATTCATTGAAGGAAATGCAGAAAGTTAATAACCTATCCCCCTTGCCTTTTAGGAATCTCGTTTGGCCATTCGGAAGCCACTGTTCACAAATCTGAAAGTAAAAGCACCCAAAGAAGTATAAAAAACTCAGGAGAAGAATAAGAAACTGCAACTAAATAATGAAACATACACAGATGTCAAAACATGGATAGGTAGACACTATGCAGAGGAAAGATTGTGACTCCTTTATTTATTCTGTAAAGAGAGTAGGCGTGCTATCAGATGATCTGATTTACTATATGTTGAAATTCAACCCTCCTCAAACATGAAGTGATCATGTTACGGCCTGCCCGCAGAAAACTTCAAGGAAAAAAAAGGAAATTCACTGAGAAGAAAAACGATAAAAAAATTCAGCTCCTTATCTTTTATTTATTTTGGGGGATTTTCGATTTAAATGGTGAAATAGATTAGTGCAATATAATGCAACACACTAATAATAAATAGAAAAGGAAGACGTCTCATACTTAACATTGGGGCCCATATAAGGTTGAGCTCGAGAACTGTCACTTCTGAGTAAGTAAACTTTCTGAATTTCCAAGGAATTTGGCCAGGATGAACAGACGAACTCCAAGAAATCACTACCTTCACCCTTCCATATGTCAACTAGCACACTTATGTGAAGCCGCACATCCTCCCCTAAATTCTCATCATTTCCTTTTGGAATGCTAATTGCTCCATCAATCATTGTTGCCTCGATTTTGATATGTTCATCCTCGCCAAATTTTCTCCTCAAGGTAACCCACTGCTCTCCTGGCCGATCTTCACATTAAATGTATTAAATTAAAAACTTTGTCACGACAGGCTGGAGAAGAAAGCCAAATATCGTGTGAGACATTAATAGGGATGCCAATTCACCCATGAAGGGAACATTAAAAAATTATGTAAAAAGGGCTTAAAGAAATTAACAGAGCTAGTACAGTTTCTTTGCCCAAAATGCAGGAAAGGCAGGTAAGCTATAGAGATTTTAGTAGTAAATAGCACTGCATAATAACAAAAGAAATTGGTTGACAAGGAATATATCCTTTCTCTTTGGATAGAATAAACCAAAGGATGGAAAAGAATTGAATCTGCAGTCTATATATACTGAAAGAACTGTTCACTTCGTTGTAAACAATTCAACTATACGAGTCGACAGCCACACCATAAAAAACACTTGTCAGTTGTAAGAATTTATTTCTCCTATTAAGGCTAGTGAACTGTATCTGCATTGTAACGAAATATACCCAAGCACACGGATGTATGAAACAGCATGGACAACATTAACGATCTATGGACAGCCTGCAGACATTCACAAACATAAATAGACGCATACAGAACCAAAACGCACACCATCTTAGATAAAGCTACCTCTAGTGACCAAATGTAAGTCCTTTGTAAACCAATTGGCTTAATTCAAAATAACAAGTTTTTATAGGTCTCTAGTCCTCTGAATTGATATTCCAGCTTCATTTAGGTCTATTGGCCCCAAAATTGTCAATGGCATAAACTTAAGATAATGGATTCAGGCACAGCCGCACAGGGTTTCAAATAAAGGGGGGGGGGGAAAGAGTTGAGTCAGAAAATCATTACTTTTGAATTTGAACCACTCTCGAGGGTTCCTCTCCCATATATCCACAAAACGAAAAATAATAAATATGTGTTTTCAGTATTTTCCTTTGCCTCTGTTGCGAATAATCATTAAATAATTAACGTGTGTTTTTCTCTATAGCTTAACTTTTGATGACATGCCCACACATTTCAACATGGTATCAGAGCAGGCAGAGTTGGGTACGTCGGGTAGAATCAAACCTCACCGCCACCCAAAATAAAAAGAATTTTCACTTACTTGGCCATGAAAAAAGAATCATGCCTGCAAGTGAGGGGGTTCATTGGTAGTTTAAATGAGAATAGGTAGTGTTTTTATTTGTATTTTGAGATTCGACAACTTTAGGGACCTTGTAAAAAGGTAACCGGGTTTATTACTTACAGTATTGCAAGGTGTCTTGTTTTGAATATTGCAGAGGAAACAAACCCAGGGACCTATTAGAGGTACCAGGCTCTCATTATGAGGAGCCAGTCGACTGCCAGCTGGAATAGTACAGAAGTAGGTGCACACTTCAGTCCCGATGGCGTCAGAAATGTTGATGATTTACAAACTAGGGACCTGTAAAGGTAAAACCTGGGTTTTATTACTTAAGTATTGCAGGTTTCTTACTTGAGTATTGCAGGGTTCTTGTTTTGAAGTATTGCAATTAAACAACCAGGGACCTAGTAGAGGTACCAGGGCTCTCATGATGATGACCAGTCGACGCCAGCTGGAGATGTACAGAAAGTAGGTGCCCCACTCTCGATGGCGTCATAAAGTGGTGACTTTCCCCACCAATGGCAAAGAAGTTGAAGGAAAGTGACTTGTCTATAACAAAGACACTTTCCTAAACACTTTTTGGTAGTTTTTTGCAACTTGATAAAACTTTTCAAGAATTTGCAAAGCCTAACTCCACGTCAAAGGCAGAATCAATTCCAAGAACAGCATAAATCTCTGAGCTTTTAGATGTAGCTGTTTAGGAAGTTATTCTCTTGTTCTTATATTGTAAAACTATTCCTGAAACTATAAAGGAATCAGTGGGTAGCTGGTTGCAAGTCTAAGTTATCCCTAAGTGGAATAGCTAGTGGGTATATTCGTTTCACTTAGGGCCTTGTTATCAATAGAGGATATTGCTTAACGGTAAGATTGAGAAACTCCTTTCTTCGTTTTGGTGTATCGTGTTTCACTTTTGGCTTGTGAAAGATTATTGAAAGCGATTTGAAAAGTCCTTTTGAGAACCGTCGTGGTTTTACTCCCTTAAGCAAGAGTTCCACGTAAAATCATGGAATGTTGATTGTTACTGCATTTAACTTTCTGGTAATTTTCTGGAGTTAGTAAAGGGGACCTTGTCCTTACTTGTTAAGTGAAGGCACACCTATTCCTATCAGTGGGTATCAGAGCAGGCACTCCCTATTTGGTTACACCAATGAAGTGATATTTGTTCTAGAATGGCTTGCTCCACTTAATCTTGAAGAAGGGTCCAGTCGTCAAACAAGACCTCCCCGTTTCAATGGAATTTGTTACAAGTTGTGGAAAGTTAAATGCATACGATTACCCTTCAATTGTGAAATGAAACAGACAGGGACCGGGTACCCTGGAACAGAGATCGTAAACTTCTGCTTCTGATTGGTTGTCAAAAGGGCTCTTGCTGCTGGGGGGATTCTTCTTAGTGACTCAAAGAATCCTGATGAGCTCCAAAAGATGTGTCGATAGTTGCCTAGTGCATGAGGATGAAACACTGTCTTCAATGAATGTTTGCTTCATGGACACACAGAAAATAAGAAGAAGACAATAGGTTAACTCTTCTTGACATAAAAATGACTGGTAATACCTCTAAAAAATTGAGCAACCTTGGCAAAAGTCATGTTAGATTCTGTATATGACTAACATCTTAAAGAGATACCATGATTGCTGCACTTGAAGTTTTTAAACTGTAAACAAAGGTCAATTTGAAGACAAATGTCAAAATGGTGGTCCCCTCTAGAGTTAAATAACTCTGGAACTTAGAACCAGTTTGTGTCAGATTAACTGAAGAAGCTGAAAAGCTGAATGGAAAGCCAAATAGTCCTGCAAGCTGAAATTCAGAAAATTGAAAAACTCTGAGAAAAATCTTAGTTTGTCACTTGAAAAGATTACAAAAAAATTATACAGGATATGTGAACTTCGAAGAGCTTGAAAATTCCTTAAGTGGACCAAATCCTCAATTGCTGTCAATGTGCCAAATCAGAGTAATTTCAATACGAAAGGACCTAGGAAAGTCTAACATAAGTCTCCTTATAACCCTCACATAAGTTATGTGTTATGTGTCGGACAATCTGTTGTGTCTTCATTGTGGTAAGAACGGGACATTTGAAAATGAGTGGTGTTAGCTGGAGAAAATCGTTGAAAGATACTCTAATTTGCTGAAAGACCAAAATGTTACCAAAAGAGAGACCGGTCCCTACAGAAGCCTGTCTCAACTCACAGATTTGCAAAGAAAAAATCTATCCCTGCTCCTTGTCCTTTTTGTTGAAAGCTTCAAAGGCTACCATATTGGACCAAGTACAATCTCTGATCACTCCTTTGTCTGCTTAAAACATGGAGGAAAGAGGGCTCCTAGGGAACTCAAGCTTGAAATGGTTCTCCCAAGCTTAACAAGTAATTCTTGTTGCAAGTATGAGATGAGCAGCAGCAATGTTGGTATATGTACATTGGCTCTCCTAAACATATGACTGGTGACATCAAAATTTCCTCTCACTCAAGACACTTCAAGGAGGAGTGGTCCTCTTTTGGTGATGGAAAGACGGGTACGTTTTTGGATGGCGATTTTTGGGCTGAACCATGGAAAGGATGAATCTGAAAAATTTGATCCTATAAAGTGATGAAGAGTGGTATAAATCCAGTAAAAAACTCAGTGCATTGAAGAAAGCATTCATGTTGTTTTTGATGACGATTGAAACTTAAAAAACAGTGATCAAATGATGAAGATGATGTGTTCAAGCTTTCAATTCATAGAAATTTGAATGAATGAAAGCTGATGCAGACAACAGTTGAAAAAATGACCTTTATAAATCAAAATCTAGTCCTACCTAAGAGTCTAGATGAGGTTGAAAAGTGTAATGAGGTACCTGGACAACTCCGAATTCCACCAAGAGTACATCAAACTTCCCACAAATGAATGTCACATTCCTGATGAAAGACATGCTGATCAGATCAACGGTCTCCCGTAGCAGATGGAGCATGTTCATCAATCCTCTTGATAATCTTATTTTCCTATGAACTCTGGAATTCATACTAGATTCAAAAACAAGGATCTAAAAATCTAAAGGTTGCATTTTCACAATTCAGCATTCATATCAAGCTTTTGACCCAGAATGTGAGGAATCCGAGCACGCGTTGGACTGCAAGACTGCTCTTGACCAATACATTCTGCAGAATTTATCCAAAGTAGCCACACAATGCAAGACCAGGAAGAAGAAATTGTATTCAAATGTCATGTTCTACACCAACCAAACCCATCCAGAAGATATATTCAAGATTGGCCATCATAATTCTCGAGGCATTGCCTGGATCCAAAGCCCCTTCTAGACAAACCAATCAAGAAGATAACAATCAAACCCTCAATCATAATTCCGGGAGTACTTTGACAGATCTGAATGAAGTCGAGAAGAAACTTGTGGAAGGGAACGGTATTACTGACAATAGATAGATACATAATAAACATTATTTGTATATAATATAGAGAAGTATGTGATGGGTTTGATCCCTCTTTGAGGATTTCTTTTGGGGTAATGTAGGCAACTTGTTGACGAAGATGTCTCACGTGCAAGCCCTTTTAGTTTAATAAAAAAAAGGTTGTATGTTGATCAACATTCCTTTAATAAAGAAAGGCGATTTGTTTATCTGTGTTGCCAAAGTTTGAAACTTGTTATTAAAAATGGGGGGATTGAGTTGATAGGCCGTGAAATCTACACAATGGGTTCCTTATATTATGACTCATCTGTTGTGCTTTTCCATATTTGTGTCCTCTCTTTGTAACCCAATTTTAAAACAATGTTTTTACCTATCAGTACTACTGGTTTTGGGGCAGTGTTATCTTGGTTTAATGTTGAATTTATCATCATGCCTCGACTCTAAGCTCGAAGCGTCTCTTGAGTGCTCTTCCGTGGAAAAAAACTGGAAATTGATAGCCATAAGACTGGGCACTGCAGTTAGTTTTTCCTAGGGAAAGTGTAAGAAACTAACTCAATTAAGGATATTTGGAAGGACTGTGTATACTTTCGGCATACAAACCAGTCATATGTAAAACCACCACACTGTTTTAAATCTTTGGTACTAATCAATATTGCAGATCTAGACCATCAAAAGAGAGACAAAGCTCCTGCTTATTTGCTCGATCACCTTGAGGCTGTCTACTCAGCCTGTCACTTTATAGGGTCTACAAAGATATTATATGGTATAAACTTCTCGATTCATCTTGCAAAATAACTTATTGACCTTTGTAATCTACCATAACGACACTCATGGCAGCAGTCCACCAGTTTTGTTTGGAGACATTTTTGGGACGGAGGAAACCCCTCTATGATGAGCTTTGAGTTGGAAGTTTGTTCCCAAAACCAACCATGTATTATTTACTCTCGGGTTTTTCCTCAAGTAGATAGTCCATCTGCAATTTTTGATTGAACAGCCAGTACATTCAAGTGATGATTTCCTTTTAATTTTTTCCAAACGAGCATGTAGAATGTAATCACATCATGTTCAATCACTCAAGCAAGCCTGCTGGTGAAGAGAAGGGTGCTCTTAGGGCTAACTTTTTCCCAAATTCAAGAATTTGGCATGCCTTTATTACTTGTTTATCAAAGTTGATAACAATCCCCCCTAAAGCAATTATTCTTCTGTCTAAACCAATCGACATTCCTTCAAACAGGAGGTATTGCTACCGATCGATTTTATCTAGGTTTTTCTATAAATTTAATATGTCCAATTTTATGCGATTGAAAATGATGAATCAATGTCCAAATTGATGTCACCTTTATTTTATGGTACTACAGTGCTTCTCAATCGTTGAAGAGAGGAAGAAATTTCTATTTCTCGGTATCATCGTTGTGGTAGAATAGTAACATCACCACCGATCCTGGTCCCGTCAAACACTCTCCTTGCATCATTCACTGTTTTTTGGAGCTCATCTCTCCTTGGCTCCGAGGAAGCCTTTCCAATCGTCGTTCGGAACTTTTAACTCACTGCCGTAGTGTGGAAGTTAAAGACCACAAAGAATGTTCTTTTAAACTGGGGCTCACTTGCCTTCACAGAAATGAAATGATCTACTGCGAATCAACTTGAAAATATTCGAAAAACCTGCCAAGGATTACTTATTTTGGGCTGTCCAAGACATAAAAGAATAAAAAAAGGAACTGATGATCATAAAAATGATTTTCCTTGCCTATGAAATTGATGTTAGATATTGTGAGTTAGGAATTTTTTCAATTTCTTAATGCTCCGTTTGTGTTTGAATTTTAACCCGCATTAAGCCCGCATTCAAGTATAGAATACAATAGTATTGACTGTTTTGGGCTTTTTAACTGCCCTCTTTTTCAAACGATATAGATTGCATAAACCTGTGACAAGAACCAAAAAATTGTTTGGGTATTTTAATATTCATTTGTTATAAATTGTGAGATTCCTTAGTTTGTCTAGCCACTACGCGGTAATCTAAAAATTAATCCAAGAAATGCGTTTTTATATATATAATAGTTTTTTTTTAAAAAATTTCAAGTTTTAGTAATTTCAATGTTCAAATTCAAGTTCATCTAATTTTCTAAAATTTCTATAAGTTCAAGAATTTCTATTAGAGTTCAAGAATATAATTTCAATTTAACCCAAATTCAACTATTCAATGTTAAACTAATCTAAACTTCTAACTTCTAATTATTTGTTAATTATAACTTTAATACTTAGTCTATACAATCATATAAAAATCCACAATTTTAAAAGAAAAACTAATACTAAAATCTAAATTTCTCAATTCCTCTCCCCTAACTAACATAATCAAGTGGTACATAACAATTCAATAACTCAACTTCAACAACTAAAACAATATTAAAACTAAGAAATCACATATAATTACTAGAATTTAAAAAAATTAATTAAAACTAAACCCTAACCTTATAACAATGAAGGAGGGCGTTGGGGTTTGCTGGCGACAGGGTGACAGCTGGGTTTGTCGGCGACGGGGCCGACCAAAAAGCAATGGACTTAACAACATTGTCCGTCACTTATTTAAAGTGTTGACCATATATGGTACAAAATTCGCAATAAAAAAATTGACGGACTAAGAGATGTCGTTCGTTGCTTTTTAAGCATAATTTTATAAATAATTTTTTTTATTATAAAGCAATGGACAGCGTGACAAATGACATCGCTTTTTGAAGTGACGTCATCGTCGCTTTTTCTAATCCTCGTTTTTTTGCCTGTTTTTTTAGTAGTGAGGCCTAATTTGCTTTTTACAACAAGCATGGTAATATTCTCCCTGTAGGGGCACCAAAACAATCAAGATTGCTGATTTTGGCTCTCCGTGACCTGGAACAGGGCACAAACAATAAACCGGGAACTATCAGGGGAACAAAGAAAGTATATGGACGCCTGAACCTGAATCTGTTAGGGAACATAAGTTGTAAATGAATTTCTAAACATATTTGCTTCCTCTATTTGAGAATCCCCTCCAGCATCATGAAAGGTTATTAGTTTATTTCAATCAACTATTATGAAGATACAATACACAACGTCAACAAAGCCAAAAAATATTCTTATACTATAAAGTGATTGCATTCAAATAGAAAGACGGTTTCTCATTCATAAAAACAAATTCACATTACTTCACTATAAAATGCATAAAAACAAAAAAGAAAGGTCAAACTCAGGTATCAGATTTGTAATAATTTAATATATGGTAACTATGATAAGAACAACTCGAACATGCCTTGTCCAACATTCCCTGAATTTTGATTTTTTTTTGCCATCTTATACTAATTCTTGTAAGTTGTCGAACAACAATTTTCCAACATTCCTTCATTTTCTTCAGCTATCGACGGCTTCCCCCTTCAGCCACCTTTGTGTCTGTAATCCTGTCTTTTGCGTAAAATAATCACCAAAAGAAAGTGCTCATTTTCCATCCAACAAAACATCCCCAAGGTACGATGCATCGAAAGAGAATAGAAAATGAAAAAGAACATAGAGATTATAAAAATGTACTTTGAGAATCAATTGCACAAGGTTTGTGGATTCAGTTATAATAAGCTCAACATCACTGATAAGAGGTTTCTCATCTCAAATCCTTGTTGCTCATGACTCCCCAAGTCCATATATCCCTCGAACCTACATATAATGGATGTAAATCAATTTCAGTATTTATAAACGAATCCCGGGCAAGGGCTTTGCAACCTTATCCCTTTTAATATAGTTATATAGGGTAAATCTAACCTTTTTTCTCTCACTTTCCGAAGAAATATAGTCCAATGTCCTCTTTTACAACTCGGACAAGATTGTCGAATAAACTTGGCCAAATGTCCCCACGTGGAAGTGTCAAGTTTAAGAGTGTGGGGCAATAACCTTGAGAAATCATACCACTGTTAACGACTAACTCTGGCAAGGAGGATTGAGCCTGGACTTCCCCCGGTGCGTTTCTAGAGCACCTAAGATGTCAAAACTCCCCTAAAATTCAAATAAAAAGAGACAATTATATAGGGAAGCGAAGTTGAGTGTGCAATTCTTCAATTAAAAAAAGATTCCCTTCACACCTATATTCTATATATTATATATATATATATATATCTATATTCCTTGCCACCTCTTTTGGACAGCATATAGATTTTTTAAGCAACCACCACAACCTGCTGTAATAAAAGCATATTCGAGACCGCAAAATGATCCATGAAGCAATTTTTTTTGTAGACTAAAAACATACATAGAAAGTTTCATTTAAAGCTCAATGGTGTTTTTGCTTTTCATTAAGTTAAAAAGCAACAATTATGGTTCACATATAACCTACCAACACCATTCTTATTCCCATACCTGAAAAATGATGATGGTCCCATATTCCCATAATACATGCTATAGAGGTGAAAGCACTTCAAAGTCCTCAAGAATTTATACAATATAGGTATTAAGTTCACTACCATCTCATTGAACATTGTTATTCAGAGTTTCATTTGTCATGACTGACAACTATTATGAGCAAACTCATTTTCCATAGTTTGGACATATATTGGACAGTGCCCTTTCAATATTTTCGTGATCCTATGGCATCCTTAGATAACCATTAATTCATGGGAAAACTAAGCACCAGATGGTTCATCCAATAGAATGGAGAAAACATGGAATGAGCTGAATCAACTTTTTGGAGCTCAATGTATTCTGTAACCTATGTTAGTATTAATGTGAGTTTCATGAAGGGTACTTATTCCAGGAAGGAACTAGAGCAGGATAACAAAGGGTGTGTTATAATTGAATTCATGATGCAGACTTCTCATTCCACAACATCGCGAGTCCTATGCTCAAGATGATAGAGGCACCACAACCCGGACCTAAAAAAATAGGCTACATCAAATTGAATAGAATTATAGAAGTAAACGATTTTGCTATGAAAGCTTTACAAATATTGACATGTAACGAAAATCATTTTGAAAATAAATAGTCAATATCATTGATTTTTTAAATTTAGGTATAAATGATAAAAAAATGAAATTTCTATAAAAACATGTATAAAAGGGGACAAATCAAAACCAAGTAAAGAATGCAAATAGGGTGGTGAATACTTACCTTTAGGCTTGCCTAATTTTCGGGATTTTGTTATACAACGCTTGAATGAGAACATTATTTATCGTTGTAGATCCATATTTGCTTTCTTATATGTGATGGCAAACCAGTGCTTTCTTCAACTGGTAGATACTTGTTTTTTCCAGTAACTACCATCTTTTTTTTTCCCAGTTAATATGTTTCGTCCGAGGAAACTTACATTTCCCTGTTTGATTGTACGTACTCTGCAAGTCTTTGTAGAGGCATGTGACTTGGATCCCTTCAAAAGCTCATTTCTAGTCCTGCGGTGAAGCCTTACCCCCCTTTACGAATATTACATTTTTTCACACACGCCAATACCGCTGTGCAATCTTCCCCACTATCCCACAACACCAATATCGAAAGGAGAGAAAAAACAAAAAAAAATTTAAACAACAAGACATGACTATAATGGCACAAAAGATGTCATAGAATATTTAAAGTGAACTAAATTCTAACCATGCTAGTGAAGAATATTATATGCTAATATTTGCATTAGCACTGTTACCCTACTAATCCAGATGCTTATAGCATGAGCTAGAAAACATCAACCTAAGACTACTTAAGCCTTTATAAAAAATAAATTACCTTTTTTGAAACCTAACGCAAAAAATATAATGTATCATTTAGGTGGAACCCAATATCCAATACTATTAGCATTCCAACAGTTATGAAAAAAATACCAGACAATTAGACAACGCAAAAGTCCTTACTCTCCCTAAGAGGTAATATAACTTCAATTTAGTCTTTTAATTCTATTCCACTTTTCTCTCCCTAAGAGGTAAATATAACTGTCATTTAGTCTTTTAATTCTATTCCAACTTTTCTTTCCTATGTAAAATACCAAAAAAAAGGGGGAAACTAGCAATTTTCTTCGAGAGAGTCGCCCTTTAATGTGAATAATCAGTTTTTTCCTTTAGAATGGGCAAGTCACCAAAACAAAAAGGGTTTTAGGACTAGGAACAATGTTAAAGTTTTTTCAAATAACAAACACGCACAAGTGATAAAGCAAGTCATGAATGAGACCCTTGACTTTTCAGCTAATTAAAAGAGAGACTTACTGATGACATCAACATTCTTACCTCATAGCAGTAAATAATTGCTTCTTGAATACCAAAATCACCGCAATACTTCACAAATTTTTCTAACAAAGTTCATAAGAAAATACAAAGAATTCAAAACAACTTAAACCGTATAAATAGAAATGAAGAATGAGAAAAACAAAATGTCATCGGTTATATAAAGATTCAATCATAAGAGCAAAATCAATGTTTTCAGTAGCTCACATCTTATATATGTAATGATCCACTTTTTGCATATTCATAACTTCCCAAGTATTATCCGCAACATCTTTTGGGGGACATCATGTTGTTAGTTACAGCATATATAAATCTTGTGATGCACAAAATACATGCTCCAGAAACTTTATCCTTATAATGAGATAATCTCTCTCTTTGCAGAAAAAGAAAAAAAGAAAAAAGCATTAATGTAGTGCAATATGCATTGAATGTTTAAACTATTTCACCTAAAATTTTTTAAAACAATAGTAGGTGACTTTGGAGTAAAACAAACATGCCTTAGTAAATGAAAGACAACACAATCTCCTAATATGGGACATGTATAAGAGTAAAAAATAAGGAACCTTGGGACATGGAACTGTCCCACAAAATACTTAGGAATAAAATACCTTAAACATAATGCATTGATTACCATTGCCCTAATGGAGATAAAATAGAAGTTATTATATGTCTGTGTAATGGATATAGAAGATCTTAGTATGAATAAAACTTGTAGGTTTGAATAAGTTGTTGCTATGACACTTAAGTGATTTAATATTTGGATGCACCTCATCACCAAAGAGCTATTTCCACAATGTATTTACTTCTCTTTTGTGATGCATGTTGGACTCTCAGGGCGGCACAAATTCTCGCTAGTCACTCTGCCATTCCATTGGCTTGTGTGACCCACATATTTGTTTATTGAGACAAACTTCTCCACTTCGGTCCTTATGAAGTAATATTTTCTATGTTTGTGATATGTTAGGGGACTTGTATCATGTGTGATTTAGATTTTTGCATAAATTTTGTAAAAATTCTTAGTGTATCCTCGCAGGACTCCTTCTCATTGTTGTCAAATGAGGCTACGAATTTTTCTGGGAAAAGTCTTGTGAATATCCGAGCACGCGTTGGACTGCAGACATGTCTTGAACCATACTTTTCGCAAGAATTTATCCAAAGTAGCCAACATAGCAAATACAAGGAAGAAGAAAAATTGATTCAATGTCCTTTCTACATACTACACCAAGCCAATCCAGAAGATAACATTCAAGATCGTCCTCATAAAATTCTCTTAGGAGGCAATTTCTGGATCCAAAGCCCCTTCTAGACAAACCAATCAAGAAGATAACAATCAAGACCTGCAATCATAAATTGGTGAGGTACTTGACAGATCTGAAGGAAGTAGAGAATGAAATTTGTGGAAGGATACTGAGTACTGACAATAGATAGATACATAATAAAAAATTATTTGTATATATAGAGAAGTATGTATGGGTTTGATCCCTCTTTAAGATTTCTACTGCTGCATCTTCCCAATAGCCCACAACACAATATCTGAAAGGAATAGAAAGAAAAAAAAAATAGAACGAGATTATGACTATGTATGCATAAAAGATGCACACAATATTTAAAAGAATCGAATGCCACAACATGCTAATGAAAGAATAAATTATACTAGTAATTGCATAGAACTAAACTTCTGACCCATAGCCTGGTAGATGGAAGCTGACAACCTAACGTCTAACAGGGCTACTACTAATCAAACACAATGTCCAATAAATAAATTACCCTTTGAAACCTAAAAAAAAAAAAAAAGTGTATCATTTAGGTAGAACCCAATGACCAATACTATTAGCTTTCAACAGTGCCAGAAAGATTAGACAACTCGAAGATATCCTTACTCTCCCTAAAAGGTAATATTACTTCAATTTAGTCTCTTAATTCTATTACACTTCTTTTTCCTATTTAAAATACCAAAAAAGGGGACAAAGTTGGTAATCTAACTAGCAATTTTCTCTGAGAGAAATAGCCCTTTATGTGAATAGATCAGTTTTTTCCTTGGAAATGGCAAGTCAGTCAAAACAGAAGGGATTTAGAATTGGGAATGTTAAAAGTTTTTAAATAACACATACACCAGTCCCCCGTTGATAACTGAAGTCCAAATCATGAGTCCATGGGGACTTTCAGCTCACCCGACTACCCTTTCATATTAAGAGAGACTTACTGGTGCACAATCACATCTTACACTCATTCAGCAGTAATAATTGTCTTTTGAAAATACACAAACAAAAACCATGCAACTTCACAAATTTTTTTCTGGCAAGTTTAAGACACGAATTTCAAATCGAACATTACCATATAAATAAATGAAGAAACAAAAAATGTTCATCACTACCCAAGGTAAATCATGCATAAGCAAAATCATGTTTTCATTTTCATTAGCTGCACAACATGGCTTATATATGTAATAAATCCACTTTTGCAGCAGACAGATATTCAATAAATTTCAAGTATTATCCTCGACATCTTCTTTTGGACGGAAAATAAGATTTTTTAGAGCAACAAACACAACTTGTTGTAGTTAAAGCATAAATCTCGATGCACAAAGTAAATCTCTCCAAAATATTTGTCCGTCAAAAGCAATATTATAGTATTATTTTTCTCTTTGCAGGAAAACGAAAAAAGAAAAAAACAACCGTAGTGCAATATGATTGATGTTAAACTATTTTCAACCTAAAATATTAACAAATCAGTGAGGTGACTTTAGAATAAAGCAAACATCCTTAGTAATGAAAGAGCAACATAATACCCTATTACTGGACAAAATATAGAGTTAAATACTTTATGAGAAGCTTTATCTTTCTCTTCTATGTACCTATCATGTTCACAATTGGTATAGAGAACTATGATTTGTTGTTAGTTCATATATACAATTGATAGACTATACATACATTTAAGAAGTTATCTATTTGTTCCAATTCCCGTTAAATTTCATATTTGTCAAATAAGCAAGTGATGGGCAGGAAATGAAACGCTTGTGCAATGATGATATCGCCCCTTGGGTAAGATTATGAAGTGTTTGTTAGTAAGGAATGAGACTCAAGAATGAAATTGAAAGTCTAATAGGGGCCTGTTGTCAAGGAGGAGACATACACTGGCTGAGCCCACTAGTGATATTGTTCGTTTTTGGGCCTAGGCCCACGTGAATTTATAATGTGTCATTATAATGTCTATATATAAATCCTGTGAAACTTTTTATCCGTGTAGATATTTACTTCTACTCTGATATTTCATATTATCCTTCATTTTAAGTGTTTAACACTCTTTTTCTTGTATTTTATAATCAATAGTGTCTCAACTCCAGTTATATCCATCCTTTCAAAAGCTATTCAATAGAGTATTAATCTAAATTACTTTACACCTCTTTAAACATTTTAATTAGATAATAATCTATCAATTTGAACAATAAGGATATTTTGCAATAAATTCAATTTGATGAAACGATAATTGTCAAATTTTTTTATAATACACATTTTTTTCATATATCCTTTAATTTCAACTCTAAACTAGAAAAATATATTTTTAAAAATGCTACACAAAAGTAAAGTTTTAGCAACACTGTTTCAAGTCATACATATCTCCCCCACCCCCCCCCACCCCCCGGTCCCCCAAAAAACATATCAATCCTTTCAGACATTTTTAGGTAGAGAAAAAAAAAGCCATAAAAATAAAAATGACTAGAGAATGCAAACCACAGGTTACGGAAAGGAAAATAGAACATTAGTTGTTTTACCATGTGGGTGATGAATGTGTTTGCCTACCTTTTGCATGGAGAATGGATGTTCATTTGCGTTCCGGCGGATTACACCCAGCAAATAGAGAAAAAACATGTCCCGGTAAACGGTCTGCTCAACACTCAATTTTTTCTACTTACAGTTTACCTGTTATATGTGAATTTGAAATATTCAAATATAATTATTTTACCAGATTTTATAAACTGGTTAATGTTTATTTGAAAACAATTTGGTGAATGAAGAATTATTGTTGAAATTATGACACAGAAAAATGTAATTATTTTTCTATATTTGTTAAAAGTAAAAAAATTAAATAAAAATTGATTTTGGAAATATTAAACAAATATAAATAAAGTGAAAACATAATAAACTTGAGGCAATATCGTTGTGGGTCTCAGAAAATAATATAAAAGATGACTCATATTTTGGCATTTTAGCTCTAAATGTGAGAAATTTATGTATTCTATATGTTATTCCGTCCATTTTATTTTATATGATACTATTTTTTTTTGTTCGTTTCAAAAAGAATGTCATTTTTTCTTATACGATAATTATTTAAAGGTATAATTCCTTTTTTGTCCTTGTTGCTCTCACTTAATTTTAAAGATTGTATTCAAATACATTTATGAAGAGAGAGAATAATGAATTTACTTTTTTGATTTTTTTGAAGCGCAATTTAGTAAAAATTTCAAAGTCCTCAATTATTTCTTAAATTTCGTATCCGGTCAAATATTATCACATAAAATGAGACCAAAAAAGTAGTATATAATTGTTGGTTTATATGATTAATAAGTCAAAGTCAAAACTTCATTATGAGGAAAAAGTTAGGGTGTGTTTGGTTTAAGGAAAATATACTTCAATTTTTTTTAGTAAAATTGCATATGCATAATTGTTCATATCAATGATTTCATGAAATGTTCCTCGTATATCTGTAAGAATTATTATTAATTATTTTTTACTTATGCCTCAAGTTTACTTGTAATCCAAGTAATATTATTAATAATAACCTAAGTCAATTGTATTTATATTAGAGATTCTTTTACTAATTTAGTTTAATGATTATATTTTGAAATTTAAAATTTTATTATTAATATCTTATTGTAATTGTTTAATGATGATATGAATATTTCTTTTAATTATTTTTTGTTATAATAAATAAGTAAAAAGATAAATTATTTTCATTATATAAATCAAGGGAGTAATTAAATTGGTTTCAGATTAGATTTACAGAAAACAAAAAAAAAATGATAAAAAGGAGGAAAGAGTAAAGTAACAAAGAGAGAAAAATAAAGCACGAGTCCCGTTCATCATAATATAATATTAATAAAAATAATATCTTCACATATTTAATTAATATTAATTGTGTCTCATATGTTCGCAATATAGTAAAGAATTCAAGTTAATTCTTCACTATACCTAAAAGTCCTCTTTGTTTACACATGATAGAACTTTCTGGAGTCTAAATTAATTCTTTAAATGGTTTAATTCAAGTTAAATGGTCACTTATTCCATAAAATTGATCATTAAAATTACTTTTGTTTCTTTTCCTCCCATTTTTTATTTATTGTACTTCAAAAAAAAGTTTCTTTATATTTCTTGTCTTTGTAACTTCTACTTTTAGGACTCATTTAAACATTAAAAAAAAAATAAAAAATTATGAAATAATTTTTATTTTATTTGAAAATAGATTTTTACCATGAAAATTTGAAACAAAATATTTTCTTTCTGAAGGTATATTTTAAATTTGGAACTATGTTAGTATAATATGTTGTTCTCCTCATTTTTTACTTTTAAAGTTTTAGATAAGTATAGTATAAATATTATTTTGAATATTTTTTTTAAATGATAAAACATAACTCTATTTTTCAACTTTAACTCCATATATTTCAAATACAATAAAAATATATATGAATTCTATAGTCAAATGCCTAATAATAATAATCATAACCAATTCTTTCTATGTAGATAACATCTAAGTATTTAATGTGTAGTTCACGTAATAGTGTTCAGGGTATATTCAATTGTTGTATAATTTATATTACGGATTCATTTTACTTTTATTTTATTAATTCATTATTTAAAATTGAATGTTTATTTATTAATATTATATTATGTAGTATTGTATGATAATACTAATAATAATTTTTTAAAAATATTATTAAAATAAATAAGCATAAAGATAAATTATTTTTATTATACAAACAGAAGGAGTAATTAAATTTGTTTCAAATTAGATTCAGAGAAAAGAAAAAAAATGAGAGAAAAAACAAAGGCCAGCCAGGAAAATAAAGCATGAGTCCCACGCATAAGGATATAATATCAATGAAATAATTTCCTCGTACAATTATTATTAGTTGTGCCTCATACATAATAGATAATTTCGTTGTTCCATGATAGAATTTGCTATCTTTAGTTTGTGAATGCACCCTGTCCGCACAACAGGGTTTGTGAGTGGAGTGTGTAATCTTGGGGTGTCGATGAGCAAACCAAATTTGAAATTTTGTTATCCAAAATGATCGAGAAAGAGGAAAAATAGTGGAGATGTTGTAAAGATACCAATTCAGACTTTTTTGAAAAAAAAAAAAACTATTTATGAAGGGAATTAAGAAGTTGGGGTTCCGTCAAGTTGACTGGAAATATATGATAAAATTTGTTACTAGGAGTAGTTAACCTACAATTAGAGAGTTTGATATTACAAATTTGATACAATATTAATCTCAAAAAATTTAGTACTCAATTTTTTTGCATTTACAATTCTTTCTTTTTGTTCTTATATGGCCACACTAAAATGAATAAGAATAAGAGTCTTAAATGATGATAAGAAAATAGATTTTTAGGGGCAGATATTTCAATTCAAATATTGTTTTTAAATCAAAAGGAGAAAGTTAAAAAAATAAGTCAGTGTGAGAAGAATCATAAAAATATCCGTTGAACTCCTAAAAATAAATATGAATTCACTGAAGGATCTAACATGCCTTACAAAGACTTTTTTCATTAAAAATAAATTTTTAATAATATTATATTATAGGAAATAAAAACGAAATGAATAATAATCCCTAAAAAATATAAGAAAGAAGAAACACGGGAAAAGAATAGGTAGAAAGGAAAATAGGAAAAAATTATTAAAATAGAAATTGGTAAAGTGAATCGTTCTTTTATCTTTGTAAGAAAAACTGGAGAATCCATTTAGGTATAGGAAAGTGGAATATGATAAAACATATATAAAAACAAAATTTTTTTTTTACTCTCGTGTAATGTATTCTTAGAAATAATTAAAATTTAATACTGACAAACATATTCATATTCAAGTTTCAATGGCGGGGTTATTGTGGAAGAGGGGAAACAACTCTAGGTCAAGGTGGATGGGATTCGGGGTGATCCTTAGCTTCTACTCTTAAACGCACTAGTCGTGGTGTTACTTTCATCTCTCATCGCCCTCAAATATGCAACTACACTGCTTCTCAATCATGAAACAAAAGAGTTCAAATCCTTACTCGAATGTTCAAACAGCTCCTTACATGTTACTTTTTCGGAGCTAACGTCTATTTTGAAGATAACGGCCAAATCTTTACAACCTATTACTCGAGTAGCTCAGGAGGAAGCAGTGTGATAGTCTTCAGAACTGCAATTCACTTGTCGGAAAGTGTGAAGTGTAACGAAGAGAACACACCAAAGAATGTACTTATCGGCCTCATTGTATACACAATAAAGGGAAATCACTGCGATATCAAACCGGAAATATTCTCCTTGTAGGCGGGGACACAAAATAAACACTGCCAAGATCGCTGATTTCGGGCTCTCCATCACCTGGAACGGGGCATGAATCAAAAAAACAGGGAATTATCAGGGGAACAGAAAGTTTATGGCACCCTGAGTCCTGATTAACACTGGAGTTATACTTACCCCCCCAAAAGTTGATATTGGGCCTTGGGCTTGTACTGTCTATGAGACTGATTACTGGGACACGCTATGGAAGACGCAGATGGTGATGATGTGTTGGACAAAATCGAGTTGAAGAACCAAAGTTTAAGAATCCAAAGTTGTTCAAATGAGCTAGAAATTTTCTGAAAAATGTCTTGTGAGAACCGAGCACGCGTTGGACGCAGGACAGCTCTTGAACCATACATTCGGTCCAGAATGATCAGAATTTATCCAAAAAGTTAGCCAACACGCAAAGACAGGAAGAAGAATGATTCATGTCCTTCTACACCAACCAATCCAGAAGAAACATTCAGTAGTTGGCCATCATATCTCGAAGGCAATTGTGGATCCGAGCCCCTTCTGACAACAATCAAGTAAGATAACAATCAAGACCGTAATCATAATTCGTGAGGGTACTTGGCAGATTGAAGAAACTAGAGAATGAAACTTGTGGAAGGGTACTGAGTACTGACAATAGATAGATACATAATAAAAATTTATTTGTATATATATAGAGAAGTATGTATGGGTTTGATCCCTCTTTAGGATTTCTATTTGGGGTATGTAGGCAACGTGTGACGAAGATGATCTCACGTTCAGCCCCTTATTAGTTTAATAAGAAAAAGTTGTATAGTTGATCAACATTCTTTATAAAGAAAGGCGAGTAGTTATATCTATGTTGCAAAGTTGAGCTTGTTATTGTGATTGAATTGCTAGGTTAGAAATCTATGGTTTCCTTATTATTATGACTCATCTGTTGTGCTTTTCCATATTTGTGTCCTCTCTTTTGTAACCAATTTAAAAACAATGTTTTACCTGTCAAGTACATATTGGTTTTGGAGAATTTTATAGTCATGCTCAAACTCTAAGCTTGAAGCCTCCCATTGTGATCATCTCTAGTACAAACGTTAATATTAATTCATCAGCATCACTCCTCTTATTTGTGCGCTCTTCCCTGGAAAAAAATGGAAATTGATTGCCATAGAGATGGTCCATCTATATTTTTTGATTGAAACAGCCAAGTAAATTGTGAGATTAACATATTGAGAATTGTAAGGTGAATCAGACCCCCTGATTATAAATTAGACATTTGGCAGTTCACCGACTTGTAAAACCAGATGAATAAGTAAATACATAATCAATTGGATCCCAGGCAGAATACCAAATTCATTTTGGTAAACAGGTTTACTACACGGGATGATCCTTTAATATTCTTGTAAGAAAATTGTTTTGCAATGAAGCTGAAGAGCAAGTACTCCAAAGTCCAAATGAAAGAGCTACTCACTCCACTTTGAAATTTTCAATGGAAGAATTTGGCTATACAAGTCTGATTCCATTTTATTTGCAGTCACTCTTCTTATTCCCAAATTGAAGCAGAAAATAATTGAATTTGGTTTACCGAGTCAGTAGATTTTTCATCTCTGAGAGGGTTGACGTCAACATCTACGCGTCAACAGTTATCTGATTAACCCGTAGGTAAACACAGAGGTAATTGAAATTTCGTGCAAAAACTCACAGCAAAGCTAAGCATAAGTTACAATAGATCAATTTTACAGAGAATTTGAGAGGGCACAAACGTGCCTCTACTTTTCAACAAAAGACTGGATTTTTCTCAACCATCCAATCGCTTCAATCCTATCCTTATTCATCATAAATTCATGAAGGAATGCAGAAAGTTCATCACCTATCCCCCTTTGGGCCTTTTAGCGAACGTTTAGGCCATCTCGGAAGCCACTGTTCAAATCCCTGAAAGTAAAAGCACAAAGAAGTATAAAAAATCTCAGGAGCAAGAATAAGAAACTGCAACTAAATAATGAACATACACAGTATGTCAAAAATGAATAGGTAGACAATATGCAGAGAAAGCTTGTGACTCCTTTTATTTTATTCTGTAAAGAAGAGTATGGCGTGCTATCAGGATGATCTGATTTACTATAGTTGATCACCATCCTCAAACATGAAAGTGATCATGTTTACGGCCTTGCCCGCAGAAACTTAAGAAAAAAAGAACTTCAATGAGAAAAAAGAAAAATTCAGCTCCTTATCTTTTCTCTTATTTTGGGGAATTTTACTCTTTAAATAGGTGAAATAGATTAGTGCAAGTATAATGCATACACAATAATAATAAAGTAAGAAGACGTCTCATACTTAACATTGGGGCCCATATAAGGTTGAGCTCGAGAACTGTCACTTCTGAGTAAGTAAACTTTCTGAATTTCCAAGGAATTTGGCCAGGATGAACAGACGAACTCCAAGAAATCACTACCTTCACCCTTCCAATGTAAACTAGACACATTATGTGAAAACAAAAAAGCCGCCACATCCTCCCCTAAATTCTCATCATTTCCTTTTGGAATGCTAATTGCTCCATCAATCATTGTTGCCTCGATTTTGATATGTTCATCCTCGCCAAATTTTCTCCTCAAGGTAACCCACTGCTCTCCTGGCCGATCTTCCACCATAAATGTATTAAACTTTGTAACAGGCTGGAGAAAGCCAACATACAGTGTGAGAAATAATAGGGATGCAAATATCACCATTGAATTGAACATTAAAAAGGGCTTAAAAGAAATAACAGAGCTATCTTACAGTTTCTTGCCCAAAATGCAGAAAGGCAGGTAAGCTAATAGAGATTTTTATAGCATAAATAAGCACTGCATAATAACAAAAGAAATTGGTTGACAAGGAATATATCCTTTCTCTTTGGATAGAATAAACCAAAGGATGGAAAAGAATTGAATCTGCAGTCTATATATACTGAAAGAACTGTTCACTTCGTTGTAAACAATTCAACTATACGAGTCGACAGCCACACCATAAAAAAAAACTTGTCAGTTGTAAGAAGGTATTTTCCCATTAAGGACTAGTGCACGGTATCTGACATTGTAACGGAAATATACCGCAAGCACACGGGATGTATGAAACAGCATGGGACACATTAAAGATCATGGACATGCCTGAAGACATTCAAACACATTAAATAGACAAGCATACAGAAACCAAACGCAAACCTCTATGATAAAAGCTACCTCTAGTGACCAAATGATAAGTTCATTTGTAAACCAATTGGCTTAATTCAAAAGAAAGTTTATACAGGTGTCTAGTCCCTGAATTGATCATACAGCTTCATTTAGGTTCTATTGGCCTCCAAAATGTCCAATGGCATAAACTTAAGATAATGGCTTCAGGCACAGCCGCACAGGGTTTCAAATAGAAAGAGTGATTCAGAAAATCATTACCTTTTGAACCACTCTCGAGGGTTCCTCTCCCATGATATCCACAAAAAGAAAAAATATAAATATGTGTTTTCAGTATTTCCTTTGCCTATGTTGAGAATATCATTAAATAATTAAAGTGTGTTTTTCTCTAATAGCTTAAACTTTTAGATGACATGCCCACACATTTCAACATGGTATCAGAGCAGGCAGAGGTCCTAAGATCAAACCTCACCGCCACCCAAAATAAAAAAGAATTTTCACGTACTTGGCCATGAAAAAGAATCAGGCCTGCAAGTGAGGGGGTGTCATTGGTAGTTAATGAGATAGGTAGTGTTATTTGTAGTTTTGATGATTCGACAAACTTAGGGACCTTGTAAAGGTACCGGGTTTATTACTTAAGTATTGCAGGGTTCTTGTTTGAAGTATTGCAGATGAAACAAACCCAGGGACCTAGTAGAGGTACCAGGCTCTCATGATGATGAGCCAGTCGACTGCCAGCTGGAGATAGTACAGAAAGTAGGTGCACACTTCCCGATGGCGTCAGAAAGTGTGATGATTTGACAAACTTAGGGACCTTGTAAAGGTACCGGGTTTATTACTTAAGTATTGCAGGTTCTTACTTGAGTATTGCAGGGTTCTTGTTTGAAGTATTGCAGATGAAACAAACCCAGGGACCTAGTAGAGGTACCAGGCTCTCATGATGATGAGCCAGTCGACTGCCAGCTGGAGATAGTACAGGAAAGAGGTGCAACTTCTCATGGCGTAAGAAAGTGGACCTTCCCAACCAATGGCAAAGAAGTTGGGAACGGGATTGTCTATACAAGACACTTTCCTAAACACTCTTTGGTCGTTTTTTGCAACTTGATAAAAACTTTCAGAACTCTTGCAAAGCCTACTACAAAGCAAAGGCAGAATCATTCCCAAGACAGCAGAAAGGAAATCTCTGGAAGCGTTTAGTGTTGATGTTTAGGAATATCTCGGTTTCATATGTAAACTATTCCTGAAACTAAAGGAACAGTGGGTAGTGTTGAAAGTCTAAGTGATCTAAGTGGGGATAGCTTAGTCGGGTAGATTCGTTTTACTAGGCTTGTACGCATAGAGGGACTATTGCTTAACGGTAAGATTGATAAATCTTTATTACGTTTGGTTGTTAATTGTTGTAATAGGTTTCACTTTTGCTTGTGAAGATTAGTGAAGGATTTGAAAAAGTCCTGTGAAACAGGTGTGGTTTTACTCCCTTAAGCAAGGGAGGTTCCACGTAAATCATTGTGTTGTGATTTACTGCATTTAACTTTCTGTAATTTTCTGGAGTGTAGTAAGGGACCTGGTCCATTACTTGTTAGTGAAGCACAATATCTATCAAGTGGTATCAGAGCAGGGCACTACCTATTTGGTTAACACCAAGGAAGTGATATTTGTTCTAGAATGGCTGCTCCAACTTAATCTGAAGAAGGTCAGCGTCAACAAGACCTCCCGTTTCAATGGACATTTACGGTGGTGGAAAGTTAGAATTGCTACGATTACCTCATGGGTTGAAAAAGGGAGGGAAAAAAAGAAGGGACCTGGTACATGGTAACAGAGATAGTAAAAACTGCTGCTGATATGGTTGTCAAAAGGGCTCTGCTGCATGGGGATTCTTCTAGTGACTCAGAGATCCTGATGAGCCAAAAAGATGTTGTCGATAGTTGCGGTGACATGAGGAGGGAAAACTTGTCTTCAATGACATGTTTGCTCTCATGGTGGAACCACACAGAAACTGAAGCAAGAAGACAATAAGGGTAACTCTTCTTGACATGCAAAAGATTGGATAAATAACTCTCTTAAAAAATGAGAACCTTGGCCAAAAGTCATGTTAGATTCATGTGATAGACTTAACATCTGAAAGAGATACCATGATTGCTGAACTTGAAGTTTTAACTGAAAACAAAGTCAAATTTGAAGGACACAAGTCAACGATGGTGTCTCTAGAGTTCAAAATAACTCTGAATTTAAGGACCAGTGTGTCAGATTACTGAAGAAGCTGAAAAAGTGAATGAAAGCCAAATAGTCTTGCAAGACTGAAAATTCAAGAAAAAATTGAAAAAACTCTGAGAAAAAAATCTTGGTGGTCATTGAAAAGAGTAACAATTAGAACAGAGTATTGTGAACTTAAGAAAGAGCTTGATGTGAACTTCTCTTAAGTGGACCAAATCCTCAAAGTTGCCTGTCAAAATGTGACAAATCAGAGTAATTTCAATAAGAAAGGACGAGAAGTTGAACATAAGTCCTCCTTTATAACCCTCACAGTAAGTATGTGTTTGTGTCTGACAATCTGTGGTGTCTCATTGTGGTAAGAACGGACATTTGAGAATATGAGTGTGTTAGCTGGAGACAGAAGAAAATCGTATGTGAAAGATACTCTAATTATGCTGAAAGACAAAATGTACCCAAAAGAGAGTGACCTGGTCCTACAGAGCCTTGTATCAACTCCACGATTTGCAAAGAAAAAATCTATTCCTGCTGCGCCTATGTCTTTTGTTAGAAAGCTTTCAAAGGCTACAGATTGCGACCAAGTACAAATCTGATCACTCCTTTTGCTGCCTATGGGAAACTCAAGACTGAAAATGGGTATTCCCAAGCTAACAAGTATTCTGTTTTGCCAAGTGAGTGAGAGGAGCAGCAGTCAATGTTGTATATGGACAGTGGATGCTCTAAACAATGATGGTGACATCAAAAATCCTCTCACTCAAGACAATTCAAGGAGAGGTTGTTCTTTTGGTGATGGAAAGAAGGGGTACTTTTTGGATGTAGATTTTTGTGCTTGAACAATGGAAAGATGATCTGAAAAAATTGATCTAGAAGAAGTGCATGAAAGAAGTGGTTAAATCCAAAGTTTAAAAGACACTCAGTGCATGAAGAAAGCATCATGTTGTTTGATTTGATGAGATTGGAAACTTAAAAAAACAATGGATCAAATGATGAAGAGATGATGGTTCAAGCTGTTCAATTCATAGAAAATGAAGAAGTGAAGCTGATGCAGAACAACAGTTGAAAAATGACTTTGATAATCAAAATCATCGTCTACCCTGAAGAGGCTGATGAGGTTGAAACAGTTTTTGTAATGAGGACATGGTACTACAGAACTTCCAGCAGAGTACATCAAACTTCCCACAAATGATGTCACTCTGATGAAGAAGAACATGCTGATCAGACAACTAGTCTGCTCCAGATCCGATGGAAGCATAGGTCATTCACATCCTCTTGATAATCTTATTTCTCCTATGAACTCTGGAATTCATACTAGATCAAAAACAGAAATCTAGTTGCATTTTCAGCTTCAATCATCTTTTGAGCCCAGAATGTGAAGAATCCGAGCACGCGTTGGACTGCAGGACGGGCTCTTGAACCCAGACATTTCTGCAGAATTTATCCAAAGTAGCCAACACAGCAAAAGACAAGGAAAGAAGAAAATTGATTCAATGTCATTTCTACACCAACCAATCAAGAAGATAATATTCAAGATTGGGCCATCAAAATTCGGCGAGGGCAATTGCTGGATCCAAGCCCCTTCTAGACAAACCATCAAGAAGATAACAATCAAGACCGCATCATAAATTCGCTGATGTCTGACAGATCTGAAGAAGGAGAGAATGAAACTTGTGGAAGGGTACTGAGTACTGACAATAGATAGATACATAATAAAAAATTATTTGTATCTAATATAGAGAAGTATTATGGGTTTGATCACTATGTAGGATTTCTATTTGGGTATGTAGCAACGTGTGACGAAAGATGATCTCCGTGCAGCCCCTTATTAGTTTAATAAAAAAAAGGGGTATAGTGACAACATTTCTTTATAAGAAAGGCGAGATAGTTGTTATATCTGTGTTGCAAAGTTGAAACTTGTTATTATGAGGAATTTGATAGGTTGAAATCTAGGTGTACCTATTAGTATGACTCATCTGTTGGCTTTTCATATTGTGTCCTCTCTTTTGAACCAATTTTAAAAACAAGTTTTACATATCAGTACTAATGGTTTTGGGGAGTGTTATCTTGTGGTTTATGTGAATTTTATCATCATTGCTCGAATCTAGTCAAAGCTCTCTAGAGTGCTCTTCAGGGAAAAAAAAACAAAAAACAAAAAAATGGAAATTGATAGCCATAGACTGGCACGAGTAGATTTTTCTATGGGAAAGTTGTAAGAAACTAACTAATAGTTAAGGATATTGGAATGACTTTGTTATACTTTCTGAATACAACCTTCATATGTAAACCACCACACTTTTTAAATCTTGGTACTAATCAATATTGCAGATCTAGACCATCAAAAAGAGAGACAAGCCCTGCTTATTTGCTCGATCCACCTTTGCAGCTGTCTAATCAGGCCTGTCACTTTATGGGTTCTACAACAAGATATTATATGTTATAAAAACTCTCGATTCATCGGCAAAAATAACTTATGACTTTGTAAATCTTCACCATAACGAAACTCATTGGAAGCAGTCCACCAGTTGTTGGAGACATTTTGGGCACGGAGGAAACCCTCTATGAGGAGCGAGTTGGAAAGTGAAGTTTGTCCCAAAAACCAACATGTATGATTTTACTCTCGGGTTTTCCCAGAGTAGATATAGCCATCTGCAATGTTTGATTGAAACAGCCAAGACATCAAGTGATGATTTCCTTTTATTTTTCCAAACGAGCAATAGAGAATGAAAAACATTAGGTTCAGATCACTAAGAGGCTGCTGGCTGGTGAAGAGAAAGGTCTCTTAGGGCTTACCTTTTCCCAAATTAAAGAATTTGTTGATGATGCCTTTATTACTGTTATAAAAGTTGTACCCATACCCCCATAACTGAAAAATTTCTTCGTCTAAACCACAACGCCGGAACACTTAATTCAAAAAATATACCGGTACTCTGCCCCCCTAGCAGCGATGATTTATCTAGGTGTTTGATCTAAATTTATAGGTCCAATATTTTAGGCCGATGGAACTCACCCCCCCCCCCCACCCCCCCCGGGGCACCCCCCCCCGAAAAAGAGGACGAGAGACAGAACGCCCCCCCCGCCTGCCCCCGCCAAATGTGTCCACCAACCACGTCCAAATTGATCCCCACCGGTCGGCGATTCCATGTGACACTCGCACCACTCTTACGCCCCTTTTTTAGGTTACTTACCGTGGTTGGTGTGTGTGGAACGTTGTGTGTGAGCCACCAGCACGACGGGTTGGGAGTGAAGTTATCGGTATCTCGTTGTGGTAGACACACATTTAAGACTGCGGTAACAGTTTAGTTAGAATATAGAATCGTACATCACCATCGATTGGTCCCGGTCTCTCAAAACACTTCTCCTGGCATCATTCAAGTTTTGGAGCTCATCCTCCTTGCATCAGGAGAGGAAGGAAAGGAAAGGAAAGGAATAGGAGATGGAAGAGGAAGCGCTTTGCCAATCGTTTCGGAACTGGTAACTCATTGCCGGAGATGCCCGGAGTGTAAGAGTTAAAGGACACACAAAGAATGTTCTTTTAGGGACTCACTGCCTTCACAGCAAAGAAATGAAATTATGTACTGACGAAAATCAAACTGAAAATATTCGATAAAACCCAAGAGATTAATGATTTTGGGTCTCCAAGAACATGCAAGAAAGAATATAAAACAAAGGAAATGAGGATCCATTAAAAATGATTTATCTTGCCTCTTGAATGAAATGATTTGTTAGATAATTGTGAGTTGAAGGAATTTTTTCAATTCTATGCCTCAGTTTGTGTTAATTTACGCACGAATTCAGGTATAGAATACAAGAGTATTGACCTGTTTGGCTTTTACTGCCCTCGTTTTCAAACGATATAGATGGCATAACATGAAAAGGGGAAAAGACCAAAAAATGTTGGGATTGTAATATCTTTTATAAAATGGTGAGATTCCAGTTTGTCTAAGCACCGCGAGGTTCTAAAATTAAATACAAGAATATCGTTTATATATATATATTCAAGTTAGTTTAGTAATTGTTCAATTCAATTCAAGTTCATATTAATTTCTAAAATTCTAATAAGTTCAAGAATTTCTATTAAGTTCAAGAACATAATCAATTACCCAACTTTGTCACTATCAAGTGTTAAACTAATATAACTTCTAACTTCTAATCTTATGTTAATTTAACTTCTAATACTTAGTCTACAATCATATGAAAAATTCCACAATTTAAAAGAAGAAAAAACTAATACTAAAATCTAAATATTCTCAATTCTTCCCGAACGAACAATAAATCAAGCAAGGTTTGTACAATTAACAATCAATAACTCAAATTCAACAAAACTAAAAACCAATATTGAACTAAGAAATACATTAATTACTAGAATTTAAAAAAATTAATAAAAATAAACCCTAACCTTTATAACACAGATGAAGGAAGGGCGTTGGGTTGGCTTGGCGACAGGTGAAAGGCTGGGTTTGCTGGCGACGGGGGGCCGACCAAAAAAAAGGCAAGGACTTAACACATTGTCCGTCAATTATTTAAAGTGTGACCATCATATGAGACAAATTCGCAATTTAAAAAATTGACGGACTAAGAGATGTCGTTCGTTTGCTTTTAAGCATAATTTTATAAATAATTTTTTTTATTATCAAGCAATGGACAGGTGACAAATGACATCGCTTTTTGAAGTGACGTCATTCGTGCTTTTAGATCCATCGTTTTTGCGCTGTTTTTAGTAGTGAGGCTCCTAATTGCTTTTACAACAAAGAATGGTATATTCCCTTGTAGGCACCAAAACAATCAAGATTGCTGAATTTTGGGCTCTCCGTGACTCGGGAACAGGTCAGGCGCCAAACAACAAACAATAAACAGGGACTTATCAGGGGAACAAAAAGGTAATGACGCCTGAACCTGGAATCTGTGAGGGAAACCATTAAGTTGTAAAGATTTCTTAAAACATATTTTGCTTCTCTTTGAGGAATCCCCTCAAGGCATCATGAAAGGTTCATTAGTTATTTCAATCAAACTATTATGAAGTGAAGATACATACACAAACGTCAACAACAGCATATTCTGTAACTTATCAAGTGATTGCATTCCAAAATAGAAAAGCGGGGTTTTTCATTCATAAAAAACAAATTCACATTTAATTCACTCATAAAAGCAGAAAGGGAAGAAGGTGAACTCATTTATCAAGATTTGTAATAATTTTGATATGTACCTATGATAAGAACAACTCGAACATTTGCAATTGGCCACAAATTCCCTGATTTTTTATTTTTTTTTTGCCATCTATACTAATCTGGTAGGTTGTCGAGTACAACAATGTTCAACATTCCTTCATTTCTTCAGCTATCACGGATTCCCGAGCTTAGCAGCACATTGTCTGGATCCTGTCTTTGGCGGTTAAAATAATCCCCAAAGAAAGTGCTCCATGTTCCATCCTACAAAAACATCCACAAGGTAAGAGCACGAAAGAGAAATAGAAATGAGGAAAAGAACATAGAGATTATAAATGTACTTGAGAATCATTCACAAAGGTGTGGATGCAGTTTTCTCATAAGCTCACATCACTGATAAGAGTTCTATCAATCAAAGCCTTGTGCTCATGAATCCACCAAGTAATATATCCTCGGAAACCTCCTTACCATTAATGGGATATGTAAATCAATTTCAAGTGTTATAACAATCCCGGGCAAGGGAGTTTGCAACTTTGTATTCCCTTTTAATATAGATAATAGGGGGTAAATCTAACCTTTTTTCTCCCTTTCGGAAGAAATATGTCAAGTCTTCTTTATCGGACAATGATTGTCGAAAAAAAATGGCCAAATGTTCACACCCACGTGGAAGTTAGTAGCAAGTTTTAGAGTGGGGGCAATAACCTTGAGAAATCCTCACTTTTAGACTAACTCTGAAGGAGGAGGGCGGGGGATGAGCCTTTGGTGGTTTGTGGAATGGAGTGGAATTGATGGAATGTGGATGTGTGGAATGGGAATGGCAATGGAATATCCCAGGTGCAAAGGTTCTAGGCAACTAAGCCTAAGATGTCAAAACTCCCCTAACTAAAATGCAATAAAAAGAGGACTAATTAGTATAGGGGGAGGTAAGCGAAGTTGAGTGGTTGCAATGCAAATTCTCAAGTAAAAAAAAGATCTTCACAATATATAGTATATATATATATAATATATATATTATATATATATAATTATATAGTATATATATATCCTTGCCCTCTTTTGGACAGAATATTAGATTTTTTTCTAGGCAACAAAAACAACGCTTGTAATAAAAGCATTATTCGAGACACGCAAAAATGATCCATTGATAGCAATTTTTTTAGACATAAAAACATTACAGAGAAGAGAAAGAAAGTTCATTTAAAGCTCTAAAATGGTTTTTATTTTGTTTTTCTTTTCATTATAAGTTAATAAAAAGCAACCAATGTATGGTTAACTATAAACGATACTCACACAAAATTTCTTATTCCCATACCTGAAAAAATGAGATGGTAGATGGTCCATATTCCATAATACAATGTTATAGAGTGAAAGACAACTTTCAAAGTCTCAAGGAAAACATTTATACATAAAGTATTAAGTTCACTACCATATCATTGAACATGGGTATATTCAGAGTATAATTAAGGTTCAGGAATGACAATATGTATGAGCAGAACTATTTGCATGTTGGAATTATATTGTACAGTGCCTATTCAATATTTTCGTAGATTTTACTAATGGCCTCCTTATAGTAACCATTTATTCTATGGGAAACAGCAAAGAGGGGTCATCCAATGAATGGAGAGAAGAGAAACAGAGATGAGCTGAATCAAACTTTTTCGGGAGCTCAAGTATCTGTTAACCTATGTTAGTAATAATGTGAGTTCATGAAGGGTATTATGCCAGGAAGGAAACTAGAGCAGGATCACAAGGGGGGTTATGTGTTACTAAGTGGAATTCAGGAGTGCGACTCTCATCACAAACATCGCGCGGGAGGTTCCTATGCTCAAGAATGATAGAGGCACCCCACCGACCTAAAAAAATAGATACACAAATTGAATCGGAATTATAGAAGTCAACGATTTTGCTATGAAAGCCTTACAAATATTGACAATGTAACGAACATCATTTGAAAGATTAAATACAATATCATTGATTTTTTTTTAAATAGAGGTGTATATGATAAAAATGAATTCTACTAAATAAAAAGTATTAAAAGGGGACAAATCAAACCAAGTAACCTGAATGCCAAAATAGGGGTGGTGAATACTTAACCTTTAGGCTTTGCTAAAATTTTCGGGGGATTTGGTTGATACAACTCTTTGAGGAGACAGAGTATTTATCGTTGTGGTAGATCCATATTTCTAATATTGTGATGGCAAAACAAGTGCTTCTTCAACTGGTTAGATATTTAGATATTTGTTTTTCCATGTACGTACCTATTTTTCCCAGTTAATATGTTCGTCCGAGGAGGAGGAAACTACTATGTCTGTTTGATTGTACAGTATCTGACAAGTCTTTGTAGAGGCATGTGACTTGGATCCTTAAAAAGCTCATTTCTAGTCCAGGAGGTGAAAGCTTACCCCCTACCTACGAATATATATAAATTTTCACAACGCCAATCGAGGGTTGGATCTTCCCAATATACCAAACCACAAATCTATGAAAGAAGAGAAAAACAAAAAAAATGAGAACTAGAACAACAGATGACTATAAGTGCACAAAAAGAGCATAGAATATTTAAAAGAACTAAAGGTTAAACAATGTAGTGAAAGAATTATTATATGCTAATATTTGCATTAGAAACTAGTTCTACTAATCAGATGCGTTATAGCAGAGCTAGAAACCTACAACCTAAGACTACTTAAGCCTTGATAAATAAATACTTGTGAACCTAAACAAAAAAAATATAAATGTATCATTTAGGTGGAACCAATATCCAAATACCTGGTTAGCATTCAACAGTTAGTTATGAAAAATAACAGAAAAAATTAGACAACTACGAAGAAGTCCTCTTACTTCCGTAAGAGGTAAGAGAACTAATTGAGTATTTTCATTCTATTCCACTTTTCTCTCCCTAAGAGGTAATGGTAGGGGTAATATTAACTCAATGGTAGTTTTTACGTCTATTCCACTTTTCTTTCCTATTAAAATACCAAAAAAAAAGGGGGGAGAGGCGGAGGGGGAGGAGGAGAAAAAAGGAGGAAACTCCCAACAGCAATATTTTCTTCGAGAAGAGAGAAGTTAGCCCTTTAGTTAAGAGATAAGGAGATCAGTTTTTCCCTTAGAAATGGCAAGCAAGTCAACCAAAACAAAAGGAGTTTAGGACTAGAGTTAGACTAGGACAATGTTAAAGTTTTCCAAATAACAAACACGCCCAAGGTGGATGATAAAGCAGTATGAATCAGAGATCTATGACTTGTCAAGGCTATTAAAGAGAGGACTACTGATGCACATCAACAGTCTTAACACTCATAGCAGGTAATAATTTGCTTCTTGAATACCAAAATCAGTACCGCAAACTTCACAATTTTTTCTACAAGTTCATAAGAAAATACAAAGAAATTCAAAAAAACAACATTACCGTATGATAAAAAGAAGAATGAGAAGAAAAACAAAATGTCATCGGGTCTCGGTTATATAAAGGATCAATCAAATAAGCAAAAATCATGTTTTCATTAGCCTCACATGCTATTATATATGTAATGATCCACTTTTGCCTTCAAAATTCCAAGTAGTATTATTCCTCAAACATCTTTTGGACCGCATGTTGTAGTTAAGCATATATAAACGTTTGTGCTGATGCACAAAAAAAATCTCTCCCAGAACATTTATCCATTATAATGATATATCTCTCTCTTTGCAGAAAAAAAAAAGAAAAGAAGCAAAAAAAAAAAAAAGCATTCATTATGTGTGCAATATGCAGGGATTGTGTTAAACTATTTTCAACCTAAAATTTTAACAAATTAGTAAGGGACTTTGGAAGAAAAGCAAAACATCCTTAGTAATGAAAGAGGCAACACAATATCCTAATATGGGACATGTATAGAGTAAATAAAAAAAAATAAGGAATTGGGACAATTGAACTGCAAACAAAATAATTAGGAAAAAATACCTAAAACAATAATTGCATTGATACCATTGCCTAATGGAGATAGATAAATAGAAAGTTAATATATGTCTGTAAATGATTATAGAAGATTATTATATGAATAAAACTTGTATGTGGAAATTAAGTGGGCTAGTACAACTTAAGTTATTAATATTTGGATTCACCTCATCACCATCGTACTATTTACAGGATTTATTCTCTTTTGTGCATGCATGTATGGACCTCAGGGCGGCACAAATTCTCGCTAGTCACGCTGCTCATTTCCATTGGCTTGTGGTGAGACCCATATTTGTTATGAGACACTTTCGCTTATTGAAGTAATATTTTCTATGTTTTTTGATTAGTTAGGGACTTGTACATGTTGTTTGATTTAGAATTTTCATAAATTTTGTAAAAATTCTAGTGTAGCCTGCAGGGATTTATATTAGTTGTCAAATGAGGCTAGAATTTTCTGGGAAAATGTGCTTGTGAAGAATCCGAGCACGCCGTTGGGAATGCAGACATGTCTTGAACCATACTTTTATGCAGATTTATCCAAAGTAGCCACATAGCAAAGACAAGGAGAAGAAAATTGATTCAATGTCCTTCTACACCAACCAATCCAAGAAGATAAACATTCAAGATCGGCCATCCTAATTCTCGAGGCAAGTGTGGATCCTACCCCTCGAAGCAATTGCTGGATCTCCAAAGCCCCTCTAGACAACCATCAAGAAGATAACAATCAAGACCGATGTGACAATCATAAAATTGGTTGAGGAGGGAGGTACTTGACGATATGAGAAGTAGAGAATGAATTGTGGAAAGGATACTGAGTACTGGACAATAGATAAGATACCATAATTAAAAAATTATTTGTTATAGATAGAGAAGTATGTATGGTTTGATCCCTCTTTAGATTCTAATGCTGATCTGTCCCAATATAGCCACAACACAATATCTGAAAAGGAATAGAAAGAAAAAAAAATAGAGAGATTATGACTAGTAGCATTTAAAAGATGCCACCACAATATTTAAAAGAATCGAATGCCACAACATGCTAATGAAAGAATAAATTATACTAGTAATTGCATTAGAACTACTTCTACCCATATGCCTGTAATAGGAACTGACAACCTACGTATAAACGCTACTACTAATCAAACACAATGTCCAATAAATAAATTACCCTTTGAAACCTAAAAAAAAAAAAAAAGTGTATCATTTAGGTAGAACCCAATGACCAATACTATTAGCTTTCAACAGTGCCAGAAAGATTAGACAACTCGAGGATCCTTACTTCCCCTAATAAAAGGTATAATATACTTCAATTTAGCTCTTCATTCTATTACACTTTCTTTTTCCGATTAAAATACCAAAAAAGGGGACAAGTGGTATCTAACTAGCAATTTCCTGAGGAGAAATAGCCCTTTAGTGGAAGAGATCAGTTTTGTCCTTGGAAGAAAATGGCCAAGTCAGTCAAAACAGAAGGGATTTTAGATTGGGAATGTTAAAAGTTTTTAAAAAAATGTAACACTTACACACACCCCGGTTGATAAAGAAGAAGCACAATCAAGAGTCCATGACTTCAGCTCACCGACTACCCTTTTCATATTAAAGAGCGAGAAACTGACTGGTGCACAATCAACATTCTGACACTCATAGCAGGTAATAATTGGCTTTTTGAAATACCAAAAATCACCGCAAAACTCCAAATTTTTTCTGCAAGTTTAAAAGACAGAAAGAATTTCAAAATCGACATTTACCATATAAATTAAAAAAATGAAGAAAAAAAAATGTCATCAGCTACACCCACAAGGTAGTAAAGCAAATAATTGATAAGCAAAAATCATGTTGTTTGTTTCATTAGCCTCACATGCTTAATTATATATGTAATAAATCCATTTTTTTGCAGCAGACGATATTCAATAAAAATTGTCAAAAGTATTATCCGTCGACATCTTCCTTTTTGGACGGAAAATAGATTTTTTAGAGCAACAAACACACGTGTTGTAGTTGTTAAATTTTTTTAAATTGTTAGTTAAAGCATATATAAATCTCGATGCACAAAAGTAAATCGCTCCAAAATATTTGTCCGTCGTCAAACAAAAGGCAATATTATAGGATATTTTTCTCTTTGCAGGAGAAAGGAAAACGAAAAAAAAGAAAAAAAAAAAACAACCCGTAAGTGCAATTGATTGAGTTTAAACTATTTTCAACATTAAAAATATTAACAAATCAGTGAGGTGGTGATTTAGAATAATAAAGCAAAACATCCTTAGTAATGAAAGAGCAACATAAAAAAGATGAAAGAGCAACATAATACCCTATTACGGACAAAATATAGACGCCCGTGAAAATACTTTATAGAAGAAGCTTTCTTTTCGTTATCTTTCTATGTACCGATTCATGTTCACAATTGGTTATAGAGAAACTAATGATTAGTTGTTGTTAGTCATATATACAATTGATATAGAATATACATACATATTAAGAAAGTTATCGATTGTTCCAAATTCACGTTGTTTTTTAAATTTCATATTGTCAAATAAGCAAGTAGTGATGGGCAGGGAAAGGAAATGAAACGCTTGTCGTGTGCAATGATATATCGCCCCCCTCTTGGTGGTAGTTAAGAGTAAGATTGGTAAGCTTATGAAAAGTGGTTGTTAGTAGGAAATGGCGACTAAGAATGAAATGAAAGTTCTAATAGGGGGACTGTGTTGTCAAGGAGGGAGACACATAAACTGGCTGAGGCCCCACTAGTGAATCGTTCGTTTTAGTTTGGTTTTTGGGCCTAGGGCCACGTGAAGTTTATAAGTGTGGTCATTAGCAATGTAGATATTAAAATCCTGTTGGGAAAACTTTATCCTTGTAGATATTACTTCTACCTGATATTTCATATTATCCTTATTGAAGTGTTTAACACTCTTTTTCTTGTATTTTTAAATAAGAGGGGGGTGGGGATAAACTAAAGGGATTCGGGTATTTATCAATCCTTGTCAAAAAGCGATTCAATGAGAGTAGTAATCAAATTACCTTTTACACCTCTTTAAAACTTTTAAAATTTTAATTCGATAAACTCTATGATCTCAATTGGAACAAATCAGGAAGATTTTGCAATATATAAATTCAATTGATGATGAAATAACGCTAATTGTCAAAGTTTTTTATAATCACATTTTTCCTTTTTCCATTATATCCTTTAATTTTCAACTCTAAACTAGAAAAATTATATTTTTTTAAAAATGCTACACAAAAGTAAACGTTTAGCAAACACTGTTCAGTCATACATATCTCCCCCACCCCCACCCACCTCCGTCCATCCCCCAAAAACATATAAGTCCGTTCAGACATTTTTAGGTAGGGAAAAAAAAAGCCATAAAAAATAAAAAAATGTACTAGAGAAACGCAAAAAAAAAACATTAGTTACGGAAAATAGAAACATTAGTTGTTTTACTGGGTTGATGAATGTTGTTTGGTTCCTTTTGCATCAGAGAATGACAGTTCATTTGAGTTTCACGGCGGCACACCGGCAAATAGAGAAAAAAAAACGTCCCCACACGACAACCTGCTCTCAACGATCAATTGTATGTTTTGATATGTAGTTACTTACGGTTTTATTACCTATCTAACGTGAAATTTTTGAAATTATTTGCAATATTCAAAAAATAATTATTTTACAGATTTTCCTAAACTAGTGAATGTTTAGTAGTATCCAAAATTTTTTTTTTTTCATTCAATTGCTTTCAATGTTGATTACACTTGATGGAAGATTTATAGTTGTAGTTGACAGAGAAAATTATTTTATTAGAGAGAGAAATATGTATTTATTTCTTATGCACAATATAATGAATGTATTACAAGCTAAAATTCTGCTATAGAGGTACAATTATACAGAATAACAGTAACAGTAGACCAATAGAATGTTGACAGCGGTGTATTAGGAGTTGTTATAGGAATAACCCACTCAAAAATGAACCGCGAAACAATTAACCTAACATTAATTCTACAATTCAAGACTTTGGCATACTCTGTGCATATTCCTCAATTACCCCCCTTCAAAGATAGGGGATATGGGGAGGGGATATGAAGATGTTCTTTCAGTTCCCAAGCGGGATAAAGATACTGGTTGTGCTAGCCCCCAACTTTAGATAGCACATCAGTAGGCTGTTCAGAAGTAGGCAACATATTGATGGTCACTCAAAAGCCTTCTGAACTGTCTCCCTAATAAAAAATGACAATCAATGTCAATATGTTAGCCTTTCATGGAAAACAGGATGATAGAGGCAATCTGAATAGCTGCAAGTACTATCACACTGAATTTACACAGGCGCACAGAAAACAATTGGTATATCCGATTTATAAAAAGACCAGTTACCATGTTTACTTAAGCTACAGAGTTTACAGCAGAGGGCCTTACTCCTAACTCTGCCTCGCAGGAACTCCTGGAGCTAGTGGGTTGGTTCTTGGAATTTCAGAGGACCAAGGAGAGAGAGACACCCAAAATTTAAGTAGAGAACCAGTATGATGGATTCTTTTGTGTTAAGGACAAGATCCCCAATCAGCATACAAAAAAACTGAAGAGAATCATTTGGATATTGAAGCAAGCTAGTGAGAAGCCTTTGAACCTTGGGGCCTGTTTAATGTATTTCCCAACCTCTTTATAGAACATCCAGTGATATCTTTTGGAGCAAGCATCATGATTGGCTCTAAGGGTTGTACTGAAAGATGTACTGTGCATAAGATAAATCAAGGGTATGTTACAGTTATGTACGTGTAACAGTAAGATTAAGATAAAGCCAAAACATTCCCCAACCAATCTTTGGTTATCTCCAGGATTATAGCAATACTGCATCAGAAGAAGATCCAATTTATACTGTCAAAAAAAAAACTAATGAGTTACCTTCGTTATTTTTATGTAGATACAGGCTTGGATTCCTCCTAATCCCCAGTCTGAAATGGATCTCTATGCATTTTCCCGTGGAATTGCATAAGAAAGCCTTATGTTCCTTGCACACTCTATCCCTAGGAAAATATTTTATGTAATCCTAAGTCTTTGATCGTGAAGTTGTTTTTCAGAATTTGCTTAGTGTCATCATCAGTTCAGTGCTACTACCAGTAACAACAAAGTCATCAACATAGATCAAACATCACAATGCCTCCACTTGTGACTTCTTGATTATCGGCAAAAATAATCCAAGGGACTTTGTTTGAAAACAAGACCCATCAATGCTTTGATCAATTTTTACATTCCATGGTCTGGAAGCTGTCTAAGACCATAAGTGACTAGAAGGCTTACAGACAGTTTAACTTCAGGTGTGGCTCATGAATGAAATCCTTGAGCATTTCATATACATCTCCTCCACCAGATCACATTGTAAAACGGCATTTATTAATCCTTTGTTGAACATCCCACCCTTTGGTTGCGAACTAGAGTGAGGACTGTCCTAACTGTACCATTTTAACACACCGGAGAGAATATCTCTTGTGATAATCCACACCTTCCTGCTGATTGTTAACCTTGGCCACTTAGCCTGCCTTAATCCTTTCATGTACCATCAGTCTTTACTTAATCTGTCACCCTTTGCAACCCTATAGACTTTTTTTCCCATAGGAGTGGAACTATCGTCCCAAGTCCTTAGATGTCCTCAAGTGCTTGTATTCTTCTTTCATGGCTGATATCCATCTATTGTCTTTGGACTAGCTTGTGGTAAAACGTGGCTCATTGTCAACTAGATGTTGGCAATGTCAATTTGATATGTATGAGACATTGTTGTAGTCAATTCTATCTGCAAATAGAATACTACATACTGGTGATTTTGCTTAGTGGCATCCAAAATCTTTTTGCCACAATTGAGCTAGAATACCTGGTGTGGGGGAATGTCTCCATGTTTCTCCTGCCTATCATAGAACTTCATGACAGGTTCCTCTTATACAGGATTATCCTCAAGTATTGAATCCTCTAGAACAGATTATCTTTCTTGGGCACTCTCATATTAGAATGAGTGTATTCAGATGATTGTCAAAGGTAATTTACCTGGAACCTGATATCATCATTGATAATATCTTGTGAGCCATTATTCACATGAGGCTGAAATGGAAAAACAGATTCATTAAAATAACATCTCGACTATAAAGAAAATTTATTTTAAGGTCTAGAACTTGTAACCATTTGGTATCCCATAAACCCCAGAAAACTGATCTGATAGCTCTTGGACCAAATTTCGCTGCCCTTTGTAAGTTGGTTGCCTGACAACACGCCAATGATCCCTCCGATATGATAAGTCTGGTTTGTCTATTAAAACATCATTTCAAGGGGACTTGTTGCTCAATAACAGTTTAAGGAACCCGTGTAATATATGTACTAGCAGCTAGACACAATCTCCGCCAAAACTTGATAGGAATATGTGCCTTGAAATCTTATGGCTCTTGCTGTTTCATAGGTTTTTGTGTTTCCTTTCAACTACATACAGGACTTCATTTTGTTGAGGTGTGTGGGGACATGAACTCTGATGAATGATTCCTTGAGAATAAACAATCACCCCACTTTGCATTAAAAAAATTCCCACCATTGTCGATCTAAAATAGAACATTTTACTTGTATTATATTGAGTCTGAATCATTTTAGAAATGTTTCAATATGTAAAAACATCGACTTGAGATGTCATCAAATACATCCAAGTCCATCTAGAGTACATCAACCAAAGTAAAGAAAAACCTCATTTTCATTATGAGTTTCAACTTTTTGTAGGTCCCCCTACAATCCATTGAATTAGATCAAAACAATGTGAACTTCTATTTCTGCTAATAGGAAACGACAATCTGATTTGTCCAGCTAAAGGACAAATGTCACAACATTGTATCACAAAATCCCTTTTATTTGCAAACATATCTATCTTTCTAATCACATTCATAGGAATGTGTCCCAGTCTTTTATGCCAAATATCACCATCATGAGAATCCTTCCAAGCTGCAACAAAACTCCTATGTTGGCCGGTATCCAATAGTTGACAAGGTTTTAAGATGTATAGACCACCACTTTCTTCACCAATCTCCTTCACTTTCCCAGTGAAGAGATCCTGAAGAAGGAAAAAATCAGGATAAAAAATGGCACAACAATTTAGCTGTCTAGTCAGTTTTGCCACTGAGAGAAGATTGAAATTAAATTCCGGTACATATAATACATTTTTAACTACATCACCTCCTTGTAGTTGAGAACATCCTGATTGTGTAACCTTAGCTGAGTCACCATTTGGAAGTTGTACCTAACCTGAACATTTCACTGTTACCCTGAATTCAATAACTCTCAGCCAACTATATGACAGTTTTCCCCACCCTCTACGATCCATTTAAATTAGAACTGTTGAGGGGGGGGGGGGGGGCATAGATACAAATGTGCCTGTCAAAAATACCTTCTTATTGGCACTGCTATTTTTGTTTGCGTATTTGCATTATGTTATCAAGGTTGTTCAACCTTTGAAGAATCTGATTATATTATTTGGTGCAATGTATTGAACTGACTAGGGTCCTAATCCTGGATTAATAACCAAATAACGGTGGCATTTGTCATCTTGACTAGGATTCAGTAACCATCATTTATACCGTTCGCTTGAATGTGAGGATGACCTCCATAATTCTGATGTCACAAGGTTTGCTATTTTCTTCCCTTTATATTTTGGAAGGATGCCTATCAACTATACGAAACTTCCTTCAAATGGGCCATGCTTGTGACAATGAGTAAAAAAACAATACTTTCAATTTATTACATCACTCGATTTATGACCTTTCATGTCACAATGAATCACAGTACAAATTACTATCCTCTTCTGTGGTCCTATATTTTCCCATTCCCTTGACCTCGAAAACTTTCGATATCCTCTAGAATTCCAGGATCTCGAGATCCTTGATTTCCAAAATTACTCCCCCAGGCCTGCATGAATAATGCAGTCGGATCGTTTGGCCCCGAATATGATATTGACCCGACTTAATTCTCTTTGACTTTCCTCTGAATTATCATTGCATGCACTGATTACATAGTAGAGGTTCACTCATCATTAAGATCTGACTTCTAGCATGACTATAGTTGTCATGTAAGTCCATAAAAAATTGCAGAAGTTTCTGCCTCAACATATTATCCATATACTCCTTATACTTGCACAATTACAAGATGGGAGGGGGAACAATCGGTCAATTCATCCCCTAAATTTCCTTCATTTAGATATAAACTGAGACAAAAGAAGTACCTTGGGTGTGGCTTACACATTGTTTGTATAGAGAAAATTCTGGACATATTAAACTTTATCAAATCGTTCCTTTAAATCACTCATACCAATGGCTTGCATTTGAACAAAAAAGTATTCCACTCAACCAATTCCCTTGCTGACATTTCCTATCACCCCAGATATCACCACGCATTGCATCGATCCCACTGTTTTTTCTCAATATCAAAGTGGTATCCTTCTCTCTCTTGAATACTACCATCAACAACCCAGTTTGTTCTTAGTTAACTAGTCCAGTTCCATTTTCTCTGCTCATAATGTGGCATTCTCCATTCAATTAGTGAATGCCAATTTGCACTGCACTTGGTCATCTGAAGGTGACAGAGACAAAGGATATTATTGTCGATTTTTTTCTCCTGCCGACGTTGGCCCGTGGTCCTCAAATCCTGCCGTAGTCAAATGTGAAAACAAAAACTTTGTATTATCTTCAAAAATTGTATTCCTCCGTGTGCTCTGATACCATGACAAAATTTCCAATTGCTTTCATGTTGATACTTGATGGCAGATAATTGTAGTTTTACAAGAAAAATTATGAGAGAGAATATTGTATTTATTCTTATGCACTAATGATGGATTACAAGCTAACATTCTGTCTATATATGTACATTAGACATAACTAACAGCACCGAGACCATAGAATGTTGACATCGCTGTAGTTGTAATACCAACTCAAGCTAATCGCCTAACAATTATTCTACAAATTCAGACTTGCAAAACTCTTTGCATATTCCTCAATATAGAGAGTATCAGATTTGAAAACAATTTGGTCAATGAAGAATTACATGTCGGGAAAGTTATGACACAGAAAAATGGTAATTATTTTTTCTATCTTTGGTTAAAAGTGAAACAATTAAATAAAATTGCTTTTCGAAATATTAAACAAATATAATAAGGTGAAAACATAATAGAACTTGAGGCAATATCGTTTGTGGGTCTCAGAAAATAATATAAAAGATGACTCATATTTGGCATTTTAAGCGCGAATATGATAAATTTATGTATTCTATATTCTATTCCCTCGTTTTTATTTTATATGATCTATTTTTTTTTTATTCGTTCTAAAAAGAATGTCCATTTTTTCCTATACGATAATTATTTAAAGGTATAATTCTTCTTTTGCTTTTATTGCTCTCACTTAATTTTAAAGATCGTATTCAAATACATTTATGAGAAGAGAGAATAATGAATTTACTTTTTGATTTTTTTGAAGCGCAATTTAGTAAAAATTTTAAAGTCCTCAATTATTTCTTAAACTCCGCATCCGATCAAATATTATCACATAAAATGAGACGAAGAAAGTAGTATATAATTGTTGGTTTATATGATTAATAAGTCAAAGTCAAAACTTCATTATGAGGAAAAAGTTAGGGTGTGTTTGGTTTAAGTAAAATATACTTCAATTTTTTTTAGTAAAATTGTATATGCATAATTGGTCATATCAATGATTTCATGAAATGGTCCTCGTATATCTGTAAGAATTATTATTAATTATTTTTTACTTATGCCCCAAGTTTATTTGTAATCCAAGTAATATCATTAATAATAACCTACGTCAATTGTATATATAGAGATTCTTTTACTATTTAGTTTAATTAATTAATTGAAATTTAAAATTTTATATTATTATTAAATCTTATTTAGTTGTTTCCTGCTAATAGCATCTTTCTTTTAATTAGTTTTGTGTTATAATACCTCCGTACCAAGATAAATTAATTTTCATTATATAAATCAAGGAGTCATTAAATTGGTTTCAAATTAGATTTAAAGAAAACAAAAAAAATGATAAAAAGGGGGAAAGAGTAAAGTAACAAAAAGAGAAAAATAAAGCACGAGTCCCGTTCATCATAATAACATATTAATAAAAATAATATCATCACATATTTAATTAATATTAATTGTGTCTCATATGTTCACAATATAGTAAAGAATTCAAGTTAATTCTTCACTATACCTAAAAGTCCTCTTTGTTTACACATGATAGAACTTTTCTGGAGTCTAAGTTAATTCTTTAAATGGTTTAATTCAAGTTAAATGGTCACTTATTCCATAAAATTGATCATTAAAATTACTTTTGTTTCTTTTCCTCCCATTTTTTATTTATTGTACTTCAAAAAAAAAGTTTCTTTATATTTCTTGTCTTTGTAACTTCTACTTTTAGGACTCGTTTTAAACATAAAAAAAAATTATTTATGAAATAATTTTTATTTTATATTTGAAATCGATTTTTTTACCATGAAATTTGGAAACAAACCCTTTTCTTTCTGAAGTATATTTTAAATTTGGGGGGGGGGGGGGGAACTATGTTAGTATAATATGTTGTTTCTCACTCATTTTTACTTTTGAAAGATTTTAGATACGTAATAGTATAAATATTATTTTGAATATTTTTTTTAAATGATAAAACATAACTCTATTTTTCAACTTTAACTCCATATATTTCAAATACAATAAAAATATATATGAATTCTATAGTCAAATGCCTAATAATAATAATCATAACCAATTCTTTCTATGTAGATAACATCTAAGTATTTAATGTGTAGTTCAATAATAAGTGTTCCATTTTATATTCAATTGTATTTATATTAGAGATTCATTTTACTAATTTAGTTTTATTAATCATATTTTAAAATTTAAGTTTAATATTAATGGATATATGGAGTATGTATTATAATACTTTATACATTTTTTAAAAATTTATTAAAATAAATAATCATAAAAATCGAAAATTATTTTTAATTATACAACAGAAGGAAGTAAATTAATTTGTTTCAAATTAGATTCAGAGAAAAGAAAAAAAATGAGAGAAAAAACAAAGGCCAGCCAGGAAAATAAAGCATGAGTCCCACGCAAAGTGGGGATATATATCAATAAATGATTTCCCGATCAATTATTAATTAAGTTGTGCCTCATACATAATAGGGAATTTCATTGTTCCATGATAGAATTTGCTATCTTTTAGTTTGTGTTGTACCCGTGTCGACACAACATGGATGTAGTGTGAGTGTATAATCTGTGTTCGATTTGATCAAACAGTTTTAGATTTTTTTTATCAAAATTGATCAAGAAAATGTGAACGATTTTAAATTACAATACAGACTTTTTTTAAAAAAAAAAAAACTATTTATGAAGGAATTAAGAAGTTTGGGTCCATCAAGTTGACTGAAAATATATGATAAATTTGTTACTAGGAGTAACTACAATTAGAGAGTTTGATATTATCAAATTTGATTTACAATATAATCTCAAAAAATTAGTCTCAATTTTTTTTCATTTACAATTCTTTCTTTTTGTTTCTTATATTTCCACACTAAAATGAAATAAGAATAAGAGTCTTAAATGATGATAAGAAAATAGATTTTTAGGGGAGATATTTCAAATTCAAATTATTTGTTAAATCAAAGAAGTAAAAAAACAATTCATGTGTGAGAAGAATAAAAAATATCTGTGAACTAAAAATAAATATGAACTTCACTAGAAGGATCTAACATGCCTGTACAAAGACTTTTTTTCATAAAAAATAAATTAAAATATTATATAGGAAAATAAAAACGAAATTGAATTAAATTAATCCCTAAAAAATATAAGAAAACACGGGAAAAGAATAGTGTAGAAGGAAAAATTAGGAAACAAATTAAAATAGAAATTTGGTAATTGAAATCGTTCTTTATCTTTTTAGAAACTGTAAGAATCCATTTAGGTATAGGAAAGGGAATATGATAACATATATAAATTACTCTCTTGTATGTATTCTTATAATATAAATATACTACTTAAACCTCTTCAATAGCAATTTTCAATGGCTGGGTTATTGTGGAAGAGGGGACAACTCTAGTCAATGTGGATTCGGGTGTTGTCTCCTTAGCTTCTGACGTCTAACGCCTATTTTGCGTGTGTTACTGAACTCTTCCATCTCTCATCGCCCTCAAATCATGCAACTACACTGTTCCTCAATCATTGAAACAAGAAGTTCAAATCCCCGAATGTTCAACATTCCCTTACCTTGTTCACTGTTTCGGAGCTAACGTCTCTTTTGAAGATAACCGTCAATCTTTACAACCTATTACTTACCGAGTATTTTCCAGGAAGCCTTGCTGATCGTCTTTCAGAACTGCAATCACCCGGGGATTTTGAAGTACAAACACACAAAGAATGACTTTAGGGCTCGTTTATCACACAATAAAGGAATTATTATTCTCTGCATATCAAAACCGTGGAAATATTCTCCTTGTATTGCGGGGACACACTGCCAAGATTGCTGATTTCGGGCGTCTCCACCATCACCTGGAACAGGGCATGAATCAAAAACAAGTGAATTATCAGGGGAAGCAGAAAGGTTATGGCACCTTACCGTGATTAACACACTGAGTATACCCCAAAGTGATATTGGGCTCTGGACTTACTGTCTATGAAGCTGATTACTGGGGGAACCGTTTGGTAAGAGCAGAGGGTGATGATGTGTTTGGACAAAATCGAGTTTGAAAGAACCAAAGTTTCAGAATCCAAAGTTGTCAATGAGGCCAGAAATTTTCTGGAAAAATTCTTGTGAAGAATCCAGAGTCACGCGTTGGACTGCAATAACATGCTCCTGAACCATACATTTCTGCAGAATTTATCCAAAGTAGCCACACAGCAGACAAGGAAGAAGAAAATTGATTCAATGTCCTTTCTAGAAACCAACCATCCAGAGATAACATCAAGATGGCCATCATAATTCTCGAAGGCAATTGCTGGATCCGAAGCCCTTCTATACAAACCAATCAAGAAGATAACAATCAGACCTGTATATCATAAATTCGTTGAGGTACTTGACAGATCTGAAGGAAGTAGCGAATGAAACTTGTGGAAGGTTACCTAAGTACTGAGCAATAGATATATCCATAATAAAAATTATTTGTAATATATATAGAGAGGTATGGTATGGGTTTGATGCCCTCTTTAGGATTTTCTTTCTATTTGGGGTTGTAGAGGCACAACGTGTGACGAAGATGATCTCACGTTTCAGTCCCCTTATTCGTTTATAAGAAAAAGTTGTATAGTTGATTCAACATTCTTTATAACGAAGTCTAGTAGTTATATCTATGCTGCAAAGTTGAGCTTGTTATTGTGATTGAATTGCTAGGTTAGAAATCTATGGTTTCCTTATTAATATGACTCATCTGTTGTGTTTTTCCATATTTGTGCCCTCTCTTTTGTAACCAATTTAAAAACAATGTTTTACCTGCATGCTCAAACTTTAAGCTTGAAGCCTCCCATTGTGATCATCTCTAGTACAAACGTTAATATAAATTCATCAGCATCACTCCTCTTATTTGTGCGCTCTTCCCTGGAAAAAAATGGAAATTGATTGCCATAGAGATGGTCCATCTATATTTTTTGATTGAAACAGCCAAGTAAATTGTGAGATGCATCAGAAGTGTGCTACTAATATGAACAAATTCACTACCTGTTGCTTGGCTAAGGCCATGAGATCAGCAGAATCGAACTGTTTATTACCACAGCTGACCGTTTGCTTGTACTTTGCTAGATAATCACTATAAGCACTGAACAGAAAAGTTGTGCCAGTAACATATTGAGAAGTGTAAGGTGAATCAGACCCCCTGATTATAAATTAGACATTTGGCAGTTCACCTACTTGTAAAACCAGATGAATAAGTAAATAATAATCAATTGGTATCCCAGGGCTAGAATACCAAATTCCAAATTTAATTACCCCCAAATTATACCCACCCAAACCAAATAATTCTCATTTGGTACCGGTTTACACACTGAGATCCTTTAATATCTTGTAAGGAAAATTGTTTTGCAATGGCTGAAGAGCAAGTCCTCCCAAGTCCCATGGGAAGAGCTACTCACTCTACTCCTTCCAACTTTGAAATTTTTCATGAATAATTTGGCTTATACAGTCTGATTCCCATTTATTTGGGGGGCATCACGCTCTTATTCTCCCAAATTGAAGCAAAAATAATTGAATTTGGTTTTACGCGAGTCGTAGATTTTTTCATCTCTGAAAGGTTGACGGTCAACATCTACTCGTCAGACAGTTTATCTTTACCCGTAGGTAAACACAAGGTAATGACATTTCGTGCAAAACTCAACAGCAAAGCTAAGCATAAGTTACAATAGATCAATTTTACAGAGAATTTGAGAGGGCAGAAACGTGCCTCTACTTTTCAACAAAAGACTGGATTTTTCTCAACCATCCAATCGCTTCAATCCTATCCTTATTCATCATAAATTCATGAAGGAATGCAGAAAGTTCATCACCTATCCCCCTTGCCTTTAGGAATTCGTTTAGGCCATCTCGGAAGCCACTGTTCAAATCCCTGAAAGTAAAAGCACAAAGAAGTATAAAAAATCTCAGGAGCAAGAATAAGAAACTGCAACTAAATAATGAACATACACAGTATGTCAAAAATGAATAGGTAGACACTAGCAGAGAAGCGTGTGCTCCTTTATTTTATTCCTGTAAGAAGAGTATGCGTGCTATCGGAGATCTGATTTACTAAGTTATCACCGACCCTCAAACTGAAGTGATCATGTTTACGGCCTTGCCCTGCAGAAACTTAAGAAAAAAAACTTCACTGAGAAAAAAAAATTCAGCTCCTTATCTCTTTCTCTTATTTTGGGGATTTTACTCTTTAAATAGGTGAAATAGATTAGTGCAGTAATAAATGCATACACAATAATAAAAAGTAAGAAGACCGTCTCATACTTAACATTCGCGGGCGGCCACGCATATAAATGTTGAGCTCGAGACTGGTCACTTCTGAGTAGTGAAACTTTCTGAATTTCCAAAGGATTTGGCCAGGATAGCATAACGAACTCCAAGAAATCACTAACTACCTTCACCCTTCCATATGTCACTAGCACACATTATACTGTGAAGCCAGCACATCCTCCCCCTAAAGTCTGCATCATTTCCTTTTGGAATGGTAATGCTCCATCAATCTTGTTTGCCTCGATTTTGATATGTTCATCCTCGCAAATTTTCTCCTCAAGGTAACCCAACCCACTGCTCCTCCGCTCCTGGCCGATCTTTCCAACCAGAAATGTATTAAACTTTGTAACAGGCTGGAAAAGCCCACATACAGTGTGGAAATATAGGCGATGCAATATCACCATGAATTGAACATTAACAGGGCTTAAAGAAATAACAGAGCTATCTTACAGTTTCTTGCCCAAAATGCAGAAAGTCATGTAAGCTAATAGAGATTTTTATAGCATAAAGAAGCACTGCATATAACAAAAGAAAAATGGTTGACGGAATATATCCTTTTCTCTCTTTTTGGATAGATAAACCAAGAGGATGGAAAAGAATTAATCTGGCATCTATATATACTGAAAGAACTGTTCACTTCCGTTGTAACAATTCCAATCTATACGAGTCGACGCCACACCTAAAACACTTGTCAGTTGTAAGAATTTATTTCTCCTATTAAGGCTAGTGAACTGTATCTGCATTGTAACGAAATATACCCAAACACACGGATGTATGAAACAGCATGGACACATTAAAGATATGCACATGCCTGAAGACATTCAAACACATAAATAGACAAGCATACAGAACCAAACGCACACCATCTATAGATAAAGCTACCTCTAGTGACCAAATGATAAGTTCATTTGTAAACCAATTGGCTTAATTCAAAAGAAAGTTTATACAGGTGTCTAGTCCCTGAATTGATCATACAGCTTCATTTAGGTTCTATTGACCTCCAAAATGTCCAATGGCATAAACTTAAGATAATGGCTTCAGGCACAGCCGCACAGGGTTTCAAATAGAAGAGTGATTCAAAAAAATCATTACCTTTTGAACCACCTCTCGAGGTTCCTCCTCCCATGATCTCGCACAAAAGAAAAAATATAACTGTTTTCAAGTATTTCTTTGCCTATGTTGAGATACATTAAATAATTAAAAGAGTGTTTTCTCTAATAGCTTTAAAGACTTTTTAGATGACATGCCACACATTGCAACATGGTATCAGAGCAGGCAGAGGTCCTAAGATCGAACCTCACCGCCACCCAAAATAAAAAAGAATTTTCACGTACTTGGCCATGAAAAAGAATCAGGCCTGCAAGTGAGGGGGTTTCATTGGTAGTTAATGAGATAGGTAGACTCCTTATAAGGTTTGGACAATCCTCCTCTAGTTGAGATAGATTTTGGGGTATGAGTTAGGCCTAAGATCTAATTTAACATGGTATTAGAGCAGCGCTCATCTCACCCAATGTTGGGGCCAAAAAAAAAATCCAAAAATTGTCCATGCACCAGATGCTAAGCACTAGGTGTGAGGTAGGTCAAAAAATGCCCAAAAAAATTGTCCATGAACCAAATACTAAGCAGTAGGCGTGAGATGGTCAAAAATGTCCAAAAATTTGCCCACGCACCAAATGTTAAGCATTGGGCATAAGGTAAGGTGTTAAAGCAAAAAGTCCCGCATTGATAGTTAATAAGATGGGTGGACTCCTTATAAGGTTTGATGAATCCTCCTCCCATTGAACTAGCGTTTGGGATGTGAGTTATCAAAAGACCTAATTTAACAGCCTACATAAGACTGAGATATAATCCTTCATCAGCCCCTAAAGATTTGCATTTCATTAGCTCATTTTTTACCACCTCATCACATTAGGGATTCATTCAAGCAAACCAAACTAGCTTACCAGGTAGCACAGACTAATTCAACTTATTCATTACAACACCATGAAGTAAAGCTCAAATCGAGCCAAGAAGAGTTTCAAACTGGCCTTGAGCCATAATTAACTAGCTTGGTTGAAGTTGAACCTATCAAGTGCTCGGCAAAAAATTATATTATTTATACATGGTTAAAATAATTCTATATGTATATATAGTAGATGTCGAACCCCTTCGACTAATTCATGTGCCTATTTCTACAGATTTTGAACCTCATTATTGAAAATTTTGACTCCACCTTTGATCAAGTGTACCACAATATCCGAAATTTTTTTGTTCTTGATAATATATATTCAATGGTGATATATAATACAATGGACAGTTCTATGAATCAAAATCTCGAGTTGGAGCCATTGCTGGGGAAAAAGCCACAAAGTGAATGTTTTATTGCAGTAGTAGCATTTATAAGCCTACATTCATCCCAAACTAGTCGGGGTCAGCTTTATTGATACCTTTATATCCATTTCGCTGCATTTGGACCAATACCATTCATAACAATAACTACGATTCAATAATTTGCCTTAAGAAAAGTTAAAAATTTCACACTTATTTCCACACTCTGCTACAATCTCCAACCAAACTTAAACACCTGAGATAATGTAAATGTTCTTCAAAAAATTAAAATACTTAGCCTCAATTTCCGAAAAAAAAAACAGTAAAATCAGTAAACGCTGAGCAGTCATAACTCAGTGACTCGAAAATAAAGTAGAAAGGGGGAAATTCATTGTCTTCCCAAAATAGATAAATTGCATAGTTCGTCGAAGATTTACCGGGTGGGGAGGGGCGTAATCCAACTGATACTCGATTTCATTGCGAAGTATTCTGAGTATGTTTGATTCAAATGGTGATTTTTGGATTGCCTGCGATGCGTGACTCCTGGTAAATTGGAAGATGTGCTTGCTGGAATTGAGAGAGGATTGTTGGCCGTGAGAATATGGAATGCCACAAGACGAGAAAAGTGATCTACGAGATGCTCGAAGAAATGCCGCCATGAACAGGACTCTTAACTGAAAATTTGAAGGGGTTTTTTGAGGGGTTTAAGCTATTTTGATGGAATTAGGAGGATGAATTTCATATTTTCAAGGTATTTACACAAAGCGTCATCTAGTTTGATGGAATTACACTTTCCTCCTCATAGATTATAAAGTTGTATACTTAGACCTTTCAACTTATTTTTATTGAGAAAATATCCAAGCTCTTGAACCTTGTGATACTGTTAACTCGTTTGGCCATAGATTTCTCAAATAATATTGAGAAATTTTTTTGGAAAATAATGTTTATTCATATAATTTATTATTATTTGGTAAATATCTCAAATTTCCAAATACTAGCTTTTTTCAGTATTTAGATCAAATCTCATTATTTGAAATCTTTTGAAAATTAAATTTTACCTCAAACTTTTATCTTTTACAAATACACCCTTTATATTAGTTGTTTGCGTTGTATTAAATAATTTTTTACGTGAACATCAAGTAGTGATGAAATATGCAGTGAATATTAAATGATAATATGTTTGTTGATGAAAATGATGAACAACCGGCTCAAGGTAACAAAGTCATGTGTTTTGTTTACTTCACGATGTATGGAATGATACTAGTTGTACTCACTCCAAACTATTACATTGTTCTAGTGTCATAAGCACTATTTGTTATTGTTGCAACGGACATTCGATTGACTTGTAATACAAACTTATAGTTAGTTTTGATAGTTTATAAAACTTATGGATATAAATTATATTTTTCTAGAAAGTAAAATATATTTCTCAAATACTATGGCTAAACACGTGTTAAAATTTCACCCAAATTTTTACTCGAATAACATTTGTCAAGAATATTTAGAAATCTATGATCAAACTCTAGCTAAATTTATGCTCAATTGTAGATATACCTTTTATTCACTCATTTTTTATATGTGAACCTTCTTTTTTACAAGGAAAAAACGAATAAATTTGTCATTGAACTATAAAAAATTTTAAACAAAATAATCCAATTTGATTACGATTTGTCGTCTCTCTATATCAATTACTATTAAAAAAAAAAACAAGTGATTCTTTTCACTTCAAAAAACAACACTTGAAGATTATTATTACTCTCTTGTTGTAGTGATATTCACGTATGGACAAACAAAAAAATCATACAAAAACACATCATATTAAAACGAATTCTCATATATCTTTATCTTTGTCATTTTTTTCTTTGATTATTTTACCTCCACTGAATAACTACAATCCTCAACCACCATAAACTCATCTTGACCATCACAATAAATGTTGCAAATAATGCAGAATTATTCTGCATACATAAGTTTGCTATATCGTTAGGAAATTATAATTGTGAAATTCTGATAATGATATTTGTAATTTGAGAATGATTGATCATAATAGAGTTGTATCTATAAAATTGTGAGGATTCAACCTAAGTAGTGCAATTGATCATTATTTGAACTTTTATATGAGCTAATTTGAGGCTTAAGTATAGTTAATTTGAATTTGGGAAATAGAGAGTTGACAATTGAAGTTGCATGTGTTGAAAAAGATTATGGTGTTGGGGTCACTGTGGAAATGTGAAATATTTAACATATTTCAAAGGTAAATTTAATCCCTTTTCATCGTGTGTGTATATATATATATATATACTTTAAAGTTTATAAATTACATAATTTTTTAAACGGATACATTAATGGAAGGTCCGGATACATTAGTAGCTAAAAAATCAAAGCGTTGATACATTAAGAAGAGGGTCGGGTACATGTAGGGGTGTGCAAAAATCGAACGATAAAAATGTGATTGGCTTATTGTTATTGGATTTTTAATGGGTTTATAAAAAAAAATTTGGGTTATTGGCTCAGTATCGATTTTTACTATTGGATTATTGAGCAAACCGATAATAATTTATTATTCAACCCTTTCTAATTATTAAATATTGATAATTCAATATATTATTAGACATTATAGCTATATCAAATTATTAGTACTATATCAATTTCACACTTGACCGCTTTACTAGATTTTACTGTTTATTCAAAAACAAAAAGTCAAAATAAGAGGTGCACAATTGTAGCAATTTGATTTTAGTTTTAGTTTTAGTCTTGTTAAACTATTTTAGTTTAGTTTAAATTTGTAATTGTAGGTTGTAACATTTGTAGGTTTGAAAAGGTCCGTATTTTAATTAACATAAGAAATTACTATGTTTTGGTGGTAACATGTAATTAAAGCATTCATACTATATTTTCCTCTTATTGATGCAATGTAACGAACCTGTTTTAGGTCGTTTTTGAGCAACAGATTTTATTTGGAAAACTGGCATAGGTGAAGGAGGCCACGACGTACCGTCACAAAGTCACGAGGACCGTCGTGGATGTTTTTCTTTCAAAACACTTAGAAATCTAAATTGGTTACTGAAATCGCATCCTGAACGTCGTGAACGGAGTTGCAGGACGGACCGTCCAGGCGCGAGGCCCGTCACAAGGCAGCCACTGAAGATGGCTCTCTGTTGCCCGCGACGGAAGCCAGGACGGACCGTCGCAGTGCGACGGCCCGTCACGGGCTACGAATCCCAGTTTCGGGTCGGATTTCTTTACACGTTTTAACGGACGTTTTTGACTATTCCCCTATTCCTGCTTTAATTTAAAGTTAGAGGGTTCTGTTAATAAGTCTAATTACTTGGGTGGTAAAAGAGTAACCTTAATTAAATTAGTGGGTTTATATTGGCCATCTTTATTCTACTTATATATTAATAGGGAACAAGAAAGATGGTTTGAATAAAGAAAAATAAAGAACAGAAAAGAGAGAGAGAATCGATCACAGAGAGAGATCGAAGAGGATAGCAAGGATTTTGAGAAGATAGCTTGTTTATTCAATTCTTCGGTGGAGGTAGGTTATGGTTTATGTTACGATAGTCGTAGTAAACTCTTAATAGTGAATATTATTTTGATATATTGTAAAACCTGCTATAAATGGCTTAAATTTGTAATGCTTGCATGATTATGATTTATAAAATTGTGAGAATTACCAAGCATGATGAACAGTTTTGAATCCCAAATCTTGAAAGAACCCTAATTCCTTGATAATATTATTACTGAGAATGATGATGCTTAGACGAAAGAAGGCTTGATTAAATTATATAATGAGAATGATGATGCCTTAGTGTAAAAGAAGCTTGATGAAGTAGGGGATCGGTGCCACTTCCGGTACCAGGATAGAATATGAGGATCGAGTGTCCTTCCGACACCAGGAGAGAATTATGGGATCGGGTGCCACGGTCCGTACCGAGGATAGAATATGAGGATCGGAGTGTCACGTTCCCCATCCAGGATAGAATATGGATCGGTGCCTAGTTCCGGTACGTGCAGGATAGAAATGAGGATCGGAGGCCACGATTTCCGGCACCCAGATCGAAATAAGAGGATCGGAGTGTCACGTCCGACACAGAGGAAGAAAGATATGAATCTTGAAGAAATACTGAATATACTCAATCTATGAACGTACTTCCCAAATAAGTATGGTATTGAGGCTTGAGCCCTCATGTGTGAACTCGGTTGTAGTTTATTGAGAATTTATGTTGTTATTGGCTACATTTAGAGTATTGTAGTTTGATTCACCTTATTATTGATAGATACTGTTTCCCTATTTTGAGTTGGCCGATGATATCTACTCATACGTGTGGTTGTACTGACCCCCTATTTCATGTTTTCCTCCTCTTTGTTATTTGTGTAAATAATGCGGAAACGTCTTCAACTTCAACTCAACAGGCAGATCTAGCCGTCTTCCTTCTCGGAAATTTCAGGGTGAGCTGATGCGTCTAGCTTGGACGGGGTCTTCTCTTCAGTCTTGTGCGTTGAACTTCCTTCCGGCATGGACTAAAACTTTTTAGTTGTTTTGGTTCTTAGAATACTTCTAGTTTAGTAATTTGAGATAGATGTTCTGATGATAGACAAACTAAACTTCCAGATTTTGGGATAATAATAATCGTATTGAATTGTTTTTATTAATGAGTTTAAGTCTTCCGCATTATTTTCCTGTTGATATATCCTTGAATGTAAGGTTAGATGGGTTGGTTCGGCATCACATAGAGGGTAAATTGGGTGCCAGTCGCGTCCCTGATTTTGGTCGTGAAAACTTGGTATCAGAGATTAGGTTCGTTGGTCTCATCACACAGAACAGTCTAGTAGAGTCTTCAGAACGGTAGGGGACGCCTTTATCTTTTCCTGAGAGTCCATAGACTTAGAATTTCCCTCTTTCATTCTTCTTTCGTGCTACTACTGAGTCCATTGGTTCTGGGCGATACGAATTGGTATCTGACATCTTCCCTCTATTTCGCAGATGGTTAGAACTAGAGCACCGACCGCACCAGCAGCAACAACGGAAGACAAAACGACTGAGCCAGAGGCCACTGTGGCTGTAGTCTCGAGGAAGAGCACGCAATAGCCGTGGGAGGGTCTTGGGAGGACGTCCTCTAGAGTAAGAGGACAAGCACCTAGCCCATCTATACTAGGGCGGTGGACTCCTCCACCGGACCGCGGAGGTGGATAAGAGAGGGGGAGGAAAGCGGGAGAAATGACAAGGGGCAAATGAGGAAATGCCACCCCAACCTACCCCAGAGATGATCACACCAATACTCTCTCGCTTATATTAGTGGGTTATCCGATCAGGTCAGGCACCTCCAGTGGTTTCTACATTCTTACACCACACCCCCGTTTCAGCGTTACGACATGCGGCTACGATGGCTCCCCGCATGATGCATCATTGGGAATAGGCACATTTCCACGTTTGACTACTGGGCCTATTATGACAAATGATCAGTCATGACTTTTCAGTAAAGTTCTTGAAATTGAAACCCTCCAGTCTTGAAGGGCGCAAATCCAGAGGATGCCTCGATTTTCTGGTGATTGTCATGAGCTACTCACAAGATAGGGTATAGTAGAACGGTTTGGCTTTGAGTTTCGTGAGCTCTCATTTCAAGGGAACGCCAAAATGGTGGTGGCGGTCACATGTTGATGTCAACCAACCAGAGGCACACCGTATGACTTGGGAATCATTCTCTACTCTGTTTATGGAAGAAGTATATCCCAAGGGCCTTTGAGAGATAGAAAAATGGACGAGTTCTTGAGTCTATTAAAACAAGGGAGGAGACAGTTAACCGCGTATGAGGCTAAATTTCGCCACTATCCAGATACGGCCCCAACTTTGTTTCAGTCCACAAGAACGATTCGCCGTTTTGTTAAGGGTTGAGGTCCTAGTTGCGGATTTCAGCCTTACAGGTAGCGGCCCCGCTACGGAACATCCTTCCCAGGAGGTGGTAGACTTTGTGATGAGGTGGAAAGGAGTGAGCCAGACGATTCACCGGACGACATCGACATCGCAAAGGTTTTCGAATGGGATGCGAGTTTAATGGTTTCTCACTCTAAAGGACAGAACTCCGGAGTGTTCCTCAAGTCGACCATTCAGTCTTCACTACAGACTGTAGTTGGGGGGTCCACCTCCGACGGTCACACTATCCGAGCAGACCTATGCATGAAAACCCCGAGAGTGTTAATGGATGTGGGGAGGTTTGGACACATAAGATTTAATGGTCCAAACCACCAGAGTTACAGAACCCACTATCTAGAGTAGGGTGGTCATGGTAAGGCCGCTTTTCTGAGGACTGGTGGTCGGGTAATTGTGGTCATCACAACGGCAGAGGTGATGGGCAACAATGGAGCCACTACTACGCAACCTGGTAGGGGCAATGGACAACAAACGATAGGGCCATTGTTACGCTTCCCTGGGAAGATCGAAGCGGAGGCGTCTGATGCTGTTATCACAGGTATCTTTTGGTTTGGTGATTGCATGCAAATCTGTTATATTTTACCCTGCTCCAACGTTTTCATATGTATCTTCATCATTTGCTAATGGTCTAAACTTGCATTGTGATTACTTTGACATGCCTATTCGTTGTTTCTACACCGGTGGGTTGAGTCTGTGGTAGTTGAAAGGTACATATGTCTGTTTGGTGAACTTTGTGGGGAGCAACTTCCTGTAGATTTGGTTATTTTAGAAATGGGTGAACTTTGATGTATTCTTGGTATGACTTGGCTTCTCCAAATTTTTGCGATCTTGGATTGTATGCTAAAACTGTGACATTTGGCCAAGCCTGGGACAGTCCGTTAGTGTGGGAGGGTGCCTAACACTTCCAATCCGGTTGGCTATCATCCATTTCTCTTTTCTTCGTGCTAATAAAATGGTTGTAAAGGGTGTTTAGCTTTCTTGGTTCTTGGCCCGCTCAGGATGACACTACCCAAGTACCTTCGATTGAGCGGTTTTCGTTGTGTCCGTGATTGTTTCTTGATCTTCCCTGTTCAGATCTCCGGGGGTATGCCCCCAGACAGGGATTTGACTTCTGTATCTATCTGAACGCGGGCACACGCCCCATTTCTATAACCCCCGTATAGAATGGCGCCCGCGGAAGTTAAGAGAGTTAAAGGCTCAACTTCAAGAGTTGTTTGATCAACGGGCCTTCATTAGACAAGTCATCTCCTTGGGGTTGCTTCCGGTTTTGTTTGTGAAGAAGAAGGATGGAGTTTTCGAATGTGCATAGACTCCGACGTTTAACAAGGTAACTATTAAGAACAAGTTCCTCTTTCTCCCTCGCATTGATGACTTATTCGAATCAATTACAAGGTGGCTTTGTGTCTTTCTAATTCGTTGAAGATCCGTTATCAATCAATTGAAAATACGGGCACGGATGTGCCAAGATGCTTTTCGAACGAGGTTGACATTAACGAATTTTGTGTGATGTCTTTTGTCCTTACGAATGCCCCTGCTGCTTCATGAGTTGATAACGGGATTTTTTAAGCCATATTTAGTCTCTTTTTGGTGATCAGTATTATTGATGATATACTGATTACTCCGAGTAGAAGGAACATGATGAGCATTTGAGAATGGTAATGTAAACGTTGAGGGGAAAAAGCTTTTATGCCAGTTCTCTATTGTGATTTTTGGCTAGATGCAGTGTCCTTCTTGGGCACGTGGTTTCTAAGATGGAGTAAATGGTGGATCCTTCAAGATCGAAGTAGGAATAATGGGGTAGACCTACTATTTGTCCGAAATACGGAGCTTCGTTGGGTTAGCATACTACTACCGCCATTTGCAAGGGATCTCTTCTATTGCTTTCCCAACTGACGAACTTGACAAGCAATGTTTCCATTTGTATGGTCGGCATGAGTGTGAGAAGCTTTCAGAAGCTAGACTCTGTTGACAACTGCACCAATTTCTTCACCTTGCCAGTGGAAGGTAGAACTGTTCATTGTTTATTGTGGATGCTCCTAATTCGGGTTTGGTGCAGTGCTAATGCAAGAGAAAACGTAAATTGCTTATGCCTCAAGACAATTAAAGTTGGCATGAACTTAACTATCCAACCACGACTTGGAATTGGCCGCGGTAGTGTTTGCATTAAGCATGGATACACTATTGATATGGGGTTAAGTGTTAGGTCTACACGTATCATCGTAGCCCTTCAGTATGTCTTTTACTCAAGATTTGAACTTGAAGGCAAAGGATATGGATTGAACTACTGAAGGACTACTACCCACTATTTGGTCATCATCATCCGGGGAAGCGAATGTTTGTGGCAGTGCTTGAGTAGAAAGGGCGGAAGCATGGGAAGTCTAGCTCATTTGCAAGGCCCTCTAGACGCCCATTGGCTGAGAGGTTTCAGATTCTGGCTAACTACTTGATTAGGTTGGAAATAATGAGAAAGGGAGGATTGTTGGCTAGTGTGGAGTAAGATCTTCTTCTTGACAGATTAGGGAAAACATTTGATGATGAGAAACTAAGGGCGACTCCGAGATAAAGTGTTGCGAGGAGAGCTAAAGAAGCAACATCGCGAGGCGTTGTGTTGAGGATTAAGGGAAGGGTATGGTACCCCTCATTGATGATTTGATCACACTATTTCTGGCAGAACGTCATAGTTCAAGGTATTTTATACAATCCTGGTGCAACCAAGATTGGTAAATCGCGACCTAAAACAACACTTTTGTGGAGTAAGAATGAAGCCAATATTGTTGACTTTATGCCAAGTGTCCAAACTGTCACAAGTGAAATATGAACACCACAGGCCCCGGAGGAACACTTCAAAGAATCCCTTCCGGAGTGGAAGTTGGTAGAGAATTGCAATGGACTTTGTGGTTGGTCTTCCAAAGACCTTGGGCAAGTTCGACTCCATTTGGGTGATTGTGGACATATTAACTAAGTCGGCTCATTTCATTCCGGTTAAGGTGACTTAAATGCAGAGAAGTTAGCAAAATCTACATCTCAGAATCGTTCGATTGCATGGGGTTCCACTATCCATTCTATCAGATAGAGGTACGCAGTTACTTCTAAGTTTTGAAACATTGCATGCCCCCCAGATTGGGTACTAGGTTGGACCTTAGTACCGCCGGGCGTTCCATCCTCAGACCGATGACGTCTGAGCGAACGATTCAAGTGTTGGAGATCGGTGCTCTTTCGCGCATGCTGAGAGAGTTTGGTGGGCCATTGGATAGCTTCTTACCTTTGGCAGAGTTTCGTACAATATAGCTATCACTCCAGTATTGATATGGCTTCCATTTGAACATTGTATGGGAGAGATGTAATCTCCCCATTGGTTTGGTTTGATGCATTGCCGAGGTTAGACCTTGGGGTACCGATCTTTTGAGGATTCGTTCGAAAAGTGAAGGCATTCAAGAAAAAAAGCTTCTAGCGGCGCAAGTAAGACAAAGGAGAAGGCATACGAAGGTTAGAGACTTGGATTTCATGGAAGTAACAAGTCTTGTTGCAAGTGTTCACCCATGAAGGGGTTGATGCGGTTTGGCAAAAAGAGGTAAGCTTAAGTCCCAAGGTATATTGGACCATTTGAAGGTACTAACGCGAATAGGGAGTGGCTTATGAATTGCCTTGCCCCCAGGGCTGCCTGTGCATCCGGTATTTCATTGTGTCCATGTGAAAAGATCCATGGAGATGGAAACTACATTATCGTTGGATCAGTGTTGTTGGATGAAGACTGACTTATGAAGAGGAACCAGTTGCTTAATTAGATAGAGAAGTTTCGCAAGTTGAGATCGAGAAGAGAATTGCATCCATCAAGTCAAATGGAAGATCTACCGTTGAAGAAATCTCTTGGGAGAAGAGGCAGATATGCGAGAAAGATACCCACATCTATTTACAGATTCAGGTATTCCCTTGTCGCACCTTGTTTTTCCTTCTTGTATCGTTCGGGACGAACGATGGGTAAATTGGTCATCTATTGTAAACGACCTGTTTAGGTCGTTTTGAGCAACTGTTTTATTCTGGAAAAACTGGCAGAGGTGAAGGAGGCCACGACGGACCGTCACAGTACAATGCACGACGGACCGTCGTGGATGTGTCTTTTCAAAACACTTAGAAAATCTTAAATTGGGTACGGAAATCGCTCTCTGACGTCGTGACGGAGTGGCAGGACGGACCGTCGAGGCTCGACGGTCCCGTCACAGGCCATCCACTAGATTGACTCTCTGTTTCACGCGAACGGACAGCAGGACGGACCGTCGGCAGGTGGCTACTGCCCGTCACGGGATACGCAATTCCCAGTTCGGTCGTAGTTCGTACAACGTTTTAAAGGACGTTTTTGACTATTCCTGCTTAAATTATAAAGTGAGGGTTATTTAATAATTCTAATTACTGGGGGGGTTAAAAGCGGTAACCTTAAGTTAATTAGTGGTTTTATGCCATCTTTTTATTCTTACTATATATTAATTAGGTAAAAGAAAGAGGGTTTTTGAATAAAGAAACTAGAAAGAACAGAAAGAGGAGAGAGAATCGATCAAGAGAGAGAGACTAAGAGGAGAGCAGGATTTTGAGAAGATAGCTGTTCATCAAATTCTTCGGTGGAGGTAAGGTTTATGGTTATTTAACGTAATCGTAAGTAAACTCTTTAATAGTGAATATTATGTGTTGAATAGTATTGTAAAACCTGCTATATGCTTAATGTTATGCTTGCATGATTATGATTATAAAATTTGTGAATGATTACCAAGCATGATTAAGTTATTGATCCCCAATCTTGAAAGAACCCTATTATTCACTTGATATAGTATATAATGAGAATGATGATGCCTTAGAATGAAAGAAGGCTTGATAATTATATAACTGAGAATGATGATTCTAGTGAAAAGAAGGCTTGATGTTAGGGGATCGGGTGCCAGTTACTGGGACAGGCATAGAAATAAGGATCGGAGTGTCACTTTCCGACACATGATCGAATATGATCGGGTGCAGGTTCCGTTACCAGATAGAATATTAGGATCGAGTGCCACTTTCCGGCACACAAGGAAGAAAATAGAGGATCGGAGTTCACGTACCGACACAATAGGAAGAAGATAAATGAATCTTGAAAGATAATGAATATCCTTCACTATCTAATGACGTAATTCCCCAAATAAGTATGGTATTGAGGGCTGATCCTCATGTGTGAACCGTTGTAGTTATTGATGATTTATGTTGTTATTGCTACATGTTGAGTAGTGATAAGTTGATTTACCATTCTTATTGATATATATTGTTTCCCTATTTTGAGTTGGCCATGATATCTACTCAGTACGTGTGTTGTACTGACCCCCTACTTCATGTTTTCCTCTTTGTTATTTTGTAAATGCAGCAAACGTTCTGTCAACTCACTCAACAGCAGTTAGGCCAGTCTTCACTTAAATCGAATTCATGGTTAGCTAATGCGTCTACTTGGACTGGGTCTTCTTCTTCAAGTCTTGATGCCCTTGAACTTCCGGCATGGACTAAGCTTTTTAGTTATTTGTTCTTAGATACTCCTAGTTGAGTAATTTGAGATAGCTGTTCTTGTGATGATGACTCCAGATTTTGGGGATAATATAATAGTAATTGAATTGTTTTTTTAATTAAGTGAAGTCTTCCCATTATTTTCTGGTTGATTATATCTGAAATGTTAAGGTTTAGATGGGTTTGGTTCGCTCACATAGGAGGGTAAATGTGGGTGCCAGTCGCGTCCCTGATTTGGGTCGTGACATGCAATTTCTCATTATATTTCTTTTTTTACTATATCAAAGCATTTAGAGAAGTGAGAAGGCATATAATATTTTATGGATATTTTCTTATTGGGTAAATTGAAAATCGAACCGATAATAATCAAAAACTGATAAATTGAAAATCGATAAAGAATATCTTATTGGTTTGTTATTGGGTTAGCATATTTAAAATTGAAAATCGATAGTACATAAACCGAATCAACCGATGCACACCCCTAGATACATGTGCTGATACATTAGAAAGAGGGTCGGATACATTAATGGAGGGTTCAGATACATTAATGGCCAAAAAATCAAAGCGCTGATACATTAAAAAGAAGGTGAATACATGCACTGATACATTAAAAAGAGGGTCGAATGCATTAATGACATTTTTTACTTGAAGAGAAAAATGAGGGATTTTGAAGATTTGTAAAATTTATAGGGGATAATGATAATACATAAATAATTTTTTTTTAATTATCCGAAAAAATAACTTAGATAATTCTCATAGTGTAAAACTTATATTACATCTTATCCCTATTCTTTCTATTTTACAATAATTTCTTAAAAGTTGTAGCATATGGATACATTATATTCAACTAGATATATAACGTCTGATATATAAAACAACTTGATTGTTGTGTTTAAAAAAGAGTCTATACGTAAAATAATAAGCAGTTCCACGAATCACGCAAAACAGATCTCACAAATCATACAAAACAAATTGATATCAATCTATTATAATCTATAACAAATTCAAAAAATTCAAAATTCAAATTTTCTTCTCCTTCATCTATCCCAAATCATAACATATTCAAAATAGATGAATATATCAATTTTGTTGAGATATTCAAAAATTTGAGTGTGCGATCAAAGTTATGAACGATGCAATAGTGAAAAATAGTTGTTGGACAAATAATATCTTTTGCGAATCTCAAATTCGTCATTACAGTTGAAGTGAATCTCAAATATGTTATTGATGCAACAGACAAGATGGCTGGATAGATGTGTTGTTTTGATGCTGCATTCGATGAAATTGTTTGTGTCGAAGTTGGTGAAAACGATGCCTAAGATATCTGTGTGCCTAAATTGAATAATAGATATATTAAAATTTTTATTTTTTTTCCTTTGATATATCTTTATCCATAAGTTGCAGGTTATTGATTTAATATAATTAGCAGAATTTTTTTACGCGCGACTTATTTGATATTATCACAGTTGAGCGAATTAAACTTGTAGTTATGGAGGCTATTCATCTTTCTGTAGAGTTTGTATTGTATTGTCTGAAAAAATAGATTTGCAACAGCGATGATTCAATGCTTCAGGCATTGAAGTAAGTATTTTGTCACGTTCTTAAGTTGTGTTAGTTCCTTTTTTTTTTTTTTGAGATACATAAGTCGTGATACATTGTTATTCTTGAAAAAGATACATTGTTAGCCTTGAACGAAAAACATATAATTTTGGGAGATTTCAGCTGGGCAAAGTGTCTTGCGAACACACAATTATTCTTTGATACATGTGAAATTTCAACTAGACGAAATATCTTATGTCGTGATACATTACTGACTACAAAAATCGATACAATTATAACTTGATACATGTGAATTATTGGATAGAACTTGATACAATTATAGCTAGTACATACTTAATTTAATGTATCATGCACATGTGATTTTCTTAATTTTAAATTTATCAATAATTAAATTACTTTCAATATTTAATGTATCCATAATTCATTTTAATCATTATTTTTTTTAAATTAGTATATTGATATATAAGACATGATACACTAATGGTTAGAATTTGATAAGATACTACAGTCGCATATAATGGGTTCGCATATATGTTAGTTATTTTGTTGTTTTGATAATATCATAACAAAATCAATTTTATTATATATATATATATTAGATATATATATATATATATATATATAATATCCTCCTCTCTCTCTCTCTCTCTATCTCTCTCTCTCTCTAGCTCTCTCTCTCTATCTCTCTCTCTCTCTCTCTCCTCTCTATCTCTCTCTCTCTCTCTCTCCTCCTCCTCTCTCTCCCCCTCCCCTCTTGTTCCTTTTCCACTGGTCCTTCTCGCCTTCCTCGTTCCCCTCTTCCTTTCCCTACCTCCCTCCCTCCCCTTCTCTTCCGCCCCCCTGCCCCTCCTTTGCCCTGTTGTTTGCCTTGGGCCCTTGTCCCCCTCTTCCTTTCCCTTTCTGTCCCCGTGCTCCCTGCTTGCTTCTACCCCGCCTTCTACCCCCCCTCCTCTCCTCTCTTCTCCTCCCCCCCCATCCCGCCTCCCCCGTTTTCCTTCATTTCTCTCTCTCCCCTCCCTTCTTTTTCCTCCCTCCTCGCCTCTCTCCCTTCTCTCTTTCCCTTCCTCCCCCCCCTCCCTTCCTCGCCCCCGCCTCCCCTCTCTCTTCTTCTTGCCCAAATTTATTACTATGAAGCAACCAAATATTCAATATTTATTGCTTGCAAGATGTACATGGCACTTGACAAAATTAAAACAAAATAAAATTTATTGAACTAAAAAACGCGTTTTTTTCTTTGATGGTTTATTCGTTAACTTATTAGAGAGGGAAAAAAAAGTCTTTCTTCCATGTGCATGCCTAACGTTACTCGTCCGTGATTGACGGTTCAATATTTAAGAAAAAAGACTTTTTTTTCTTCTTTTCGTTTCTTTTCGTCTCGATAGTGGGTAGTGCGTCTGTGTTTAGTATTACAGTAAATAAAAGTATCGCACTGGTTGAGTAACGACTTGATAGTCTTTTTATTTGAACTTGAACAATCCTCTCCTCATGATTCTTTTGAGATTGAGTTAGACTTAGATGTTATATCCTTACATGGTATCACAGTCATGCTCATCCCTATTTGGACTTTTAGTCCACGCTCCAGTTCAGTCTTGGGCGTAAAGGGGATTAAGATGCATTTTACCCTTACTATAAAAATTTTTGACATGAATCTGAATTTAGTCGAGTTTCAATTTGAATATCAGTATCAAAATGGAAAACTAAAAAAAATTGAATTTGTACAAGTAATATTTTACCTTTTGATTTGTAATTACATAAAAATGCTATATGTCATTGAACTTATAGAATAATGGTGGCAAGAGCTCTAAAAGAGGAAAAAGATTATATTATAATGGAATTTTACAACTAGTAGAAGGTTCTCTTAGAGTAAAAACTCTAGGAACCAAAAAGAGGAAATGCCTAGACCTACTAATGATACATAGATTTTAAACAGAGGGAGACTACTTAAAAAGACTTAATACAATAATAACTAAGCCTCAGTCCCAAACAAATCGGGAACGGCTATACAAATGGGGTTAAATTAGCAAAATGAGTAGCTTTCTAGTACAGAACAATGTAGGACCCGAAAGGAGACGATTACTGAAAGAGAACATCAGTAGAAGAGTTATCTGATCGATACCTGTACTGATCAAATGTAGCAAGTATTAGGTAATAGTCGATTTACGAGCAAGCTCACTGGATTTGGTGAGAAGGAACAACATTAGAGCAAAGCTCAATGGATCCATAATCCAACAATTCTTCAATCATTTGTTCAATGTGATCATCTTCAAGTGGCTTGACAAATTGTGGTATACCCTCAAGTACTTGATCTTCAACTTTCCTAATTACTCCCACTCCCAAGTTGACTACTTTAGCTTCCTCATGATGATCATGATGAGTCAATAGTACTGATGGCTTTGGTACCAACATTTGTTGTTTCATTTTATAGGAATTAATAACACTTTCTTGAACATTGGTTGCATTTTTTGCTAATTTTTGTCCTTGTGGTGAGGTTTTGGTCATTTGAAGTGAAGCCATGTAGCATTTGTGTAACTTGGCTGTTAATGTAGTTGAGAGTAGCTTAGAGGAAGATGTTTGTGGCATGTTTGGGTTGTATGGGAAATTGGTTCTAGCTCTTGGACCACACATTAGCCTTGCTGCTTCATCATATGCTCTTGCTGCATCTTCTGCTGTCTCAAAAGTGCCCAACCAAATTCTTGTCTTCCTAAAATCAAAACAGAGACATTTAGTACTTACTTTATCTAAAACTCAACAACTTTGAGACAGAGCTATGGAGGATAAGGATATTGTAACGGCCCAGTCCACTAGTAATATTGTCCGTGTCACTAGTTTGTAAGGTCTGCTTACTTATAAACTCAATATCTTACTTAAGTTGGATTGTCACAAATATGAATGATTTCAATTCACAGAAAGTCACGTAATCAGACCACCTAAAAGAAAACTACGCATAATTGTTCATAGAACTAGTCATTTAAAAGCAAAGGTAGATAACATGTCACATCAAGGTTCAGTTACACTAATAGCAGAGGCAAAGACAGATATTCAGAATTTAAAGTTTATGAATTCAGCATTGACCTAATATAAATATACAAATAAAGACAGATATTCAGAATTTAAAGTTTATGAATTCAGCATTGACCTAATATAAATATACAAATAAAGTAATTTCATAATATGTATGATCACTGTGCCATTCGATACGATATCTCAATATAGAATGTGACTTACAACAATGGATGGCGAATTTCGGAGACCCAAGAACCCCAATGTCTCTGTCGAACTCCTCGATATCTTTGTTGTGCCCTAGCCATAATATTGACAATCTTACAATGTAGTTAATTGAAGTGTTTTTTTTTTGTGTGTGTTTGCAAAAGAGTGTTTTTTGAATGAGATAGAAAAAGAATTTGGTTGAGGAAGGAGATTTAGTTAAGTGTGAAGATATGAGGGGTTTATGTAGTTGGGATTTATTGAGATAACATTCATATAGTGAAATTGCTATTTTTTCCCAATCCAGGCTTTTTTTGTCTGTCAACCAAATTAAGCAAAAGGACCCACAAAGGTTATTTTTTAATCATTAGTAGTTACCAGTTGGCTAATTGGAATTGACATAATTGATTAAAAAAACACTCAATAAGTTTTCGGTATCGGATCATAAGGGTATAATGTACGCAGTCTTATCCTGTATAAAGATAATTGATCATATGACATCAACTTTATCAATTACAATAAAGGCGTGTTATTATAGATATTAATGATTAATGAATTAAAATGTGTGATAGTAACAATTTGGGTTTTCAAAAAGGGTGACCAGATGCAGGCCCTCATGATTATTATAATACTTTTTGTTCCATAATAATCTCAATCTTAATTAACCTATGATTGTAAAATGAAATTAAAATATACTAGAGGGAAAATAATTAAGGGACATCATGATTATTATTTTGCAACTTATATGAGACATTATTAGTGAGTCCAAGGTATGGACAAGACACACAGAATAATGATCTTAGACCATCATAATTATTGATTAGATTTGAATCATTGAACCAAATCTTGTTTACTATTATATGAGATCAATTATCTATATGGAATTATTAGCCCTTAAACATAAATATACAACATTTTGAGCAAATGATTCTTTGTTTAAAAAAAAATCTATGGATAAAGTAAGGTAGATTAATAAGTGAGTATTATATAAGAGTCTCAATTTTTAATTGAACTTATCGCATTGAGCTATGTGATTTATGAACAATTGCATAAGAATGAATTTATCTGATTCATACAAAAAATGTAACAACAGTATATATCTGACATTTAGTCCAAACTATTTATCTTATTCATGATCTTTTAACTGCTATCACACAAATATGATATAATTAACCATGATATTAATTAATACTTGAACTTAATGATTATTCAAATAGGACGATGTGAGATCAATGTGTGAGGCCATGATTCACAGTTACATCAAAACGTTAAGAGTTTGACTGAAAATAAAGGTGTAAACAAAAACATTTGGTGTTCTACTCTTTTCATCTATAATGTAATAAATTGCATAAACTCCTTTCTTCCATTTTATGCTGATTGAAAAATAAAAATTTTAAAATTAAATCGTTTCTAAATATAAAAAAGTTAAAATTATATACACGCACACTTAAAAATATTTTATATCGTCAGATCACTCAATTGACATCTAATTAGTTTTTCAAAAAAGTAAAGCTGTTCATATGTAGCTAGTTTTTCTAAATTTCTCGTCATGTAGAGCAATTTACACCTAGTACTAATGCGGTATTGACACTACATGTAGATTCAATGAAAAAAATTACGCTTTATGCAATTGTATATTGAGTTACGCGATATAAATATTTTCAAAAAACTATATATTTTTATAATTCCGATTTAAAATTTATAAACATGTTTTATATAAATTAAATGGGTTCAATTTAACAAAATAATTTTATAAAATAATTTGGTAAATTTGAATGTGGAGGTTACCTCAATGCATGTTCCAAGTAATGAAGATTTTTGTTTGGACATGATTTATTTAAATCCAAAAGCACATTGCTCCCATCATTGGGTTCTTGAATTTAAAAAGAAAAAAAAAAGTGTCATATGCCAGGGTACCAGGAGAAAGACACAAATTAATGTGCAATGTCTCATAATTTGCAATTACATGCTCTTGGGATTGGATAATAAAAGCGGGTTCAAAATTTAAATTTAATGAGTTTAATTTTAAGTTTATTTTATGTTGCAATTGTCATATACTTTTTTATATAAATTCATTTTTTATATAAAAAATATTAAATTCAGATGAATATGATATCAATGTACTCTGCAAGCTATACCCCACTATTTATAAATTGTTGGTACATATACATGTGTAGTTGTTAATTAGTTTAGTGATTCTTTTAAATTGTTTTGGTCATTGGGACACAACATGCTTTAGTGTTTCTCCCACATGTGCTAACTTCCATTTTATACTTATTCAACCTTAGTCATCTCTAAATGTGGTGTTCTTTGGATGACATCAATTTAATTTTTTGGATAATTTAATTACAAAAGAATCCTACATCAAACATGTAAATGATACTTTGTGTGATTGTGTCCCTAACCTCATTCCTTTGGTTCACACCCATTATTATTATTATTAATAATAATAATATTGAGACACACACATATATATATATATCAATCCTTGTTAAATGTATATTAACGATTAAATTTTGATCTTATATGATCGAAAGCTAGAGACACACTTTAACTAAATAAGGTCTTATTAGCCTCCTTAACTTATTTTATATATAATAATGTACACCTTTTGTTTTATATGACACATCTTATGGACTCCACATAATTGAGGCGCGTGGCATATATTGGATGCCACGTAAATTAAAAAAAGTGTACAAAATTACAAAAATAATGAGTTTAGGGGTAATAAGATCTTAGTTTAGTTAAGGTGTGTCTCTGAGATTTTGGTTATAACCTAGGGAGGTACTTCTACCTTCTCCCTTTAAAATTTGTATCAACCTCCATAAAATGTTTGATATGTTACTTCAATCATTAACTCGAACTTCAGGTTGATTACTCAATTAATAATAATTATCTTGTATTCTTACTCTTTTTTTAGAGAAAAAAAGTTAAATTTTTTCACCAAAAATAATAACTTTGCGAGATAATAACTATAGTTAGAGGAAGGATATGCCATCAATTCCAAGTGAACGCTAGTAGCACAAAAAAGTATATCTCAAGGGGATAATAGTATATTTGGACTTTTGGTTTGCCCCCAGCTAATCATCAAATCCGTTAGGCTGCCCGCTTGTAGTGCAGTAGATAAAGTTATTTCTTAAATAAAAATTTTTAAAATTTATGTATAATAATACAGGTTTTTTGGCTCGGCAGACTCGTGAAAAGAAAATTTTATAAAAATATTTTTTTCTAAATGAGACCTTATACGATGTAAATCTAAATTAATTGAGTTTTAAAAAAAAAAATCTATGCTGTCCTGGAGTATTAAATTGAGTCAAAACAAGTTCGTGAATTAAGAATTGGGTCCCCTCTACACCATATCATTAAACGCGTGAAAGTAGGACCCACTATTTTATACACATAACATGGTTAATGAAAAATATAGACCATATATAAATATTCTTTTTAACTCGATCTTATTTAATATTTATATCTTTTAATTTTAAAAGTAGATAAATAATTATTTAAATTTGTATAAAATTAAATAAATAGAGATATATCTTATCTGCATAATACAAATTAGTTCAAATTTTTTCTCACATGAATTGTCAGGTAAAATAAATGTCTACTTATTCAAGTTTTATACAAATTTAAATATCTCCTTTTACATTAATATCTAGGGCTTCTACGAAATCAAAGTTGAAAAGATTGATTTTTTTTTAGTAATTTACAATCACTTAGGAATCCTCGAAAAGTTTTGATTCAAGTGCTTAAGTTATAACAATTAATCTTTGAGACGGAGGGTATATTAAAAATTATGTTTTGAACCTATGATTTCAATTTTTTCAATAACTCTAAATCTATTAGTATAAATATGAGTATTGAACATGTTACTTCGCACCCCTATTGTGTTACTCGGAGTTATGAACCAAAACATAGCAATAATCAACATACACATTCATTGATTAGTACTTATTCAAAGTAAATTCCCCAAAAAGCCTTTAATTTCGCAATGTTATGTGTCTGAAAATTACTTAATTAATTACTCTTGCTCTTTAACCGCAGTTAAAAAAGTATCGCTAAATAATCAAAAAATTTAGTCAGAATTTAACCAGATATTTAAAAAGTTTAGATATTATTTTATTTTAAAATGAACTGAACTTCTTTTTATTTTTAATTAAAATATATTAAAATTAAAAAAATAAAATATATTTTAAAAAGTAAAATAATATAGATAACATATCAGAAAAAAAAAATTTCCCTTAAAAAATCAGGAGAGAGCAAAAAAAAAAAACATGTGATGTGACATGGAAAGTTGTGGTAATATTAGTCAAAGCCATAACTAACCAGTATAGTTAAAAAGTGCAAAAAGAGAATTAAACAGTGACTCACAGGTGAGAACTGTTATCTCACAGTTTACAAATGCGGACAAAGATATTATTAATGTTGAGATTAGTTATATAGTATGAATTAGTTATTTTAGCTTTCATCCTGTATACAATAATATTTTTGCAATTATATATGTATTAATTATACAGATCTTTTAAAGTATTAACTTCATACATGTTATTTTCCATCCCCCTTCCCATCCAACAAAAAGAATACTCACACGCAAGAATGTTACAGTGATCACTTTCAATTTTTCCAAAGAAATCAAGTGGCGTATCTAAAGCAAAATCTACAAAGGTTCACAAGAACCAATAAATTTTTTAATGAAGGTAGAAGAAAGTCAAGGCAGCTATAATCTACTAATAAAATTTGTCATGTTTATGTTGAATTAGGGTATTTTCTTTGTCCTTAATAGCCTACATTATCGGATATAATGAATTGTATTTTCCGTCCAAAATGACCTCATAATCACTTTTTTTCTTGTCAAATTTTTCTCTCCCCCACATTTAGAAAACTTTAAATTAATATCATTGTTTTTCAAGCAATGTTTTGGTGAGAAATGGATTTATATTATTTAACAACAAAAACTAAGTACTCTAGAAAAGGTAACTTTCTACTGAGCTAACTGATGAGAAGAAAAGGTCCATCCCATATTAGGCAACAATTGTCATGAGTCAAAATTTTCACAAAGGTCATAGTATATTTTAGGTGTTTTGATGATCCTCACAATTACATTGACTCGGTTCCTGGCAGAGTGCTCTCGTTCGAATTCATCCTGGGAAACAATTGTAAAGTTGTCATGTCAAATGATAGATGAAATGTGCAGCATACTAGACCAATAAGACGAGTGGATGAGATTGTCTGTTTCAGTGGCTCACAAATACAGGGACTAGGCAGAGTTCTCTCCATCTGATGCATAATGGGGTACAACTGTAAAGTTATCCTGTCAGTGGTAGGTGAGACACCAGCGTACTGAACCAATCAAAATAGAAAAGCATAATGGGGTACAACTGTAAAGTTGTCCTGTCAGTGATAGGTGATGTACTAACTTACTGAACCAATCAAAATGGAAAAGGTTGTTTGTCCAATGGTTAATAACTCTTTAGAGGTGTGATAATTTTGACATGACAAACAACATATTAAGTTCATTCATTCAAAAGGACGAAGAGAGTCAGCAAGTCTTTGTCAAACAACTCAAGCATCAAAGAACGCAGCAAGGGACCTGGTCCAAAAAGTCTGCATACGAAGGATGAAAAGATAGCTGTCAAAAAGCTGTCAACTCTGATGTGGTTGGTTGCACAACTTTTCATGACAGCAGACTTTCAGTCGATAGCTTCGTCCCAAGGGTTTGTGTACATGGTGATATAGTCTCTTCTCCTAAAACACAAACACAAGATTTTGACAAACAAAAACTCACAAGCTTAAAAAGAAAAAGTCATCTTCAAGGAAGAATAATACTCATACTCAACAAAAAGATTTGATAAAGAGTTGAAGCATCTTTGTTGAGTTTGAGTTTTGTGTCTATCATTTTATAGGTTTTTGCATCTTGAAAATTCTCAAGTATATAAGCAAAGACTACCTTGGTGAAGTATTCTCCAGCAAGCACAACAAGCACCTGATGGAGCTGCAAGTGTCAGAGTGTGTCTTAGGAGTTATACTTTCGTGGTTATACTATAAATTTGTTCCTAATCTATAAAGGATTCAGATAGTTTGTTTCTGATTTGTAAAAGTCTAAATCAGTTAACCCTAACTGATTTAGTGGGCAACATTGTTTTGTTGCTTAGTCAAATTCTAAGTCATCTAGGTGGGATAGTTTAGTGGTTAGTGTTGTATCTGCTTAGTCAAATTTTAAATCATCTAGAGTTAGGTGGTTTAGCGAGCGCTGGGGTCCCTGTTTAGCAAAATCTAAGTTATCTAGAGGTACTAGTTTAGTGGGCAGTGTTGTATCTGCTTAGGCTTTTCAAGTAATAGAGTTATTACTTGGTCATATGATTAATAACTTCTTCTCACATTGGTCGTAACTGGGTTCACTTTTGCTTAAGAAAGATTAGAGAAACAGTTGAAAATCCTGTGCAACAGGTCGTGGTTTTACTCCCTTGAGCAAGAAGGTTTCCACGTAAACTGCTTGTGTAGTCTTCTGTTCATCGTTCACTCTTTATTCCTGTTCTTGTTGAGTCAAGGGACCTAGTTCATTGACTGATCGTGGACGCATACATCTTATCAGGGCACCATTACAAGCGTATTTTGAAAACTCCACCATCCAAGCCTGGATCAAACCCTCGGATGATATCTCTAAATACGCATGTAACTAGAGAACGATCATAGAGTATGGTCCAAAGCTAAAGCTAGAAGGATGTCGACAGAAAAGGAAGAGCACGAACCATAAAACAAAGGATCCAACAATCACTATGGGGATTCATCAAGTTATTGTAATGCCCATTACTTTTTTAAAAATAAAATAAAATCTAGACATGTCTAATGTGTGGCAAAACCAACAGACGTAAAAAGCAGCAAGACTTCTTAGGCAAGAGCCTCTCAAATTGTTGTGCCCATTTATTTTGTTTATCTAGACATGTCTAATGTGTGGTAAAACAGATGTAAAAAGCAGCAAGATTTCTTAGGCAAGAGCATCTCAAATTGTTGTGCCCATTTATTTTGTTTATCTAGACATGTCTAATGTTTGGTAAAACCAACAGATGTAAAAAGCAGCACAACTTCTTAGGCAAGAGCATCTCAAATTGTTGTTTATTGATATATGTGGATAGCACGATAAAACCTGATGAGGGAAGGGGCATTAGACTGCATACGTGTTTTGACCCTCCACAATCTCACCCTCCCGAGTTCTTTCTACATAGGGAATCTTTACTCAGATACAACAGTTTGGAGAGGAAGTGAGCTCTCAACCTCCTTTGCTTCAGCATTTCTTTCAGCGACAATTTTAGACATCCCAAACATCTGAAGGCATAACCAGAGCTATTAAGAATAAATCATAATGCCTCATTAAGAAAGGAACGATCCGTAAAGCTATTTTGATTTGGAACTAACCTTATTGATGGTCTTCTTAAAGCAAGATGCGTGTTCATCCATTGAGGCATGTATAAACTCATCAATATGATCCTTCACATCCTCCAAAAATGTGGCACTTTCAGACTTCTTTTTTCGGCATGATGATGCAACAGCAGGTGACGTTTGCTCAAGTGGACTCTTCTCGGTCGACATGTTCTGCTTATGTTATAAATAGTGAGAAATACCATGATATAAACAGCTAACTTGGGTGCAGAACTGTGCCAGAAGGCAGAAGTAATGTTATAGTAGCCGTCCACTTGCTAAACAATGCTACCGTCAAAGTGTTTTAGAGCATTAACTATGTCCCTCATTCAAGAGAAAGAGAAAATCTAAATAAAGACTTAGCAGGGTATGTCTTAAAATATCGGCTAGGTTAGGTTATGGTCGTAGTGTTATAGTACATTAATTATGTTCCTCTTCCGAGAGGAGGAGCAAGTCTAGATAAAAAATGTCTAAAAAATATTAGCTAGGTTAGAATGAAGTACATTAGAATTATTATTTTTAAAGGCATAAGAAAAAATAAGATAAGTTCCACGAATACTCCAATTTGAATAATGGTGCAGTCAATGTAAAATGTTAATGACTAACTTATTCTATCACAATCAATTGTCGTTCCCAATAAACTAATTAATGGTAACAATACGGATGAAGTAGCAGAAAGGATGTTAAATCCTCACCCGAACAGAATTTGCAGACTTCCCCTACAACGAAAATCTGATATATACAAAATAAATATAAAGTGATTACCGGAAGCATAGCACAAAACTAACTCCATCATCATGCTCCAGATATTGCATTGATAGGATACAAGAAGCAGTATAGGGAAATCGTCCCCGTCAGTCTATAGTGGTTTACTGAATGCACACGGATTTGAAGAAGTTAAACACCAAAGATATAATTTGGGTAGGTGGTGAGGGGTGGAGAAGGAAGTGGAAGTTGAGCGTATTTGGTGCAACTTCACAAAGCCTATCTACAAATCAAACAGCCTGAAGAGACTCAACCTGGATAATGTGAAATGTCTTCTGTTTGTTAGTTACTTGTGCATCCACAACAAGTACCTTTTTCCCATTAGTTAGCATGCTAGAAAGCATAACCTTGCTGGAAGCTGAATATGTTGTTGCACAAGTTATTTGGCAAATAGACCATTACATTCTACCGCCATTTTTTTCTACGTCAAGAAAAGAGTTCTTTCAAATACCTTTTCCTATCTGTCAGCACACTAAAAAAGCAGCATTAACTTGGCTGGAAGCTGAATATGTCGTCGCACAAGCTATTGGGCAAATAGATCATTACATTCTACCGCCATTTATTTCTTCTTCTATACAAGAGTTGTTTCAAAAACCTTTTCCTATTTGTCAGCACACTAAAAAAGCAGCATAAACTTGCTGGAAGCTGAACATGTTGTCACAAACTATTTTCAAATCACCAAATGAACCATTACATTCTACGTCTAGAGAAGAGTTGTTTCGGGAAAAAGCCTTTCTGTAAAATATATGGAATTAGTGTATTTAGGTAACCATTCAAAATTTCAGAATATTTTTTCTGTAAGAAAGGAAAAGGAGATCTAAGCGGAATTCTTTCAATAAGGCTAAGCCGCTTAATGCAGGACGGCAGATCGAAAATCACAGAGAACTTTCTTCAAACACATTATATGCATTAGCGTTATCAACATAAAATTAAGCCCAAACAAACACATAAGAGTTATCAATATATAATCACTCCATTCTAAACACATAAGAGTTATCAATATATAATCACTCCATTCTAAACACATAAGAGTTATGATCAACACAAAATCACTCGATCGTAAACAGATAACGAGTTACAATCAACATAAAATCACTAAATTGTAAACTGCAAAAGCACAAAAATACAACTCCGCAATTTCTAACTATACATTCCATCAAAAACGAAGCATCTAAAATGCGATTAACAAAGATAAAGCTGGTATCAACCTTCCATTAGGTTAATCGGAAGCAATAAACGGAATAATAATGGAAACAAGGGTAAGAAAAAGAGGATTCTGGTTACCTGAGCTGAAGAAATAAAAAACTGGAAAATCAATTACTATAACAAAATATATATATATATAAAAAAAATTAGTTCATCTTTACCACCAAATTTTGAGTTATTTATTGAATTAACAATACATACACGTACTTGACTGAGGTTCACAAGTTTTTTGTGCCAGAGTTCGTATTGCAGTTGTAAAATTTTATGTCATTTTAATTAAAAGATTTTGAATTATTTTTTTTATTTAATTTGTAATGATTATAAAAGATTATTTTCATCATGTCCTAGGAGAAACGATATCTTATGACACTTGTAAATTGAATAGTAAGAATTAAGAAATGTTTTCTCAAATGCTCAAGTCAAATCTTGCCAAACAAGTTACAATAGGTCGATTGATAGCTGCATAAGAAATAAGTTATTCATATATATTTTTGTATGATTAATACAGTTTTCTTGATAATTAAGAAAATTGCATAAGTTATGAGTGAATCTGTATATTATTTTATACAAGATAGAAGGAGGTACAATAACTTATACATGTATACCTGCATAAAATAATAATACATAGATTCACCATAATTAATTTTTATATTACTAATAACTGCGTAACTCTAACGAACTATCAAGCGACGATAGTGCATCCTTCCATCCTTATGAAATCTTATATACTAAAACCAAATCTCTATATTTTTATTCCATAACGTCGCAATTTTAATAGTATTGTCACAACATATTAAAAGTGAATTCGCTGAGAAAGTCGTTATTAACCACGCGAGGTTGAATCTTTCCTAAATACAATAACAACAATATACTCAGTATTACCTTAAGAGTAGAATTATAGTGTGTACACAACTACACCTATCTTATATAAGTAGATTTTCTTTTCTAATGTACCTTTGGCTTAAGTCAAATATAAGGTAAAATATAGTAACATCAATTTGGTAAATCAAAGATAATAATTGATTTAATAGTTTAGTTGTTTACCAACATAGTATAAGGTTATGCAATGAAACAACAAACTCTAGTGGAGTCTTTTAAGTGTTCATAAGAAGTCTTTAAACAATCACCATGGTGTACATTAATAAGCATCTTGAAAACAGTTCAAAATTTTTTGTGAGAACTGAGAAGTCATATGTTGTGCTTGCAAATTCCTAGTGCTAGAATTAAACTTATGCACACCATCACAACACAATCATATTCTCAGTAACTAATCTTATTTCCTTTAAAATGTATGAAACAACATGACAACAAATTTGAATATAAAGTAATCACCATACAAAGGCTAGCAATATTTGCAAAGTGGTTAACATTAGGGTCCCACCTGAACGTCATTAATCACAATACATGGACCATGGAACTCAACCTGTCACTTAACTTTCTCTCAATCCTCTTTTAACGGAAGAGAAGGGACGATCACAAAGAAAAAGAACGTCCAGACCACTATCGCACCATGTTGCTAGCATAGGACAGCAAGCGCCATTTAAAAGTGAGTAGCCTAATTAGAGCATAGCGAAACAGGTCCCTCAGCTCTTGAGATCGAACACAGATTAGTTGACAGAGTATAAGATATGTAGATTTGCAACTGAGCCAGACGCGAAGAATGATTCCACCACCCATCTCCAATCTTCCATACAAGATGCATATAAGTCAGGACCAAAGACCCGTCAGCACCCAACAACCACTAGCTTATCATACTAACCAACAGAACACTAAACATAGTACACACGTCCGACGCCATATGAATGCTATGACATGATGAAAAATAGTTCAATAAACAGAATTTTCCAATGGCGAGTCTCTCCTGCCCAATTACCCACACCCAAGTAGGAATCTGTTTTGATGGGTTTCACTAGGAAAGTTTTATTTGCTACGACAGGTACCAAGTGTGGACCTTTGTAGCGATGAATCCACCTATTGTAAGAGGCATGGAAATGCAAAACACAACACAACAAAATGTATGTAGTGAAAGGAATTGCACCAGTGCTTGACTTCCCCATAAGAGGAAATTCAGAACAGTTAGTATAAGAAATGCAATTCCCAGGGCCACAACAAGACTCCCACGAAATCGAAAGCCATCCATTGGTAATCCGCTTCATTGTTTTTCATTAGCCAAACAGCAACATAGCCAGCAATAATACCTAAGAACATGTAGAACAAAAGCATGCCAGTAATAAGAGTGCCTCGAGAGGCTGGAGACATAAATCCAAGAGCTGCGAATAATATTGTCACCACTGCCATTCCTAAAATACGACATCCATCAGCAACCATCATACTGAGAAGTTCTGAATTCTCCGGAACCCTGAAGACATCACCAACAACTAGTTTCCATCCTGATAACTCCTCGTTTATTTGAGCTTGAGCCTCTTTGTCAAGCTCCTCATATCGAGCTAGATCTCTTCGAATTGTCCTCAAGAAAATAATCAGAACTATCCCTGCTAAGAATGTAATAACCATCATGGAATTAAGAATCGAAAACCAATGAACTTTTGCACCTTCCATCTTCAAATATGCATCCCATCTTGACGGCCACTTAATGTCACTCTCCACAAAATTGACCTCATAACTATATACCAATGGTTTGCCTTCTTGGATCACCCCGGCTACAGTAGCTGGTTCACATTTAATAGGAGCAGTATACTTATCGTATCGTTTTAGATTCTTAAGCAAATCTATATTATGCTGAAAACTACAGGGCACAACTTCAAATCCAACAACCATGTAAGCCGGTGTGTCTATAACAGACTTATCATCCGTTGTAATTAACTCAACGCCATCTCCAGCCCCGATCACACCAGGCATAGTATTAGTCTTCTCATACTTATGAACCAACACAGTGAATTTCAAATGGTTGAACACATAATACACATCCTTAACCTTAATACCAACCGGATAACCTGTCCACCTAAGAAAGAATCCATCTTTGTTCATATACCGAATAGCAGGAAGATTATCAAGATTCAGATTAACTTGATACATCTCATCGATCCGTTCTTTCAAAACTTTGGATTCATCAACTGATAATGCATTTGTTTGACACAAAAACAACTCACTTTCGTTTACGTGCATTTTGAATCTATAAGGAGAGTTCTCAATTCTATCTCCCATAAGAAGCTCACCTAAGTTTTCAGCACTGTCTTTGACACCTTCTAAAGGTTTACAAAAAGGTAAACTATAATATCCATAAGGTAATTCTGTATCAATTGATGTCAAGGAATTTACTTTGACAGATAATTGATCACCTACATAGTATTTGTGTGGGAAACTACCAGGTAGATAAAATCCACTAGCAAATTCAAGAAAAAAGGTACACAATAATAGACTCTTCTTTAATTTATCCATCGATCGCCAAGTTTTCGATGAATTCTTAGAGATCTGAAAGATGAAAAACATGTAATTGAACCAACAAAAAACAGAAGATCTTGAAGAATTTTTTTTCTTTTTTGATTGAAAACAATGCATGAAAACATAAAATGTGTTAGATTCAATATACATGCATGGCACGAGTGGATTTGGTCTATTTTGTTAGTGAATGATGAGAGAAAGGTGGGAATTTGTAACTAACTATTTATATGTCTGTGTTATATACTCTTAGGAGTGTTTTTTTATTAGCATAATACGGTATTGGACTTTCAAACTTAGCTTCAACTTTCAACTTTGATCTCCAACTTTCATAATGCACAAATAGACACTTTAATCATATAACTTTTAAATAAATGAACAAATGAGTACTACATGGCAAAATACACGTAAGACACCACGTAGGAGAAAAAATGACATGTAGGATATGTGTGTCTATTTGTTCAACTTTATACAAGTTTAACTGTATTTGTGCACATTCAAAGTTGAATAACATAAATATAATTTAAAGCTAAGTTAAATGACACATTTATGTATTATGCTTTTTTTATTTATATTGACTATAACAATCGCGTTAATCTGCACTCATCTTTACTAATTTCATAGTGTACATTTGTTATTTCCCACTAGCTAAGATTACTACAAACTTGTGCATAGTAAAAGAGATGGCGATTATAATTTTTTTTATCTTCGGTTAAATTTAAATCTATTTTTACTAACTTTATTAACCTTTAAACACGACTTTTGGATATATATATATATATTATATATATATATAATATATATGGTTATATATATATACCATAAAATAATTTGTTTTACAGTTAAAGAACATGTTTTTTATTGTATAAGAACACTGCTTGATTAGTTTGAATTAGAATTTGTTTCAAAGTTATTTTATTTTTTATCCATTTTTTTGATATTCAGAAAACTTGAAGTTTAAACAATATTTTAAATACAAATTCAAAAAAAATGTTTTGATTGTATAGGAACACTACTTGATTAGTTGATTAATATTGTTCAAAGTTATTTATTTTTCAATTTTTTTGATATTTAGAAAAATTGAAGTTTAAATAATATTTTAAAATATTCATTCAATTTAATTCAAGAGAAAGTTGTATTCCTCGTGTTTTAATTTGTTTATGTGATTTTATTTTGACTCGAAATTTAAAAATAAAGATGAATTTTTGAAATGTAAATGTATAAATTTAAAAATCAATTAATTTGGTTTATTTAAATTAAATAAAAAGGTCACAAAAAGAATTAAACCAATTTCTCAATTGTTGGGCTTAAATCAATACTCCGTTCTATGCTTAACATCTGATCTAAAAACCGCTTCGCCGGAGCTGCCAATCTCCACTTTACATCTTCTCCGGCGATCATTTCCCGGCAGAGTTCGAAATGGAACCCGACGTGAGCATCGAAACAAGCTGTATGATCCGAGTAGCAGTTTTACCAATCGGATCTATAGCAATCCCTTTATTCCGCGACTACACTTCTATGCTAGTTCGTCACTACACAGTATCATTATCTTCCATCAGTTCATTCTACACAGAACATCAAAAATCTCCTTTCGCTCATCAACCTTGGGATTCCGGTAGCCTACGGTTCAAATACATGGTCGGTGGTTCACCGGCTAGTCCTTGGTAGATGTTTCATCCAAATTATCCGGAAATTTTTCCGTTCTGTCATTTTTTCCACTGTCCGTCTTTCGCCTGAATTCTTGCATTCTGTCATGGATCAGTTTGTGACCGCATGTAAGAGTTACTCGTCTTCAGTTGTTCAGCGTTGCTTCGCATTTTGCCCCGGTGACTCTCAGGTTCTATTTCTGTTTGATACTATTTGATACATGTAACTGAGTAGGATCTAGCATATAAGCAGCTTATACCAACATAAAATAAACTTGGATATATTTATATGTATCTAGAATAATTTGAAGAAAAGACTGTTTAGGAAAGATTTAATATTTGTAACAATAGGAACTGAATGCCTGTGCTATTTTTTTGAAATTTGTTATAAGGATGAAATCCACTTGTAGCATTAAGGTTTTGGGGATATTGAATTTAGAATTGTTACATCTGCTTTAGGACTTGGAGGATCATAAACTAGCTTACTCCAATTTTGCAGCAAATTATAGATACTTTATTGTTTTCACTTCTTTCTCAGTCAATTAATCAACTATGCCTCAAGTCTAAATCATTTGTGGTCAGGTATATGATTTTCTTATATCCATTCAGTTGTTTGACACTGTTTTGTATTTTTCCTGGCTATCTTAGGTTTGAGTTCTGTTTGTGTTCTTTGTTGTATAATTGATGTTTGGAAATGTTCTATTACTGGTAGAGATTGGACTTGAATAGAGGAAATGAATATGGTCATTCAAAAGAAAAAAGTCATACAGAGATTCATGTAATTAACCCAACTTATTTGGGATTCAGACATAGCTGTTTAATTGATTGATAGATATTGGACATGTGAATTTCTGCAATATATATTAAATTGAATTACAGAAAATTTGATCGAATTGAATGTAATTAAATATGCTTTAAGGCTTTGAGGATCATAAGCTAGCAAACCATCTACTCCTTTGTGCAGAAACTGCAGATACTTCAGTCTTGTCCTCTTTGTACCCAAAAAGAGAAAAAGAAAAAAGAAACAGAAGTTATGTCAGTGCATACAATATGATTAGACTCTACTGTTTTATGAATAAATGGATCTTTCAGTTGCTCCACTGTTCCAAACTAATTGGGGTAAGCGATCTGATATGTACCCTCTATGTACTTGCAACTCTATTCATTTGGATACACTAAGATAATTTATGGATTACTGGAAATCTAATGTTCTCTAAGTCTTACACTTACCCATACTCACAACACACACATCACTAGCAAAATTGAAAAGATTCCTGGTGGATATGAATAGATAAGTATATATATGTGTGTGTGTGAATACTCTTTTGAAGGATAGGCTTTTGAAAGCTCATATAACTTAATTTTTTCATTATTATCTTTTTGAATAATTAAATGCAGTGCTTAAGATACTTCTCTGGATGCATTCTTGAATGGGTAATCATTTTGCGTACTGTTAAGTTCGTGATCAAAAGCTCCTGACTGTAGAAGTGTCCTTGTTTTCAAGTTTGCTCTTTTCATGCATGACATGCCTAAACTGCATTTTTTATTGTGCAGCTAGAGGATGAAAGCTTCAAGGGGAGCAACTTAATTTTGTTTCCCCCAGCTGATCGTCAAACTCAAGAATTCCACTTGCAAACTATGATGCAAGATATTGCTGCCTCGTTGTTGATGAAATTTGAAAAATCAGTTCTTCAAGCAGAGTCTGGTGGAACTATTCTCAAGACACCTTTAGATTCCCAAGCGAGTCTTAGCTCAGAGGAGGTTCATATTTTAGGTGTTTTGAGGATTGATTTGTATAGTTATCTTGTTTAGTTTCTTGGTAGGATTTCATAATCATTTAAATTATTAACTTCTTGATTGCTTTGGAGAACCTTATAGGTCATCAAGGCTAAAAAACGAAGATTGGGCCGTGCACAGAAAACTATCGGGGATTACTGTCTATTGGCTGGGTCACCTGTTGATGCTAATGCCCATTATACAACTTCATTGGAGCTTGCTAGATTGACTGGAGACTTCTTTTGGTATGCTGGGGCAATGGAAGGCAGTGTTTGTGCTCTGTTGGTGAGTATGAACATACTCTCAGTGATGTCAGTGCATCTTACTAGAAATTTAGTTCATAATCCACGAGAAGTCATTTCTTGACACACAACTAAATAAGCTGTACATTTTAGACTACATTTTGGAGTTGGAAACCATATTTGACACCTACACAAATGCCCACATGCCATGTCAAAACTATTTTTTAAAATAATGGTAGGAGTTGGAAACCATATTTGACAACTACACAGCCACATATACTTCTTGATTTATTTTATCCACACGTTTTTGTCTACCAATTGGGAATGCTGTTTACCAGCTAAACATCTTCCAGAGCAAATCCCCGATTTTCTGTTCTTTCTTGTTCCTTTTTCCCCCTTCTTGGGGTGGGTGCAGGGAAATTTTTTCTGGTATGGAGTGTAATTTATTAAATTAATATATTCTCCAGTTTTGTTTGGTATTTTTGAATTCTTTTACCTGCTTGACCCTGCATTCATGTAGGAACATGCATCTTTATTTTTCAAGGGGTTAAAAAAGAAAGTATAATGTCTGTCTTGTACTTTTTGTGTTATGGACCCTCTCAATCTTTCATAGTATTACAGTTTGCTTGTAATGAACACAATGCCTTTTTAGCTACAGAGATGATCACTGATGATACTGTCTAAGAAAGGGACAGAGACATTTCTTGTATGAATTTGAGAGGACACCATTAAGAGGGAGGTTATTATGTAATCTGTATATTCAAATCATGTTTTATCCTCCCATCAAATTTAATTCTACAGTCCATCATGTGTTGTAATTGAAATGACAACAATCAGTTAGGTTTATTGATGTTGTTGGCTGGATATAGCTCCTGATAAGTATTGCAAACATACATCTGTTTGCAACTGAAGGCATTTCAGTGTGTTCATGGATGAATATAGACCTTATGTGTTTGTTTTATCTTGGATGTTTTGGGGTGGTGGAGCACATCTTTAAGATGAGATTAGAACATGGTTGCTAAGGTCCTGAGAAGGATGAGGGAACCTTGAGACTAGTAAAGGTATGGGTTGTTCAAATTTTATTTTATTTTTTTGATGACAAGGGAAACCCGCAGCCGCTACCTTTTGGGTGCGCACATGGTAAAACCCCCGCTCCTATGCAATAGCTCGCAAACCACATAGGAGAGGACGAGCTCGACCCAAAGTCAAACCCCTTGCTTTCGCTTGCAAGGGGTTTCGAACTTGAGACCTCCAACATGGAAGTCCCAAGCTCAAATCACTGAGCCACCCCGAAGGGTTGGGTTGCTCAAATTGTTCCAAGGTTTATGTGTTCTAACCTGTTCTATGTTTCCTGTTGACAATCCATGGATGCCTCTATTACCTTTGATACAAACTAAAGTGGCAGGCACATAAAACTTAACTTAGAAGGAATGCTAACTTTTTGTGAAAAATGATGCAGTATTGCAGATGTCAAAACCATGAGATAGTAATACTTATTAAAGAGTTGAGTGCATTTCTGCATTGTATATTATGTTGCCATTTTGTCTCACTTCGCAGGAGCTTATTCATTCTTCAAGTCAAAAGGTCTTAGTTTTATCTCCTTACTTGAATCTCATGGTTATTATTTTGATGATTAGATAGATCAAATGGGTCAGAGGGATCAATTTCTAGATGATGAGGTCAAGCACCGTTACAATAATGTCATTTTGCATTACAGAAAGTCATTTATTCAAGACAATGCTCAAAGGTATATGTGTGTCTTTAATCTTTATGTAGGTGTAGTTACAACTTACATAAGCACCTTTATCATGTCTTTTTTCTTATTGTGATTGGGTATATAATTTGTATTTGCCATCCCTTTCTTTCTGATTCGCGCACAAGAGTTTGGGGGGGAAAACACTATCTTTTTTTTTCCGATGATGTAAGTGATATCATTAAAAATGCATCAAGAAGATGCAGTTGTTACAAGATATGACATTGAAGCTCTCAAAAAATCTTGTCACCTATACAAAAACTGTCTATGACAGAGTGAGGGAACTAATGAAGTCTAATAGTTGATCTGAACCATTAACTGGGAACAAACTGGACCAGCGATGTAATCCCAGGAGAATAAAAATGGACTTCAAATCATATTTCCATCTTAATTTTTGTAGTGTCACAGGATTCCTTGATAATGGATATGTAGTAATCATTATGTTAGGAACCTGCAAGTTCTATGAGAGTAAAGTAAAAAGACTAAGTTGCTTATTTTGGTGGTGCGGCTATTCGGAAGTTCTTAATTTTTGTTTTGTTCGTAAAATGACTTAGTTCCCCAGCCCCATTTTTGGTAGTTTAGCAGATCACAGAACAATTTAGTCACTTGTTCAGGAAGTCTAGAACTCCTTGATACAGGGCAAGTTACTGTGAAATCTATCATAATTTGCATGTTGAACAACTTTGACTGATCGGTAGATGAAGTAATAGTTGGAGGCTGACTCAGATAAACTTATATGACTGAATGTGTGGGAAAACTATGTTGCTGTGGGGCTAATTACAAGAACTGTCCAGAGGTGAGGAATTGCCACCTTTCTATATTGAAGAAAATCTTGAATTACAAGCCTTTTTGTCAAAAAAAAAAGAAGAAGAAAAGTTAGCATGACATAACACTAGTGATATGGATCTTTATCCTATGACCAAACTGTTTAACGATTTAAATTGTTCATGTATAACAAAGAGCCATTGCTATGCCTTTTCTCCGTATGGCTCAGTTGTTGGACTGTTGATTAAGATAATCCTCATTTTGGTAGGGGTTCAAAATGGATTTATTCTTCTTATCTTCTTTGTGGTATAAACTAGATGATTTCCCTTTTCAACTAGCGATAGGTATATTGCTTAATCTAAATTTCTGATTATTTTCTTTTTCAGCATATATAACTGTAAATATTGTTTTTGGTGCAGAGTTTCTCCTCTAAGTTTCGAGCTTGAGGCTACTCTCAAATTAGCACGATACCTCTGCAGGTACTCTTAGTAAAGATCAAATATAATTCTGGAATGATCTTCTTTGTAACCCGTTTAGTTATGTTCTTTTCTTGATAAAAAACAGTTTAATAATGACTTGCAGCTATGTTCTCAAAAAATAATGACTTGCAGCTACACTGTAAACTTGTTGTGTTCTCTCTGTTCTTTCCTTTTGACGTACTTATTTGTTAATTGAGATCCTTTTGGGAAGATATGTAAGTTGAGGTTTAACTTCTGAATGATGCCCAATTTATGACACAAACTTGAAATTACCACACAAAAAAGAGCATTTTCGTATTCGAATAATCATAAGTAGCTCTTTTTGAGCATTAGTACTTGTCATAGAAAATCTGAAATTGCTTAGATATCAGTCAACTCAACTCAGGCCAAAATACTGCAACTGGGGTCACTTGCTAGCTTTAATGCGGTTCTTATCATTAGTTAACCTGGACTTTGCACGGTATATATTTGTTCGAGCTGAATAATTTGGTGGGATTTAATTGAGTATAGAGGTATGATGCTGTGCTTATGATTTACTGGCTACAGACTAAGACCACAGCCCTCCAATAACTATGTGGAGTGGGGTGAAGAGGAAAGTGAAAAAGAAGTAAACTAAAAATTTTCAATATTCCAATTTTTCTTTTAATGTTAAAAAAGTAAACTAACAAATTTCCACATTTAGCAAACAGCAGATTTTGTTTCCCCCCAATATGCTTCTGCTTGTGATTAATCTAAGTTACTCATTAAGTCTAAGCTACAGAAATATGTTCCTCAACAGATATGGACTTCAGTTTTTGTAGAAAATGTGAAACTATAAAATTGATGATGTATCTGTCTATCTGAATTCAAATCAAATTGCCCTTACAAAAAATGTTCAAATCAATGGTAAAAACAAAAAATAGCATAAATATTAGTACTAGTTTCAAAAGAATGAATATTAGTACCTAAATCTGCAACATACAGTATCTTCATTTCGTTAGACTTCAATAATGTCTTCTGTATATCTTTTTGCTTAGCTGAATGTATTCATCCAACAAAATTGAAACACTCCATGATCCCTCGCCTTTTCAAATGTCATCTTGGTCTACCAGATTACTTTAAACTTTTTGGCTGAAATCTGGAAGATCTTGATGTAACATTACTTAGAAGAAGAGCTACTTCTGTCATATATATATATCTTCTTGAGCAGTTTTTGACTTATACTTCTTGGTTTGGCAGGAAGGAGTTGGCCAAGGAAGTGGTTGATTTGTTGACTACGGCTGCTGATGGAGCAAAATCTTTGATTGATGCTAGTGACAGATTGATATTATTCATTGAAATAGCTCGCCTCTTTGGGACTCTTGGTTATCACCGAAAGGCTGCTTTTTTCTCAAGGCAGGTGGCTCAGCTATACTTGCAACAAGAAAATCGGTTGGCTGCTATTAGTTCAATGCAAGTACTGGCAATGACCACACAAGCTTATCGTGTTCAAAGTAGAGCCTCTACTGACCATGGTCTTTATCAGGTGACTCAAAAATTCATATTGTTTTTCATGATGCAACAAACAGCTTACATGCAGGGCTTCACTTTAAGTTGCACCACCTGCTCCTTCTGGTTCTACGGGAAGGACACAAACACGTTGTACTGGCTTTTAAAGAAGCAAAAATCTATCTACAGTATGGGTTGGGAACTGTTTTTGTTCACATACTTGATCCGATATAATTGGTTGTACAAAGTCTTCATAACTTTTCAAATGAACTGTCTTCTCAAGCTTATGAAACATGCATTTCAAATAATGAATACTTTCTTTGGGCGTGTCAATTGAAGACTGAATATAGATCTGTCACCACCTGCAATTCCACAATAATTTTGGCGAATGACTGAGAAAACAATACTCCCTCTGTCCCAATTTATGGGACACCTTTTCCTTTTTAGTCCGTCCCCAAAACATGTCATCTTACTGTAATTAGAAACAATTTCACTTTTAAATTCCCTTTTTACCCTTAATGATTAATGAAATGATTTACGACCACACACATATCTTAAGGATTATTTTAGACCACAAGTTAAGTCTTCCTTTTTTTCTTAAACAATGTGTGGCGCCACATAAAATGGGACGGAGAGAGTAATTTATTTGTTCATCAGTAGAAGGTTTCCATGCTAATACAAAGAAATACAATGGGAAGTCGTTGAATATATGGCAAAAAGGATATAATATTTTAATCTACTACCATTGTGTTGTCGCACCAAAGTAAGTATAAGGGTAGTGAGAAACTGGACATTCACAGAAGTTCTCATAGAATTGTTCATCGATGGGTTTTGGTTTAGTAGTGTTGCTGACGTGACCCTTGAGAGAAAATGTAGTGTCGCAACTATCTACTTGATGGCTTAATAATACCTCAAACATTTGAATTTCAAATGCCCAAGCATTCAGGATAGATTGTATTATTTTTTATTTACAAGGAGGGGGCAACAGAAAATAGATGGAATAGGAAGAATACTGTAAATCCGAGTCCACAGAAATCACTAAATAGATGGAATAGGAAGAATACTGTAAATCCAAGTCCACAGAAATCACTGTGTTTCTGTCTACTGTCTACTGTCTACTGGAATTGGTGTACCTCCTACGGCATGCAGCGTGACTTGGATCCATAACACAATGGAGATTTCATACTGTCATAAAAATTTCTTGAAAATGCATACCAAGATAGGAAGATGCAGTTTCCAAAGGAATTCATGTGGCTTGCTGTGGGAATCTGCAGTTCAGTGCTTCAGTTTTGGAGATATTAGGCTAGATTGAAGTATTGAACAATCATTATCAGTTATGGTACGATATATGGTGAAAGCTAGAGTCTGTATGCGGATTCATCTTGGCTGTCAGTCATATACATCGGATCAATGGCCTTTTTAGTAGATCTTGTCTGTGCACATTTTAGATTATTTTGGAGTCAAAATACATGCTAAGTGTGTGTGTGTCATGAGGCGTCTTTATCATAGTTTCTTTTAACTCACCCTGGTATCAATAAAAGATTTAACATTTATTTTCCATCTCTCTTCATTATATATGAAGGAAAGTGGACAAAATCATGTTGATGGTGGAAAAGCGCATCACAATTGGATAGTATCACTATTTGAATCTCAATGGAGTAGCATTCAAATGGTTGTTCTGAGGGAAATACTTCTATCAGCTGTTCGTGGTGGAGATCCTCTTACTGCATGGAGTGCAGCAGCACGTCTTCTTAGGTCCTATTATCCTCTTATAACACCTGCTGGGCAAAATGGTCTTGCGAGTGCACTTTCAAATGCGTCTGAGAGACTTCCCTCAGGAACTCGCTGTGCTGATCCTGCATTGCCTTTTATAAGGTATTGTTTGTAAAATATAACAAAGCTTCTTATGTGCTGAAGATTCTTATATTTTCTGTTTTAGAGTACTGACTCTTCATAGTTGAGCAAATATTTCAGCTCATCTTGTTTTTTCATCTTGTCTCAAAGCTGAAAATTCTCCTCATTTATAGAGGCAGGGATACAGGAAGCTGGTGTCTTATTCTTTTGGCACACACTAGTCAGTTGTTACATTGAACTGTGCGGTTCCAAATACCCAAGCTTCAAAGTAGGAAATAGATTGTTTTGTACACGGACGGAAACCATGTAAATTACCTTGTTTTGCACTTTGTATTTTGTAGATTTTAGATGGCACATTGCGCAATGCCAGATGGGGAAGCTTGGGGTTCTTGTACTATATGTCATTGCTGGTGTCTAATTTTCACAAAATTCTGCTTTTCCCTGTGTTTGATGTAATATGACGTGCAAAAAAAGAAGTCCGCTTTCTTTTAAGTCATGTCACTAAATTGCCAAAGAAGGTTTTGATTCATTTGTTTATTTGGTGTCAAGAAAATGTTCCCTTTTGTATAGATTGCTGAATTGATACTTGTGTATGATTAATGCTATACCTTTTGTAAAGATGACCTCGTTTCAGCGTGACATGAATTAAAATGATTTAATTGTCAGAAGATATTGTTTCACTGGCTTGTGTATGTGCTAGACCATTAGCAGTTGACGAAAGATTTAAGTTGTATGCCAGCGAGTTGATAGACTCATCCTGTGCCCACGTTGAGTAAGGGTAAGTTTGAAAGGCAGACTATAAGGACAGAACAGCTAAGCTAATGTCTGTAGCAGCTATTTCCCTCACCTGGTGGCTATAAGTGGAGACGAGAAACTGAAATGAGGTGTATCAATAGAAAATAGGAGCTGAAATGTCATCTGAATTTGTGATTCTAGCTTTTATCTGGGTAATGTTAGACTTAGGTTTGTCATTTGTGGCCATTCTATTATCTCTGATGTAGAAAAGGATGAAACAAATGGTATTTCTATAAAGGATATCTTTCAATAGTGTACTTTTGATATTGTTTGCTTTCCTTGATTCCTACTTTGTTATTCTGTTTGTGGGTTGCGTGTGTTGTCCCTGAACTGGATGCTTGGGGTGTGTTCGGAATAATGGAAAATGTTCTCTTGGGAAAGAAGTGGGTTTCTTACTTATTTTCTTGTGTTCAGTATGCAAGCAAAAAATAATATCCTAAAAGCATTTTTATATAATGTAGATATACTCTATAAAAGGTGAAGATGGAAGGTAGGGGATGTGGGGTGGTGGGGATGGGATGGCGGTGGGGTGAAGATGAGGTGGGTTGGAAGGTGAAGAGGACACTATCAATGTGAAATGTCAATTGTGTAACTTGTTTTCCATACTTTCATTAGGGAAGTCATTTCCTCATTTTTAAGGAACTTATTTTCCTAGGGAAAATGTTCTCCAAAAATTTTGACCTACCATACATGGGAAAATCAGAATCTTTTCTGGAAAATATTTTCCTTCATACAAAACACATGCTAGAAGTGTTTGGTTCTCCTCTTGCAGTGTTATATCATCTTTTATTGTGTATGAGACGGGCAAAGGAGGAAATAGGTAGAGTAAATGAACTGAGCTTACCAATTCAGAAAGATGTAATGATATGGTAGTTGTCTTTGTTGCTTCATTCTTTTCAGTTTCTAATCCAAGCATCCATGTATATGTAAATTTTGAGTGAAATGTTCTATGTTGAATCAGAAGTATGTTGGCGATGCTGGTATTTCTTCAGGGTTTATTGTATTAGACACTGGTAACTAGATCTTGCTTGAATGATAATCAAATTGCCTTTGTAAAGGCTGGTTGTACTTCAGCGTTTATTGTATTGCACATTACTTACTAGATCAGGCCTGAAAGAATGCTCAAATTACCTGTTTTAAGGCCAATACATGTATTGACCTTATCTTCAGCATATAGTTAGGAGTTTACTGATAAGCTCATAAAAATCAGAAGAATTCTAATTCCATCAGATATAACCTTTTTTTTTATCATAAGAACTATTCTTTTGATGTATTCCTGTAGCTAACATACTATTACTAACGGTGGTAAACTTGCAAAGGACTATTTGGAACTTTCACTAGTCTCCCTAGAAAGAAGTAAATTTAATCTGGTTTAATCTTCATAGTTCCTTCAGATTTTACTATTATTAGTTTTGCTGTTTCAGAATGATCTTCCCGCATACTGATACTCTAGATTTTATGGTATCTGCAGTTGCTGGCTTATTTCTTTCCTCAGACTGATATTGTTCTGTGTTTTATGGTGTCTGCAATTGCTGACCTATCATCAGAGTTCTTATTTTTGACAAGAACCTAATTTTCCTTTCCTTGATACATATGCTCCCAGGTTGCATTCTTTTCCACTTCATTCCTCCCAACAGGATATAGTAAAACGTAATCATGGGAGAGATGATTGGTGGGCAGGGTCTGCTCCTTCAGGACCTTTTATTTACACACCTTTCAGCAAAGGGGAGCCAAGTCAAAGCAGTAAGCAGGAGCTGATTTGGGTTGTGGGTGAAGCAGTACAAGTGTTTGTTGAGTTGGCAAATCCTTGTGGTTTTGATTTGAAGGTCGATAGTATATATCTATCTGTAAATTCTGGGAATTTTGATGCTTTTCCCATTAGTGTTAGTCTGCCTCCTAATTCCTCCAAAGTGATTGCATTATCTGGAATTCCTACTGAAGTAGGTTCATTAAAAATTCCAGGATGCATTGTTCATTGTTTTGGTGTTATCACTGAACATTATTTTAAGGATGTGGATAATCTTCTAGTGGGAGCAGCTCAAGGACTTGTGCTGTCTGACCCTTTCCGCTGTTGTGGGTCACCAAAGTTAAAAAATGTAACGGTTCCAAATATTTCGGTGGTCCCCCCGTTGCCATTGCTTATATCACGTGTTGTGGGTAGTGATGGTGCTATAATTTTATATGAAGGAGAGATTCGTGAAGTACAGATAAGTGTGGCCAATGCAGGTACAGTTCCGATAGAGCAAGCCCACATCTCATTATCTGGGAAAAATCAAGATTCAATCCAGTTAATTGTTTATGAAACCTTGAAGTCATCCCTTCCTTTGAAGCCCGGTGCTGAAGTGAGAATACCTGTCACTTTAAAGGCTTGGCAGCTTGGACTTTTGGATCCGGATGCTGCTCCTAGCAAGAACATATCTGGAAGCATTGGGAGGCAAGTCAAGGATGGATGCAGTCCTGTGCTGCTCATCCACTATGCGGGTGAGCATTCAAATACTGATTGTAGCAGGTTAGGTGATAGACTAGGAAAATGAAGCACTGTGAACTTGAGATGCTGCATCCTGGTTCGACGAACATATATTAGTGCAACAAGCTGAGAAAGTCCCTGCACTCTCTAGGGCCCCTCTTGTTTGTGTTGCTTTCCCATCAATTAGGATGGGTCCTTTCTTTTTTCTTTGTTTCCATATGACTCAGAATGTACACAATACATGTGGATTTGGATCTGGATGTTGATATGACTATTCTTTTTAATTTTTTTGCATAGCCACTTGTTTTTGCAATCTGAAAGAGTCAGTCAGGCTGGTGGTGAGCTTCTGCACCAACATGAGAATCATATTTGTTTAGAATGAAATTGAGAGAGATAAATGTTAGGGACCAAATCAAATATTGGCCATGAAATTGGGAACAAAGATAGAACTTACGCCGTGGGTATACATGGAATATTTTTGTACAATACTAAAAGACAATGTAAAATGATGGAAGTGTAGGATGTCAATTAGTTGGTCACTAATCATGACATGATTACGTGCAGAAGAGTTTTAGTTAAGAGAACATTCTGCAGCATGCGATGAGATTTTATTTGTTTTGACTTTCCGTTTTGTTTTTGAAATGTATTAGCCTCATGCTTTAGTCAGTCATTTGAGGTTCATGATTTAGACTGTTATTTACCTGCCAATTTTTTTGTTATGATTTATTACTATTTGGATTCTCTAATTGGTTATCAGAAACAGCCTCTCTACCTCATAGGTAGGGGTAAGGCTGCATACTCACCACACTCCCCAGACCCCACTTGTTGGATTTCATGTACTTGTATTACATAATGATTTGCTACTCTTGTTGTCCATTAACTCATCCTGGATGTTTAGATTCTCTAACTGGTGTTTGGGGCTGGGTAGCATAGAATTTCTTCTATATTGACTGATCTACTTCTCTTATCAGGTCCACTTACTTATGCTGGAGATGCATCAATAAATGGATCTATTCCTCCCGGCAGACGCTTGGTTGTTCCCCTTAATATATGTGTTTCACAGGGGTTATCTCTTATGAAGGCTCGTCTGTTATCAATGGAGATCCCTGCTCATGTTGGTGAGGATCATTCAAATGTTCAAGTGGAAACCAGTTCTGCTGAAGAATCCCCTCGTACTGATAGGTTCATGAAAATTGATCCTTACAGAGGAAGTTGGGGCCTGCGTTTCCTCGAGCTTGAGTTATCCAATCCGACTGATGTTGTCTTCGAGATTGGCGTGTCTGTCAATATGGAGGATTCTAACAATGAGGAGAATCCTGAGTATGACTATCCTAAAACAAGGATTGACAGAGATTACACTGCCAGGGTGCTAATACCATTAGAACATTTTAAGTTACCTGTTCTTGATGGTACTTACCTGGTTAAGGAGTCTCAAATGGATAGGACCAGTACTAGAAAATCAAGCTTCTCTGAGAAAAGTAGCAAAGCTGAACTTAATGCTTCCATCAAAAATTTAATTTCTAAAATCAAAGTCAGGTGGCAATCTGGCCGAAACAATTCAGGAGAACTAAACATAAAAGATGCAATACAGGCTGCGCTTCAATCATCCATGATGGATGTATTACTACCTGATCCATTGACCTTTGGGTTTAGGTGTGGCATTAATACTTCACAAAATTCTTCTGACCTTAATTTGGATGAAGGATCTAATATTCAGGGTGCGCGTAAAGGTTCAGTAAAAGCTCATGACACGACACCAGTAGAAGTGCTGGTTCGCAATAATACCAAGGAAATGATTAGAGTCAGTCTTAGCATCACATGCAGAGATATAGCTGGGGAGAACTGTGTGGAGGGTGATAAAGCGACGGTGCTATGGGCAGGTGCTATTCTAAAACATTACTAGTTTCCATCTCCATGTTCTTTTTAAAGTTAAAATACCGCTGTAATTTTGTATCTGCATGTGTATCATTTAAACATTCGCTTCTAGAATAGTATTTTTTACTTATGTACCGAACACGAAAAAATAAGCCAGAAACACACCCTAAGAGAGCAGCTATACTTATAATGTGTAATTGAAGACCAAACTTACTCTTGATCTGATATGTGTACTGACCTGTCTTGATCTTTTTTAGGTGTTCTGAATGGTATCACCATGGAGGTACCTCCATTGAAGGAATATAGACATTCGTTCTCCTTGTATTTCCTGGTTCCAGGTGAGTACACACTTTTAGCTGCTGCTGTGATTGATGATGCTAATGAAATGCTCCGAGCCAGAGCAAGAGCTAATTCATGTGATGAGTCCATATTTTGTCGTGGGCCACCGTTCCATATCCGAGTGAATGGGACTATGTGATGTCCTTATTGAAGTGTCCATAGTTTACTAAACCAGGTGAAACTTTCCAGCCTCAACTATTTGTAGAACTTGTTATTTGCACTTCGTATTTCTTGTAATTCCTCCTTATATAGAGGTCCATTTTGTTTAGGAGAAAACTGTATCACTCAGTTTCCAATTGATATACTATAGGATTCTACAGTGATTTGTAAAGCTATATTATTCAATGAAGAGCTGGACATTTATTCCTGCAATTTACAGCTTTATGATTTTGTTGCCTGTGGCTGTGACTGAGTTGCTTTAGCCTTAAAGTGGATATTTCTATGATGAACTGTTGACTAGTTGTTCGTTTTGTCCTTGTGGAATCGGGCACTAAAAAGTCTACGTGGTACCTTGAAATATAGTTGATCTACTGATTGCTTGCCCTCCCATATTTTTTGGCCAGATCCAAGTCTTGAAAAGAGAAATGAGCAGAAGATTTTGCTTCTTCTATTTGGTGTTTCTGCTATTAGCCTTTCCCTGTTAGCTACTTCTTGTTTAGCACCAACTAGGACATTCAAATATGTTTTGATTTTTTATAATTCGTTAACTGTGCATATCCTTTTTCTTATTACTACCTATTCCACTTATGTCTCCATCTACTTTAGCTTTCTTTTATTTTGTGGTTTTATACACATTACCTCTTTCTTTTGCTTCGAATCTCCTTTGATTTATTTTTTTTAGACGTCTTTGAGTTCTTTTATTTATTTTCTGATTTTGTTTGCCAGGTCTTTGTTAATGTTCCTCTGTTTTTTTATCATTTAATTAAAGGTTCTCAATGCCGGTGCTCTAAGATATAGGTAGTCCTTTGATGTTGCTGAGCTCAACTAGTAATAATTTGATCGAAAAAAGCTGGTTCAAAAATCCCGACGTGTTTGAAATATATGTAAACAAACCGCAGCCGTTGAACTTGATTAAGTTCAACAATTGAAAGAAACTCTTTGACCTGACTGAACACTTATCAAATGGATCAATCCCTTGGTATTCTTATTTTAACAAAATAACAAACGTGTGACATTTTGTTCATTCCATTATTTCTTGAGGAAAACAAGAGTCATTTGTCAAGGTGCCCATCCATGTAGGTGGCATCATTCCAGTCTGTTCATGAACAGTCTTGAACAATGGTGGCAATGTTTTGTAGATGCCAGCAACTTCTTTTAGGGCACTTCCACCACCTTCTGCATTTGACTCAGACCCTCCATTTGTCCAAATGCTGATTTTGGGTTGTAGGCCTCGAATAGCTTCACCGTTAATCTTGGCAAGTTCTTGAAACATCCCGCCACTGATCATTAAGTAATCCCTTAGAGCACCATAGTTTCCACCCAAAGATTCTAACAGAGTGCGCAAGTATGTGCCTTGAGCTTCTGCTAGAGCTTTAAGTCCTTCTGCTTCCTTCATCTTTGCATATAAATCTCCATCGATTATCTGTTTACGTCTGTAGAAATCAGCCTCTGCAGTTGCTTTCTGTGCCTCTGCTTCTTTCTCCTTTTCGTAGAGAAATGCTTCTGCTTCTTTTTGTTTCTTGTAGAGCTCCCAATTTGCTTCTTGCACCTTTTAAACCAATGAGACATTAGAATCTTCAAAGTTAGGATTTTTTCTTTTTTGTCAAGTTTTAAGCTTCATGTAAAAAGTAACATAATAATAATTGTATCCAATCTACTTTCATGTTAAACTACACAGATAGTGGGAATTATTGTTGATTCTCTTATAATTAAAGATGTTACTTCCTCCATTCCAATTTATGGGGTAAGTTTTTCTTTTTTAGTCCGTTCCAAAAAAGAATGACAACTTCTTAAATTTAGATATAATTTAACTTCAAGCATCTCATGATCCCCTTAATTAGAAGCTTTCAGACTCTTGAAGTTTCAAGTCTTATAATCACACTAACATTATGGTATGTTTATGATCACTTTGAAAAGTCTTTATATTTTTCTTAAACTCTGTGCCTATCCAAACTTCGTCATGAAACATTGCCAATTTAAGTAGAGGTTAATTATTTTATGTTGTCAAATGAGTCATGAGTCTAACCTTAGTTTCATATTCAACACTAGCTTTGCTCAAGAACTCAGCCTTAAGTTTCTCTGTCATGGCTAAAGCATTCATCCTCTCTACATCCTTTTGCAACTCAGCATCTCTTAAAGCCACTGCTTTCTCTGCCTCCACCTCTGCTACTTGTGCTTCTTTAGCCCACCCTGCTTTCTTCTTTGCCAACACTGCATTTGCTTCAGCAACTTCTGCTTCTCTCTGGTTTTCAAATACCTTCACTTCTGTCTTCACTTTTATCTCTTCTTTCTTCCCTTCTCCTTCCCTTTGTGTTGATATAATCCTTGTTTCTGCATCGATCTTAGCTGCGTTTTGTAGCGTTTGTCCTGATCTTAGCTTTGCCCCTATCTCCCCTTTCATTCTAGCTTCCGCCACATCTATTTTAGCTTGGTTTGCAGCTTCCATTTGAGTCTTTTGACCTAAGTAGGAGAAATACTCATGTCCTGGAACATCAACGAGTTGTTTGACGTTGGCATTGTAGATTAAGAGCCCGAATTGGTTTAGTTCAAGTTGTACTTTCTGGAATACTTCTTGTTTGAACTGTTTGGTTCCTTTGAATATCTCTTCCATTGTCATTGATGCAGCAAGAACTCTAGTTTCTCCTTCAATGATACCTTGAAAAAAGGGGAATAGACAAATTAATATAGCACCTGGTTTAGCCGCTAATGAAGTGGAGTGAAATCATGAAAGATCAGTATTCAAATATCAACAGCAAAAGAAACACTTAGTTAAATTCTTCCTTCCGCCTATGTCTCGGTAGATAGAGTTACTTAGGCCTCATTTGTTTGCACTTAATGGTGGTCTGAATCATAATCATTCAGATTCAACCCATTAAGTACGTTTGATTTTTATGTCTGAATCTGAATTATTCAGATTCAGCTCATCAAGTTCATTTGTTTTATTTTTTAAAAAACCTCTTAATTGGGTCTGAAGAGGTCTGAACGAATCAGATCTGTAGGAGACTCTTAACAACATTCAAACTCATTTGATTAGTCATTAAATAATAAATCATAGCTTCTCTGCTTTGGGCGTGCTATTTTATCTCATAACTAAAAATTTTCTTTCTCACTTTTGTCAATCAAACGCCATTTTTTCTCAATTTGTAAGTTTTCATAAATCCTTTCAATTTTTTTTTATATTAATAATTTTCTTGTATTGATGTGTCAAGACTCAAGAACACTTGTTGCAATAATATTTTTGGTGTACTGTTGTTTATCAAGGTTTTTTTCGAATGAAAAATTTGTACTCCAATCATGATTATTAAAATTTCAAAACTTTTCTTAATCAGAATGGATATATTTTGTTGGAAATGAAAATTTTTCTGATATTTTGATAATTATTTCAATTTCACTTCCACATTCAATATTGAAAAATAAACGTAATTAATTTATTTTAGTGTTCGATTTAGAATAGCCACATCTTAATATTCAGATATGTATTCAGATCAAAACAACTAGATCTTAATGCAAATCTTAATAGTATTCAATTTAGACTCTTAATCTTAACGGAAACAAATGAGGTCTTAGTACCTATACTAATAGGAGATAGCAGGTATACATTGAAATAGTAGATATGTGCCCAAACTACCCTTATTATTGTCATTGCCAAAAGGGGGGTACATGGACAAAAAATTTCCATCTACTATGTAAAATACTTTAACCAGCAGGATGTCGCTTAGTTGGAGAGTTGCCTACATTCTCATCCTAAATGATAGGGGTTCGAATCCCACTATATCCCCTTTCCAAAATTCCACCAAAAAAATAGTTGGTAACAAATCATCTCATATTTATTCTTCATTATATTATACTTCATGTTAATGGTCGGGAAAATATACGATGATTTGCTTAATGTTAAGGGTATAAATGACCACAAAGTATAATGTAGGGTAAAATGAGGGATACAAAATCATGGAGGGGTTATGATTCAATTCCCAATAGAGCGAAAAGATAATATTATGTAAGTGAATATTTTTCATCTATCTAATCTTGGCGGAAAAAGTTACTTTATACCAATATTGGTGAAAGATAGTAAGTACGTATCCTATAAAATAGTCGAGTTGCATGTATGTTATTTCAGTCATCACCATTATTTATCAAAAGAAAAAAAGAGGGGTAGGGGTGGGGGCATACCTTGAACAAGATCATTGACATGGTTTGAGTATTTGTCATGTGGAGAGATAAGTTTTGCATATTTCAAGAGGCTAGCTTCATCCTCAAGTCTAGGACCAACTGTGAAAACAGCTGGAAGAATAAAAGGGAGCTTTTCAGCACTCATAGCTTGGACTTCAAATGTGTAATTCACAGGTGAAACATCAAATTTTGTCCATGATTGCCCTGGAAGTATCCATGCTTTCTTTGTTATATTTATATCATTGATCCCTACCCCTGTTACCACCAAGTACTCTGATGCTTTTGCAACTCTATACATTTTTTTTGTTTTGTTTTTGGACACAACTTTTGGTATTTTGGGTGGATTAGAGATAGTCGTAGATGTATCGCTACCAAAAAAAAAAATTAGCTACGAACTTTGTCACCGATAAAAATTGATAAATAGCTTGTAACTAGCAATATTTGATAATATATGGCTAATTAGAGTAGTGTATTAGGATGAAATTTTAGAGAGTATGTATATGGAAGTTTACTTTGAATGTGTCAAATATGAGCACACCATTGGCTGTACATATGAAAATAAATTTCTGAAATTTCAAAGTAATGCAAGTAGTATTCTACAAATTGTACATTAAATATTTTAAAAGTAATTGTTAGACTTTAATGTAATATACTAGAGATTATAGAAAACTATATATTGATCAATGACATAATATCAAATCAACAACTAATTAAAGCTGTATTGCAGCTTCATAGTAATTGCCTAATACAATAACTAATGAAAAATTAGCAACTTCTTACGAGTCAAATAGATTTGAAGTCCGATACAAGGGGCTGCTTATTATCAATATTAGAATAAAGTGGGAATGTGTAGAATTAGTAGCAAGTTGTGCTTGTGTTTTTTTAGAATTGAATTTATCAGAATTGATTTAAAATAAAAATTTGAGAAAGGTCAATTTCATTTGAGTTAAAAGAAACTATATACACTTCTTGTGCAAATAATTTAAACTCTAGTATTATTTCGATAGAATCGTGAAATTTATGAAATTTACTAGTTACTTAAAATTATGATTTATAAGCTTTATTTATTTGTACTTAATATACATATATTGGCTTGGTATAAACTGAATTATTGATCGTAACCACTAGATCTCAATCATTATAAGTAGGGGTGTGCATTGGTCGGTTCGGTTCGGTTTTACATATAATCGGTTCGGTTTATCGGTTTTCGGTTTTAAAATATGCTAACCCAATAACACACCAATAAGAATTTTTTTAATCGGTTTATCGGTTTATCGGTTTTTGATGGTTAGCGGTCGGTTTCGTTAACCCAATAAGAAAATGTCGATCAAATAATATATAATATTACGTATGTTATAATACATTTTCCAACTTACCGCCAAAACTAATAGAAACTTGAATGTTTGATCAAAATTATTAACAATTCCAACTTGCAAAAGCTATCCGCCGTACAATTACGAACTAGAATTAAACTAAAATAAAATACTGTCAATGAGACAATTTGAACAGTTTGTCTGATCCACCAGATAATCAACAAAGTTCTCACAAATTTCTTAATCAAAAATCACATAGCCTGAAAAGCGAATATTGAACTATTTATGTATTAAATTATGTATATTTAATATTAGAAGGTTAAAGTAGTAAATAAACTATAGTCTATTGGGTTATCGTTAACCCAATAACCCAATAGGAAAACTGAAACCGACCCAATAACCCCATAATTAGTTTTTCTACCCATTACAAACCCAATAACCCAATAACATAACTCAATAACATTTTATCGGTTCGGTTTATTGGTCGGTTCGGTTTTTGCACACCCCTAATTATAAGATCTTAACCGTCAAGTATATCTGTTTGTTTTTTAGTTTACAACTCAGAGATTATTTATTTACGATAAAGTCTTGGTTTTATTGAACTATTCTGTTCAAAATTTTCTTTCACCATCATTATACATAATTTGTAGGCTCGAATGTTATTATTAAGATCTTAACCGTAAGTATATCTGTTTGTTTTTTAGTTTACAACTCATAGATTATTTATTTATGATAAAGTCTTGGTTTTATTGAACTGTTTTGTTTAAAATTTTCTTTCACCATCAATATACATAATTTGTAGGTTCCAATGTTATTATTAAGATCTCAACTGTTAAGTATATCTATTTGTTTTTTAGTTTATAACTCATAGATTATTTATTTATGATAAAATCTTAGTTTTATTGAACTGTTTTGCTCAAAATTTTCTTTCACCAAATTGTACTCTACCGTTATCAGCTATCTTTATCATCTATAATTATCATTACAGTCAATCACCAAAATAAATTATCGTCCATTATAAGCCATTATTTTATAATTATCACCACCAATCATTATTAGACACATTTCCGCTGACCCAGTCACCTTTTCTTCCCTTGCGTAATTAGAATCACTCTAAGTCTTATTTGGATTAATATGCTTTATTTAATATATTTTTCTCACCTAATTTTATATTATTTTTTGTTGGCTAAATTTAAAAGTCTCTTCTTTTCTCTTTTCTATTTTGCCGCCACGGTTTTTTTATTTTCAAATTCAAGATTTGTTCTATTAATTAAAGAATTTGTTTGACTTTAAGAGGTACTAACATTTGAAGACAGGCTAGTGAGGTAATTGAAGGCTAAAAAGTTAGTTAAATTAAAGTGCATGCTAAAAATATGCTAATGAATTGATTAGATTTATTGTTATTTTGATTATTGATTTTTTTTATGATATGAAATTTATATTTCAAATATGAGTTTATTTAGAGTAAATTTTATGTTAAACTGTGTGTTCTATTTAAATTAATAATTTGCTATTTCATATGACTTTCTTTATTTTATATGCAGCCATACATGAAAATTACAGCCACTTGTAAGTTGTGACTAAATTTTTAGTTCAAAGTTTTACCTGCATCTCAATCCAAACATGTGAAATTAGAATTTTGATACAACGTCAGGGGGGGGGGGGGATCAACTTATGGCATTTTTTTAAAAGTTTGGTCCTGTAAAATTCACGACTTTTGTAGAAAATTTCTCTTGGTTCATTTATGGAAATAGAATTTATGTCTTCGACATGAAAAAATATATCTCAACTAGGGGACAAAAAGGACAAAATGTTATTTTAAAATATTTTCGAGAATATTAGAAGTAATTTATTTTTATAATTAATTTAAGATTTTATTTGTGTTTATACTGGTGATTTCTGATGTGTATTTGTGAGTTGTCTCCTTTCTACAAATTACCTCACTGATTTATTAGTGATACACCAATCACGCTATTTTTTGATAAAAAATGGTTGATTTCTTTATTTGTCTTTCATAAGTTAAATCGCTCTCTTTCACATAAAACAAAAAGGGAGTGAAGGATCCATCTAAAGTGGTGAAGATCATAATAAACTTCAGATAAAAATATTTAATAGGAGTATTTAAACTTATCAATGCTACACTTCAAATACGAATATCTAAAATTGTGTCTGAAGCAATAAAATTATTTTAATTTTTTTTTACTTCAGATAGAAATATAAAATATTTAAATACAGATCTTATTCAATCATAATTTCAAAAGTTTCCTACAATTTAAAAGAACTTCAAAAAATTTCACTCGAATATATCACTCCCCACTCTCAAACACATCTCCATGCCCCTCTCGGATACATCCTTCTCCTCTTAGATATATATCATCCCTCTCGAATACATTCCTTTCAAATATATTCAGTTGTCTTATTCCCTCTTGGATATATCCCTATCTTATCTCTGTGTAGAGGTGGACATAAATATTAAAAAATCAAATAATTTTGATTTTTCAGTGTCGATTCTTTATTTTTGAAACTTTGATTCTTCGGTTTAGAGTTCGATACAAAAATCTCAAAATTACGATGCATCGAAAAATCAAAGTTTTATTAATTAAGTTTTTAATATTTAAATTATATTACTTAATTAGTTGATAATAAAACGACTCATTTAAATTTTAAAAGACAGTCATAAAACAGAAAAGTGTAAACCTAAAGCCCCAAAGTCTAAAGGATGATAACTCTTGCAAATTCACAAAACAGTATAGTGTAAATCTTGCATAGGATGATAACTCTTGCAAAAATAATTTTAGACTGAAATTATGTCGCATATTGTTGAGCAACATGACATATATGTTATAGATAGTTTATCGTATTGAAAAACTCTTTAACGCTTTATATTTCCTCTTCATACTGAAAAATTAATTTTAAAACAAATAAAGAAAAAATCAAATAAAATCGATCGAGTTTTGTATGAAATACATTACACACTTTTCTAAAATCGAATCAAAATTTAATTAAATCGCACGTCCATCCCTATCTCTTTACATCCTCTCTCCTATATATCCAAATATCTTATGTATTTCGAAATCTAATAATACATTCTGAATTAATAAACGAACTTTTATAATTTGAATAGTATAAAAAAATAATATAATTAACTTTTAACATTACGAAATTTACTTAATTTATTCTAAAATGTAATGACGATCCAAAAGAGATAGTATTTTTACACTTAGCCCTAATTGAGGTGAATTAGTATGATAGTAGGCCCACATTAGTATCCAAAGTCAAAAAGTTGCCGAATTATCTGGCCCAACTTTTCTAGTCTGGGAGAGTGAGCCCCTAATATTTTCCCCCTTTTTTATTTTTTGGGAACCTCACCAAATACTAAAAGCTCTTGAATTTTAATCAAAAAAGTTTTTTGGGGGAAAAAAGGAACTTTGTAAGGAATTTGTCAAGATGATATGAGTAATTGTGAGCAATTTTTTAATATTTTCTCCGTTTAAAAAAAATGATCTAGTTTAACTTATAATAAAGTTAAAAAAAAAAAGAAGACTGTTTAATCTTATGGTTTTAAATTAAAGTTATGTTAAATATACTAAAATACCCTTTAATCTTGTAATTTTTAAACATATCACGTGGAAAATTAAAGTTAAAATGTTACCAAAAAGGGAAAAAGGTCATTCTTTTTTTAAACAAACTAAAAAGGAAATAAAAATATTCTTTTTTGAAAGGAAAGAATATACATTTAAATAACAAGAAATTTGGATTTTGGTGTTTGAAAGGAAAGAATATATATTTAAATAACAAGAAATTTGAATTTTATTGTACTTACGATGAGTTTTGCTCTAGTATAATAGTCTATGAATTACATTTTTAAAAAATATAAACTAAATTAGACAAGCTTCCTGCGATAAATTCACGTGCAAATGATATCGAACGTAAGAGTATTCTTGTGCGGAATTTGAGATAATACGAGAAAATATAAACGCGAAAAACAAGACAACAGATTTACGTGGTTCACCAATAAATTGGCTGACGTTCCACTTGAAAGAGGAGGGAGCATTTTATTATGAGAGGCAAAACAGAATTACAAAATAGGATTTGCCATAAAGGTCTAATTAATAGTTCTAAGCTAAACGGCCCTAATATGACCTACATAATTTGACAGATTCAAGACATTCAACAAGTATCTTGGTCAATGAAACTCACCACCGAAGTGGCATTGTGTGTGCAAAGTAATTCAATTAATGAATTAGGATTTTGCGTTAATACATGATTAGAGAAGTAAAACAAAATGCCAAATCTTAATTTTAAGAAAGAAAGAAACTAAACAAAATATTTAATACAACCATGTCGGTAACAGAAAAAAAAAACTCCTTTAATTATATTTTGACAGTTGCAACATTAAAATCTCTAACATATTGATTGCTTAGTGTAACATAACTATACTACCAAAAAAAAAAAAAAGGCTACAATATGACCTTGGATTTTGATTTATGAAACTCAACTTAAATAAATTAATACTTTTTGAGTTTATTATTACTGATTGTAAATTAAGTTGGCCTACAAAAGTAATGATAATTAATAATTTATAGTCCTAAAATTAATTAGTTGAAGACTATTTCTTTTTTGGTCGAATTTTGTAGTGAAAATGGACTTAGATTGTGGACACTGGACTTGCATCCCCAGGTTCACTAGGTTTCATAGCACGCATTCAACCTGTTTATTTTTTTGTAAATTTTATTAAATAATATAAAAATAATTTTAGATAATCATTTATATTAAGTGATGAAATTAGTCTTCGTTGCGGGATTTTATTTTATATTTGAGCTCAAATTTGAAATCTCGAAACAAACAGATCTCCTCGTCTTAAGTTATCTGTCATGTTCCTTTTTTACACATCTTTTAAGAAAATATTAATATTTTAATTATCTTATAATATAATCCCCAGTTGAAAAGGGGCGGAGCCACAATATTATTACTATTTATATATAGTTAAAATTATCTTTTAGGTATATATAATAGATGTCAAATTTTTTGTATATATCTAATTTTTAAAATTTTAAATCTCCTAATTAAAAATTAAATTCTAGCTCCGCACTGTGGCTGAATATTTACTTTTTTTTACATGTAATGTGGAAGTAAACACATTTGTTTAAGTTTATGACAAAATAATTTGAGAGGAGCCTAAGTCATTAAACGAGCATTTGTTGACATGGTAAGTTTAAAACGCATATCTTTTCATTACATGTTTGGTTTAAACAGGTTAAAACTCTGTGTATTACATCAGTACCCAACCTTTATTTATTCAGAAGTTACGTGTCCTTTGTTTCATTGTTTTTTTTTCCAACATTTTGAAAGCAATTAAGGAATTCATTATAACAATGTCATGTAAATGGCCAATGCTACTTTCTCTTTTAACCATTTTCATCTTTTTCTCTAACTTCACCCATGGATATGAAGGGGCAGACTCTAACTTTCAATCAACACCTTTATCAGGTATGTCTTTTTTTTTTATGATTAGTAGAGTGTTGTCTCGCTTATCCTTTCATACTCGTAGTTCGTAGCATTACTTCCATAGTTTCTGTTTTGTACTTATATTACTGTATTATTTTGTTGTAGTTTTTGTTTCAGAATGATTTGTTATGTTTTCTATAGTATTTTTGTTAAAACTTTTTCGATCTACTTTGAACTGTTTTTTTCAAGTCGAGTGTCTATTGAAAACAACCGTTACCATACTTCATGATACCTCAATTTGTGAGATTACACTGCGTATGCTCAGAGTCGGAGCTAGGTGGGGTTCATGCGTTCAGACGAATCCACTAGCTTTTCCATAGACCCTATTAACATATGATTATTAATTTGTGAACTCCTAACAAAATTGATTGAAGAAAATTTAGAACTCCCAAACTCTTAATCCTGGCTTCGCCTCTGTGTATGCTGTTGCTGACTAAATGAGACATTTTTAGATGAATTTAGGGAGGGAAGAAATGAGGTATTTGCTGAAGGTCCCAATATAGTTGAGGCTCCAGTGCAGAGCTCATCACTTATATTGGCTGCTGAGAGAACATACAGAAAAGACCCTCTCAATGGTTTCAAGAGATATAATGGAGGATGGAACATCGATGACCGCCATTACTGGGCTGTAAGTACTCAAGATTTTACCTTTTTTTGTAATTTAGTATTTTATTCGTTTCAATTCGTTTGTCTGGTTTTGACTTGACGTAAAGTTTAAGAGATTAGTGAAGACTTTTGAATGTTGTAGTCGTCAACTAAACATATGTAGAATGTACCAAAATGTGCATTATGCTTATGCTCTAAAACATGCTACATCGAAAGTTGGAATTATTCTTGCGGTCTTAAAACATGGTTTTCCTTTGATTGTTGTTCATGCTATAATTTTGTTTCTTGTGCAGTCTGTTGCATATACAGCCTTTCCATTCTTTATCACCGCGCTGATCTGGTTTGTGATCTTTGGACTTTGCTTATTGTTCATCTGCGTCTGCTCTCGTTGCTGCAAAAGAGAACCTTATGGATACTCTTCAATGGCTTATGCTCTCTCCCTTTTATTCCTTGCGCTTTTTACGATTGCTGCAATGTATGCTCTCTCTCCCTTCTCCTCACGAAATGGATGACTTTCCTTTGTCCACAACCTTAATATCCTCCGAAGATGCAGAGCGTTTTTTCTCTCTTTTGGATAGCTAAATGATTTATGTGCTTTCTCTTTTGGAGTTTGGTTCTAATTTGATTTTCGATATGCAGCATTGGATGTGTCATTTTGTACACAGGCCAAGAGAAGTTCCACAGCAGTACACTAAACACTTTGGATTATGTGGTGCATCAGGCAAATGTCACAGCTGATACTCTCATGAATGTGTCTGTTTATCTAGCAGCTGCCAAACAGCTCGCGGTGGATCGAATTTTGATCCCTGCTAATGTCCAAACAGATATTGATTACGTTCAAACGAAGATCACTTCTTCTGCTAGTACCCTTTCCACTAAAACAGCTGATAATAAAGATAATGCAGAACACCTCATAGAATCAGTGTAAGTGAATGGCATTTCAATATTTTAAAATTCAGGGCACTTAATTTACCACTTAATATTCTGAGGCTATATAAATGCAGGAGAACGGCTCTTATCGTTCTATCTGTTGCTATGCTTGCTTTGACATTTCTTGGATTTGGTAAGATTTCCTTGACCATTAAACTAAATTATGCATCCCTTAGAATTCTGTAACAAGTTCTTCGTATTTTCCTAATAAATATGCTCTATTACTTTGTCTTTTCAGTATTCTCAGTATTCGGCATGCAGGTCTTTGTTTACATGTGAGTTTATGTTCTACATCACGACTTAATTATGTCTCTTGTCTTTCCATTAACTCCTTTCCCACGGATCTCATGTTCTATTTGTGCAGCTTAGTTATTTTCGGATGGATTCTCATCACTGGGACATTGATTCTATGTGGCATATTTCTTGTTCTCCACAAGTAAGCTCTTTCAAGTTTTTCACTATTTTTGCTATTTCACTAAGCTATTCAGAGTTAGTCTCATGACAACTTTTCTCAGATTAGGCAAGTCTTCGTCTTACTCAGCTTCTTCCTGGAAACAGAAACAGAGTTACCTGTTGTGTCCCTTCCTGATGCCTCTTTGTTATTTATCTTACTAAATGTGCGTAAGAACCTTTCAAAGTGTGCTGATTGCTGAACGATGTTACATAAACTAACAGCCTCATGCTAGAAGTGACTTAACATGCACGAAGATTCAAATATTGTCTTTGTTTAATGAGTCCTTTTGATATGATGCATTTGGACATCTCTAATCGTTCTTTGTTTAACGTTTCAGTGTGACTGCAGATACTTGTGTAGCAATGGATCAGTGGATCCAAAACCCCACTGCTCATACAGCATTAGATGATATATTACCTTGTGTGGACTACGCCACAGCACAAGAAACTCTTACTAAAAGCAAAGAAGTGACTTACAACCTGGTTGATATCGTCAACCAGGTTATTACAAATGTTTCTAACATCAATTTCTCTCCCAACTTTGCTCCTTTTTACTACAATCAATCAGGACCTGTGTTGCCAATCCTTTGCAATCTGTTTAATCCTGACTTAACTTCTCACAACTGTGGTCCTGCTGAAGTGGACTTAAACAACGCAACTCAGGTATAACCCGCTATCAGATTGAATGAGTAAAATTTCTTTATATCATCAGTGTATATAACGGTGAACTCAATTTTTGCATTGCAAAGGTCTTGAACAGCTATGTTTGTCAAGTTTCTCCGAGTGGTGTTTGTGTCACGCCAGGCCGTCTGACTCCAACTCTCTACAGCCAGATGGCTGCTGCTGTAAACATGAGCTATGGATTGTATCAATATGGTCCATTCCTGGTTGACCTACAAAATTGTGATTTTGTTAGGCAAACTTTTGGTGACATATACAATGTACATTGTCCTGGTCTGCTGCAATACAGCAAAAGAGTGTATGTTGGGCTAGTGATGGTAACTGTTGCAGTGTTACTTTCTCTTACATTCTGGATAATATACGCGAGAGAGAGGCGCCACCGCGTCTATAAGAAAGAACATATGTCCAAACTTGATGAAGGAGTTGAAGTTGAAGAGGATAATAAACCTACTCATGAAGAGTAAAAGCAATCTGTTTCATGTTGTGCAATAGTACTAGCTGAGAGATGTATTATTATTGTTGTAACTTGTATTTTTTTTTTGTATATACTGAATCACTTGTGGCAGTTCAAAGAGCCTATGGTGTATTAATTGTTGAAGTTCCCAAAAAGTTTTGAGGGGTTGAACTATCAGTGTTGAATCACATAGAAAATATTGTAATTTGATCGTTAGTGAACTTAACATGGTTATGACTGCGGCGGATTTAGAATTTCAAGTTTAACTACTCTGAATTACTATAGTTTGATGGCCAAAATGCCAGAGTCAAAGACAATGTTGTAATGGTTGGGCTAAAACATGTTTGACATAATACATATATTAGATCCTAAATTTGACTTCAAATTTTAATTTTGATCTTAAATTTTTATAGTGCATAAATAGGCACTTTAATTATTCCATCTTTCAATAAATAAACACGCAATTTCTAGCTGGCAAAATGCGTGAAATACACGCATTTTGCGCGAGTGAGGGGTAATTTGAGGCCCACAAAGGTTAAAAAAAATGCTGAAATGACAATTCTACCCTTAATGAATCTCTTTTATATTAATTAAAATTAATTTTAATGTTTTTTAGTTTTCCACAATGACATGTAATGATATTTTTTTTTTTTTAAAAAAAAAGTAACATGTGTAATGTTTTTAGTTAGTTTCCGCAGAGGCCCCTGATTGACTCATCTAATAACGTGGGAGCGTTTGGGCATTTCACGCACTTTGGCCTCCAAAAAATCACGTTTTATTTATCGAAAGATAGGATAGTTAAAGTGCCTATTTGTGCACTATAAAAATTTGAGATCAAAATTAAAATTTAAAGTCAAATTTAGAATTCAATTTATGTATTATGCCAACAGATTTTCATTGCAAATTTTGCTTCGAAGGAAAAGTCAGTAGTCATAAAGAATAGGTGTTAGATAACTAACCTATTTTAATCATTCTACAAATGTTGCATAAACTATCTTATTAAGAAAGAAAGAAAAAACGTCATTGAATATTTTACCAAATAAAATATTTTAACCGCTTTAATAACATAATTAAAATCTAAGTAGAACAATACCCTACAAAATTTGGCTCGTTGACATTATCATATGATTTAATTTATATATATGGCATATACTATATTTCTCTCTGAATAAACATTTTATAAGTACTTAAAAGACAACATCAACTTAACTTACGCATTACTTAGTGTAATTCAATAGTATAAATGGTGCAAGAGTAGAAAGGCGTTTGCACAATTTTTACTTATCTCATGATATAAAGATAGAAAGACTATTTTCGATAGATTCTTAACTCAAATTCGCTAACAAAAAAAGGTTTCTTTATAATTTGACATTTTGTCTTGACACGTATCCTAATCCTATTTGAATCTCTTGTATATCACACAGTTACAATTTTAAATCCAAACACCCACCTAAAAGTTGATTGATAAAAAAAATAAAAATGATAAAAGTATGATCATGACTCATAGGATATAATATATATTACCTTAAACAAGTTGGTGTAGAGAATAATATAATTGACATGATTTTTTAACCAATAAACAAGAATTTAGAAGCTTCTTTTATGCTCTATATTATTTAAAAACTTAATTGAGTCTTAGAAGTGGAGCTATTCCTTGTTGACTCTTCATTTAAAAGTAACCCCAATAAGTATTTCAATTTAAAAGGAATAGGATAGTTACTTTTCGAACAATATTTGACGTTAGCTTAACGCCACATAATTATCCCACTAATCCCATCATGTTATAATTTATTTGATAAAAAAATTTAAGACGTTATATATAGCTATGAATTTAAATTAGATATGTCATGATCATCACATATCATGTTATTTTTATTTGTACGGTTTGCGAAAATAAGTTAACAACTATCAACAACATTCAAAATTAAGTGTCCAATATAATAATGATAATAATATAACGTTATTAATAAGTTAAAAGATTGAAAAATGTTCTTGGAGAATTTTATAAAGCAACTCTAGTGTGTCCTAAAGGGTGGTTTTTATAAGGTCAACACCAATATAATTTGAATAACATTATTGTTCTTTATCATTATAGAAACTAAATGACCTAATTGCAACTATTATAATTTTTGCCGTAGTCCTTTTTCATGATGACTATTTCGTAATTGACATTTTTTCTTTTATAATTTATGAACCTTTTATACTATTGTCTAAATATGCCTTTCAAACAAATAAAAAGACATAACATTATATTAGATCACGCTCTATACATTTTAATCATGATATATTTATTTCTGCCAAAAAAACTCAATAAGTAAAAATGGAAACAAAGAGATTTACAAATAAAATAAAAGGTCAAACTAACTATTTTCAACATGTATAGATACAAAAACAACTATTCCCTCCGTTTCTTTTTACTTGTTAAATTTTAACTTGACAAATATTTAAAAAAAAAAAATTGATGTAAGAAATCTATAATTTTACCCTAATAATTATAGAGTGTAAACATACTTACATACTATATCTTTTAAAGCCATTAACTAAATGGAGTATGTTACATATAATTGAAAGGGAAAAAAAATTTGACCTAGATTTGCCAAAAAACATTAATAAAGGAAAATTAATTTAAAAAATATTTAACAAGTAAATATAGACAGAGAGAGTAATAAGAAATAACATGTACTTTCGTTGGGGGAATTTTTTTAAAAAATTTATTGAAAAATTACTTTTTTTAAAAAAAGAAATAAAATAGAACTCTCTTTATATACAAAAATCAAATTTATTTTGTTTTTGTTATAAAATCAAGCTCATGAAAATATAATTATAAAGAGAAAAAGACGAGAAAAGTAGATAGAAAAAGAGAAATTCAAGTGTGTTCTACAAAAAGTGAATGATATCTCTATTTATAGAGTAGAGATATCACCCCAAAGATCATCATGATAAATGCCCAATTAATAGATACATAGTTATGCACCAAGGTTCATATCACCTTAAAATTATACATACACGAATTCATCATAATTCTTAAAGTAATCAAATGGACAATTCATAATTCAATGGATTTATAACAGTTTTTGTTTTTTAAACATTTCTTTTAGGAGTTCTTTTTATTATTATTTTATTAATGGCTCGAAGCCATATACTATTATAACTTGACCGTTTTCTTATCTAAAAAAACCTATATGTCATTATTTTTGTGTAAATTTAATTTTGATAAATTAAACTATCATTTATTAATTAGCATGACTTGGATAACCATAAGATAATCCAAGCAACCAAATTTATATTGCCGAATATATTGGTCTAATCTCAGAATCAACACTTAATTGTTTTGATGATCTTATCCTCTTTGTCTCTAACTTTAATTCCCAATAGAAAAGGACAACATAAAACTTTATGACAAAGAGCCTTTAAATATCATATCGTGAATCTAAATTAATTTAGTGAAAAAATATTTAATATTAATTATAAATATATTGAATATTTATTTTTTTGACAAAATTTAAAAAAATTTAACTTCGAAATTAGGTCAATTTTCTCCACTAAAATAAAGGAGTTCTTTTGTAAAATTATTTATCAATAGAAATAATAAGTTTTCTCTTTTTTCCTTACTTTTTTTTAATTATATTATTATAGTTTCATAACACGTTGATTTTATCGCCTTAAAGAGTGAAGAATAAATAAGCTACTGTTTATTCTTTTCCTTTTAATTTTAATAATTTATCTTATGAAACTTTAGTTCGTTTTACTTTACCGTTCGGGTAAGTACTATATTTTTCATGAGTGTTGACTATTGAAATCCAATTGAATTCAATATATTTTGGAGACATAATAAAAAGATGAAAATAAGGTATCTTAATAAAACTGTGCTAAAGCTATGATATTTTTACGCCAGCTTGACAACATTCTAAAAATCGAATGTATATATATTACAATTAAGAATCCACTTGTTTTGTGGAGTAGCCTAAAATTGAATTATTCTTTTTAACGGTGAGATCAATTTTAGGCTTAAATGATGAATGGGATTGTGGCATTCCACTCGCCGCCAATGCGGAAGGATGCCGCTGAAAAGTATGGAATATTGTTTCACTTTGTTGGATGCGTCAATACCGTATAACAAGCGAGCTTTTTACCCTCAAATTCAAACATGTGGGCGCAAAATGCTATCCTCCTTTGTTCGCCCTCTCTTCGCTCTGAACATGAGCGCTAGTGGACACGAGAGGGAACAAGCGAAGCGTGTCGTTCGTAATGGAAAGAAAGATACCACTACTTTGCCTATTTGTTGAATCGTCAGCACGAACACAGGGGTATGAGATATTCAATTTTAAAATATTCTACAAAACAAGTGGATCCTTAACGGTGAAATATTCGATTTTTAGCATCTCATCAAGATGATAATGTAAAAATATCGTAATTTTTGCATAAACGAACTAGAATTTCATTATTGATTATTGATGAAATTGATAAACGGTCAATCATATTTAATTAAAAGCTTTGAATTCATAATTTGAATATAACTTTTGTATGAAAGATAATTTATTTTTAAATTGCCTTACTCAATAAAAATTCAAATTAATCGAAACTCTGATAAAAATTTTCTATAATTAGAGACAGAGCATCAATTTTAATTTATGTTTCTGGTGCATAGTCCCTTTCAATTTTTTTGTGACGTTACGTCAATATATTAGGACTTGGGTTCCCTCAACATATGAAGCAAAGGAATAATATAAAGTTTTTTAAGAGATCAAAGATATCTTTATAAATTATACAAATATAAAGGTAAGTTGATTTGTTTTGGGATTTAAAATTCAAATTTATCTAAACATTGACCACCTACAATTTATTTTTTGTTTTACCTTTCTCGCTGCGTGAATTTAATTTGAAATATATTAAAAAGTTATTTTTTTAAAGCACGCACAAAATCAAAATAACTTCAATTTTTGTCTATGGCCAATAAAATTTCAATTTCCGAACTCTATTTAAACAATAGAAAATTACTCTTTGTTATAATTTATTTATTTTACTTTTTTTAATTTGTTTTTTTTAAATAATTTTTTATACTTCTTTATTTATTTAATATTTGATATGAGTTACTTAAGACTATAAAATTCGAAGGGTGTTTGGATAAGCCAATTTTTAATTTCTGAAAATATTTGACAAATAATAATAGGATGTTACCATATCATTTATATATCTTTAATTTAAAATATAAATTGATTTTTTAAATTTTAAATTTCTTACATTAAATAAAAAGAAGCAATATTTTTAAATTTTTATAGGGAAATAAAAGTGGTCCAACTTGATTATAACTAGAGTACTGGACAGCTAGATATATATGACATCTATTTTGCCAGACTATAAATCAGCCTATCCTATGCTTCCGCCAATTTAAGTCGGCGAATATAACCCATATTTTTGTTTTATTTTCGGATAATTCACAAGTATTTTTTAATCTATGTCTAAAATTTCAGAGACACACTTATATGTTACTAAGGTCCTATTATTTTATTAATAATTTTATATCCCTTTTTGACCTACATGACACTATTTTATGGGCTACACTGATTGATTTCTTTTTCAAATTAATGTCACGTAAATTGAAAAAGGTTAAAAAATTACTTATAAAATAAATTCGAAAGAATAATAGGACCTTAGTATAGTATAAGTGTGTATCTAAAATTTCGAATATAAATTAAGGAGATACCTGCACATTTTATTTTTTTATATATATAGTTTGAACATTTAATCCAAGTTGATCCAAAAAATAACAAAAGGTATCACGGTGTATAAAATTATCTTTTTCATTTTAACTTATTATTTACTATAGTCATGATAAATAAATAAACTACAAATAAAGAATTTTATAATTTAGATATGATATATTTCATTTTTATTCACCTTCACTTATTGATGATGAATTTTTATTTAATTATAATGATAAATAAATAAGTATTTTACTATAATATGCATGACTACTAACATTTTAATTTTGTTTTTGAAAAATGATGAGGGAATTGGTAGTTATGTTAAAGGTAAAAAAAGACTATTTTTCGTTACAAACAAAAATTTTCAACTCACAAAAAATGGGAATTTCATAAATATATTATAATTACATATTTAATCTATTATAGCAATATATTTTTTTAAATTTATCACTCTTTTAATTCTTCATAATACAAATTTAAATAAATAAATTACCTCAATAATTTATTATTCATATATGAACGCATTTTAATGATTATTAACCATTTATCACCTATTTTAATACACTTAGTAGTACATTTGTCAAATTTTTAATCAAACAAATATAATATATTTCAAAAATAATTTACATCTATATATTGCATACATAATTCACTTTAATACATATTACAAATTTAACATAATATTGTTATAAATGATAATAAAAAGGACAATATCACTAAAATTATTAATTATTTATTAAATTATACTACTTCGTATAGTTTTTCAAATAAAAAATATTTTAATCTAACAAACAAACAAAAATAATTCAAAAATAGCTTAACGTTCAACTCGAATTGACTCAATTTAATGTTAGCAAATAATGACTTCTACTGATGTTAACTATCAAAATAGCCCGACTCACTTATTTAATATTCTTGAATACAAAATCCTCAAAAAAATTTCACACCAAATTAAATTAAAATCCTCAAAAAATTTTCACACCAAATTAAATTAAAATCTTAAGTAAAAAATACAAAGTTATAATTTTTTTTCACACCAAATCAAATTAAAATCTTAAGTAAAAAATATAAAATTATAATTTCAAAATATTTCGAATTTCAAATTTATATACAATCAAACAAAAGACAAATACGTGGTACTCTATATTATTCTCTGCAAAAGCAGTCAGGCAAAACGGCTCCAATTATTGTCGTTTGCTATATAAGTCGCTGTCAATTGAGAAGCCCATATCCAACCTCCACTCTCGTCTCTCGGGTTAACTAGTGATCATGGTTACTTTAACCATACTAACAATTTATTTTCCTAATTACGCCTCAAAACTTCTTCTTATTTACAATCCGACCATCATCTTCTCCCACCTATAAATTTACCCTTCGAGACTCGATAGGTTTGCCAAACTGAAAAGCCTTAGGGCACTTTTTAAGAGATCTATACAAACAGAAATTGTTTATATAGATCTTCACTGAAAATGGCGAATTCCTCTAGAAGGCCTAGTGGGCCAGTGTTGCTTAAATCGGCGTTTGAGAGGTCAATCTCACCTACCGGCAGGTTCTGTAACACCACCACCACAGCAACTGATGCGATGTCGTTCGCTTCGTACAGCAACTCTAGCTTTTATTCCTCTCCGTCGACCGGCTGTTTCAACCGATCGGCTTCTCCGACGCGCGTGAATCTTCACGCTCTGGCGCCGGTGAATTCTACGCCTAGTGTTAGGTTCTCCATTGACAGATCCAGTTCTCCTCGGCGTTCCATGGCGGTGTCTCAACGTGATCAGGTGGTTCGGAAGCAGATCCCGAAGAGGACGTGCTTATGCTCACCTACGACGCATCCTGGTTCGTTCAGGTGTAGTATGCATAAGAATGTGAAGAATACTCCTTCGATTTCGTATTCGCCTAGCCGATTGAATGCACGGAGATCGGCGATGACGAATTCACTGGTGCGTATCTGTTCTGTTGAAGGTGATTTAGTGAAACGAGCTTTGTCAGCTCTTATTAGGCCATCATCGCATCATCAGAGACGTCGAGGTGACTTTCAACCGCGTCCTAGCCGGCTTTCCAGAATGTCCAAAGCTGATAACCTGTGAAATTTCCGTGGTAACAGGTTGGTGATTTTCATATATTAACTGAGGCTCATCTCTTGAGAGTTTTCCGGCGGCGGCGTCTGATCCTGGCTGCGGTTCTTACTACTCCGGTGAAATGAAAGCTGTAGGGCAATTTTGATGCAGTATGGAAGTAGTAGAATTCTCCCTTGTACATATGGTTTTGTTGCAGTAACTGATTGCAATTGAAAGGACAATTTGGACTTTTAAAATCTAATTAAACCGATTAAAATTTAAAGCCAAAAAAATCAGGAATTCGTAACTTCGATTAAAGATGAATTAACAAAATCATGAGTAATTCGTTTGTGGATTTTTTTGATGTTCGATGAAGTGGTGTGACTTGTTTCTCTTTGTGTTCGTTCACAGCCTTTGTGTTTTCCGTCGTGTTTGGCGTTCACCGTTCCGTTTTGCGATGGCATTTCCCGTTCGTTCGCCGTATATGCGTTCGTCGTGTTTTGGCATCTTCGCGTCATCGTTCGAGGTATTTTATTTATATGTTTTCCTTTTCTATATTTTTTTATATAGTTATATTTACGTATTTAGAATTTATTTCTAGTTGAATTTGTTAATGTTATTCTTTTTGGTGTCCTTGTTTACAGGTTCGGCGTATAATTCAAATTCTTGGACTAACGGAGAGCTGATGCCGTGTACGTATTTAACTACAGATCTTCGTAAATTTTACCTTGTCTTGGAATGACGGAGGGAGATGGGAGACTGAAAATGAATGTTTTCAAGTGAGACATTTGAACCTACTGGACAAAGTAACAAAAGAGGAATCTTGTTATTACAATAATGAAAATAATAATAATAGTAAAGTCTAAAAGGAGAAATAATAATTTGGAAATTAAGTAAAGGGGAAACGCCATTAATGAAAGCTAGAAAATGGGATACAGGCTGTACTGGTATGGCCCAGTTAGGATGCCAGTGGTCCTAAGCATGAACTTTCCCGAACATTGTGAAGTTACGGTATGATTAAAAATAGCTGGAGGTTAGTTGGCATATTGAGGGAAAGATGGGAAATGAGGAATGAGTCCAAAAAAGGGAGGTCTTGAGTAGTTCCTACTACATGATCCAGTCCCTTTTTGTTCATATTCATTCACACTCCCATTTAATACTCGTGGAAATATCCACCCTTGAAAACTATATATATCAAAAACTAGTGACACAAAAGTGCTAAGGATAGGACTTGGAAAACGAAAGTTTTTTATTATCAACCTAAACATGGCACCATTGGAATGGTTGCCATACTGCCACTCTATTTGTTAATATCCATCAATATTTCTTGCAAGAAATCTACAACTATTTTAAACCTAAAGTAACACTTGTTGGTCATGATTGAACTGTATTTGACATAATTCTTTTATAAGTTAGATTTCAACCATTACCTAAAGATCTTTAGCAACCACATAACTCATTCACCTTGTAAGAAGCTTGTTGACCTAGAAAAGACATACGATAATGTTCATAAAATTTCTAAGGAAGTTTTATAAAGGTGTTTGGAGTTAAAGGTGTTTTCTTTTGGCTTATAATAAAGCAATTAAAGACATTTTATGATGGAGCCAAAGATTTGGATAGGAATTGTGAGAGGTGATTATTAAAACATTTTTCTATCATGACGAGGTTGCACGAGGGATCTACCCTTGGTATGTTAGGATGAATTAACGTGGTATATTTAAGGAGAGGTGTCATGAATATGTATGATATTCGCTAATGACATATATTATTGATCAACCAAACGTGCAGTTGAGTTAGCGATAGGTTGGAAGTTTGTAGACGGTCCCTAGATCTAAAGGTTTCAAATTACATGACTAAAACAAAGTACATGGAGTGCAAGCTCAGTGGTGTAACACATGAAAAACGGAGGTGGAAGTGAAGATTGATATACAAGTCATACCCGGAAGAGGATGTTTCAAGTATCTTGGGTCAATAATCCAAGAAAACGAAAAATATTGATGATGAATCACACGTTGTATTGGAGTGGATGGGTGAATTGGAGGTTCGCTTTCGGCATACTATGTGATAAGAATGTGTCACTAGAGCTTAAAGGTAAGTTCTGTATAGTAATTGTTAGACCTACTTTGTTGTATGAGGATAGAGTCCAGGCGAATCAAGAACACACATGTTTAAAAGATGAAATTAGCAGATATGAGGAGGATGCTCAGATGGGTGTTTAGCATACTAAGAGAGATAAGATTAGGAACAAAGTTATACAAGATAAGGCGGAAGTTAGTGACCACTATGGCAGACAAGATGAGGGAAGAAATTAAGATAGTTCGGACATGTGAAGAGGAGGTGTGCGGATGCACCAATAAAAAGGTGTGAGAGGCTGACTATGAAACACACCGTTTTTGCTAAGAAGGTATGTAAGACAGAGGTTTCCTAACAAACGATATTCTCCTTCTCTTGATTACTTGTTACTAACAGATGGCAGTCAGCTTAGCTGTTTTGATAAGGCAATTGCAGGTTGATAGCAAGTTCAAGTGGATTGAGGAAATGGATGAAGTGTACTCCACATAAATCGAAGTTGGGGGTTGGTCAAACTACCAGAAGGGAATAAGACAATCCAGAATAATGTATGTACAGGTTGAAACAGAAGCATAATAGTTCAATGAAATATAAAGCAAGGTTGGTAATAAAAGGTTTTCAACAAAAGGCCTGTATCAATTTTACTGAGATTTTCTCCCATGTGATTAAATTACCTACTATTCGAGTTGCTTTAGTATTGCTGTAGCATAAGATTTATATTTAGAGCATTTAGATGTAAGGACAGCCTCTCTTTATGAAGATCAACATGAAAGACGAGTATGCGTAGCAACCTGAAGTGTACATACAGGCTGATAAGAAAAATATGGTGCGTAGACTGAAGAAGAGTCTCTATGGTTTGAAACAAGCACCAAGACCATACTTGAAGTTTGGCAGGTTTATGATGACTATTGTCTTTACTTGGTATAATGATGATCACTGTTGTTACTTCAAGAAATTTATAAATTCGTACATCACTTTGCTCCTGTATATGGATGATATGTTGGTGACAGGTTAAAACATGCGTGGGATCACAAAACTGAAGGAGCAAATGTCTAGTGAATTTTTTGATAAAGAATTTGGGACTGGAAATTGAAAGAGACAGGTTGAAGCTGAGTCAGAAGAAATAGATTGAAAAAAAAAATCTTAAAGAGGCTTAACATGTGGGATGCCAAGCTGGTGCACTTCAAGAAAATCTGAAAGCAAGTCCTTTGGCAGGTCACTTGAATTGGCGATTGTTTTTGGCAGCGTAGAAGTTAACTTTGTTAGAAAGGAAGAATCCTGAGGTGAGTTACGACTTGTTCTTACTAAAGTTCTTTCCTGAAGAGATCATGCCCCATAAGTTATTTGAATTAATGTTTCTAAAGTATTAATGTGAGCTAAACTGGAATGAGTGACATTGCGCATCATTGAATGAGTCTTTCTCGTGCTCTGTCTTCTTCTTTGTGTTTATCCGTCTAATGAAAGTCTACTTATTTGTGTATGAGTGCTTTGTGGTAACTCTTTTCAGCCCTAAAACAGTACCTAATTCCCTGGAAAGATGACCAAGAAAAGACAACATATCCCATCAAGAATTGTGTCGTCTTTCATAGTGACAACAGCCATAATGTACTCTTATGCATGGTTATGATAAAGTTAAAATGTAAAAAACTTCAATGCGAAATTTTAATAAATGGCAATCGTATAAAGATTACTAACTTTAAGGGATTAACATAAAATGATGATCCATATAAAGAGTCATCGAGCATCCATATAAAGGGATGTATTTTCTTTCTTATCCGTTCATCAACTACATGTTTTCATCTTATGCCTTGGTTTGAGTTCATTGAGGAGAACGCTGAGACCTCTACTGTCAGTAGTATACTGACGTTCTCTTTTGTGGATTCTATATTTGACCTATGCCAATATAGACACAGGTTTCATAGAGGAGCAGATTACAGGTGTTGCTTTATTGCAGAAGTTGATTTGGTGAGCTCCACCCTTCACCGTGGAATTTCTTCTTTTTTCAGTTAGAATTTTTTTAATTCAGTTTTTGGGGAATAGACAGAAAATTTGTGTTCTGTGCATTCCCTTTAGTGCTCCAGTAGAAAGTGTCGGCTCTTGGTTGAAGCCGGTAAATCAAACACTATTTGGGGCCTTAATTTTCAATGTAGTAGTAGGTTTACAAATTATTATTACTAATTTAAAAAGAAGTTTTAAATTAAAACTTGTAATTTTTAATTTTTTTTTACAAAAAAAATTCAAAATAGATTTGACCACAACGTTCCACAAGTCGAGAAAGGAAAATGAAAATAATAAATTGCTTGGACCTTGAATTTTTTTTCCAAAACATAATGTTCCTCAGATACACATTTTTAGGGTCATTTTTAAATGTAAAGTGTTGAGAAAAAAGACCTGATTATTTTCAAATGCAGACATTGTTTGTGGAATAATGTTGACAATTTTTATAACATTTGCACATTTGGAAACTAAGTTCTTAAAATTAGAATTGATAAATTCTTAACAAAGATCGATAATGTATCAAGAGACTTCATAAACTTGTGTTTAGTAGGGCTATGATTGTTCACGATACTTATCATCATTTAGAGATTTTGATATATCTTCGAATTATTGAAGATTTGTTGGAATAAAGTTTTGATTCAAAAATTTAGTTTTTTATTTCAAATTTAGAGTTTGATATACTTACTAAGTTCTGAAGATTTGTTCAAGTACATGCTAGAACAAATTGATAATAAGTGCCAATTAGGACTTACTTAAAAGATGAATCATGACAATGTGTATCAAAATCAAGTATTTCTCATGTTCTTGTTGAAAAAAGGACAAATCGGCCACTTCTGGTCCTTATCTTATCACACCACATATGTGTTGTAAATTCTTACAAGAAATATCCTCATCACAAATATTCACCGAATTCATTAAAGCTTGTACTTCACCACGAACTCTTAAAGAAAATTCTCATAGCTTGAGGCGTGTCGAAAGAAACTGTCCTCAAGGATATTTCACCCGATATCAATATATCTCAGGATTCAACAAGCTCTTCTAGTAACTAATAAAGATTCAATTAAAAGAAAACCCAACAGAAGAATATATTATTGTTTTCTTGTCTTCCCTCTTACTCAATATTAGTAAGAATTAGACTTATATAGGAAATTAGTAACCTCTCAAATATGTGAATGGTTGAAATAGTCAAAAACCAGAAAAGGCATTGAACACATTTAATGAATTGAAGGCAATTCATTTCAACAAAAGAAACATTTTGTAACAACCATATTATAACAGAAAATAAGGGCTAATTAAAAGATAAAAATAATGGCAATAGAATATTATGTATGGAGAGAAATATTTAGAACATAAAATAATATTCTCTTTCAAGTATAATAGGAAATAATATAACTTTTGAGATACTAGAATCAATTGTTCAAAGACATGGAGATATTTCAAACAAGTATATTAGTTTGGGAAATTAAGTTACCGAGTATCTAAAGTGCACTTTCTTTAAATGATCAAAAAGGAAGGCGAGCTTGTTTCTTATTCCTGTGTTTGATCTTTTCCATCTCTGCTTGGTTTGTGGTCACCTATGTTAATCGACTTTCAATTCAATCTCTAAAGAAGAGAATTATATAGTTTATATACAGAAGAAAACTAGTTTTGAATTCTATTACGTACCTAAAGAAGACGGGAGAATTGGACATTCACAAGACCACTTTGCTTTGATTCTTATCATGATACATTCTTGTAGTAAACGAGTGGTTGAGAAACAAGTCCTATTGGGAGGGGCAGAAAACACTTGGATACCATTCTCACACTCGATCTTGAGGTTGGTAGGTCAAATCCCATATGTCCATTCAAATGATTGAGTTGAAGCTGAAGCTTTGGACGTAGAGCACAGCGAAACCGGGGAGAGGAGTAGAGTCTACCAACTATGAAAGATGTGAGTAGATTCATGTCAAATCTAGGTACAAGTAGTTGAAATGTTGTGATACATGTTAGCAATAAAAGGTTTTTCTTTGCTCTACCCAAGTGCAACAATTAGATGTTGATTCCATGAAGTACATCTTTCTCATGGAATTTGCAGTTGAAATTTATATAATTCCACACAGAGCAAAGAGATTTAATACATATTTATTTACTAGGAAAATGGCCTCCCACAACCATCATCCTCTTATATATATTGCTTCATAATATATTATATTATATTTATATTTTTAATATTCATGATGTTCGAATAAATTATATCATATTTTTTTCAACAAACATAAAAAATAAAACCTACAAAAAAAAAAGATATTAGGTAGAGCTATAATAAAAGGTAAAATAAAAATAAAATATAACTAACGAAAAAAACAATATAGCCCACCTTCTATAGAAGAACGATGAAAACTAACATTCTAAATCATTTGGCTTTCTTGTAAATCTAACATATCATTAAAAAAAAAAAACTGATTCCGAATTTTAAATTTATGAATTTCGCTACGTAGGTTCACTCTTGATCATAAATATACCGTTGATCAATTTTTAATTTGTAATTTTTGCATACACAATATTTTACAACATTGATGGATTTTTTTCCCTCTAAAGTTATAACCAAAATTACAACAAAGATTTTCTAAAATAATTATTACTGTTGAAACGATTAATTTTAAACCAAATTGAGAGTCCTCAGAATGTTTTGTTCAAAATTATGGTGCGCACGTCTTGCAAAAAAAAAAAGAACATGAAACGTAGAAACAAACATGGAAGAGAAAGGAAAACAAAACAAATCCAAACAAACAATCATTGCAGATCTGATTTATTTGTCAATATTTTCCTTTTCTCTTCCTTATATATCGATCAATTAATTGTTATCGATCGACTATATATATGAATCAAAAAAAAAATATTATTTCAAGATAGCGATACGTTCTAAAAAAAGTAAACGGAGTTTTCATATGATCTTTTTCGTTGGAAGGGCGTGTTATTGAAGGTAATCTTTTTCTTTCTTTCAATTTAGGTTACATTTCTACAATGTATTATCTAATTCCATGAATCAAAATTACATCTGTACAATTGAATTTGATGATCATTTGCCATGAACATGTTTGAAAAGATTTGGTCTTTAATTTATAGTTATTTATTCATTTTCAGGGCAAAATTATAAGTTTGATTTTGGGGCTATTCTAAGATTAGCTTATTGGAGTTATAAACCATGGGGAAGCCAACTGGTAAGAAGAAAAGTAATGTAAAATCAAAGTCAAATGATGGAAATGTGAAGCATAAATCAAAAGCATTTGATGAGGACACAGCTGTATTTATCAAGATGTCTAAAGAATTGAAGGAAGAAGGGAACAGGTTCTTTCAGAAACGCGATCACGAGGGAGCCATGTTGAAATATGAGAAGGCACTCAAATTGCTTCCTAGGAACCATATTGATGTTGCCTATTTGCATAGCAACTTGGCTAGTTGCTACATGCAAATGGGGCGTAGCGAGTTTCCAAAAGCTATAAATGAATGTAACTTGGCACTTGAAGTTGCTCCCAAGTATAGCAAAGCTTTGTTGAAGAGAGCAAAGTGTTATGAGTCATTGAATAGGCTTGATTTAGCTTTAAGAGATGTGAACCATGTCTTGAGTATTGAACCCAACAATTTGACTGCTTTAGAGATTGCAGACAAGGTTAAAAAGGAAATAGAAGAAATACTTAAAGTTGAAAATAAGAAGTTAGTCTTACCCCTTCCAGTATCTGCCAATGTTGTGAAGGATAACATGAAAAAGGAGAAGAAGAACAATAAATTTGATAGAAAGAGGATAGTCGAAATCAAGGAAACTAAGATTGATGGAGTCGAAGAAAAGAAGGCCGAGGACAAGGTGGTAGTGGAGGAGAAGAGAACTGTCCAGGGAGAAAAAACGATGATAAGAACAGTGAAGTTGGTTCTTGGAGAGGATATAAGATGGGCACAGTTACCAGTTGGTTGCAGTTTTCGACTTGTGAGAGATATAGTTCTAGATCGATTTCCAAATTTGAAGGGCGCACTTATCAAGTACAAGGATCAAGAAGGTGATTTGGTAACTATTACAACTACTGATGAGCTCAGGTTGGCTGAATCATCTGTTGGTCTTCAAGGTTCTTTAAGACTCTACATCAAAGAAGTTAGTCCAGATAAAGAACCTATGTATTTGAGGGTTGAAGAAGATGAGAAATCGAGCATCTGCAGATCAAATATAGTAAAAAAGGATGGGGAACTGAATAAAGGGCCAATTTGCCCTGAGAACTGGTTTGTCCAATTCGCAAGGCTATTCAAGAACCATGTTGGAGTTGATTGTGACTCGTATCTGGATCTTCACGAGACAGGAATGAAATTATATTCAGAAGCTATGGAGGACACTGTTACAAATGAAGAAGCAGAAGAGCTTTTTGACATTGCTTCAGCTCAGTTCCAAGAGATGGCAGCTTTGTCTTTGTTTAACTGGGGAAATGTACACATGTCTAGAGCAAGAAAAGAAGTATTTTTCACAGAAGAGGGTTCTGGAGAGACGGTGTTGGAACAGGTTAAATCTGCATATGAATGGGCAGAAAAAGAATATGAAACTGCAGAAATGAGGTATGAAGAAGCTCTTAGAGTCAAGCCTGATTTCTATGAAAGCCTTCTTGCACTAGGTCAGCAGCAGTTTGAACAAGCAAAACTCTCATGGTACTATTTGATTGGGAGTAAAGTTGAATTAGAGACAGGGACATGTGCAGAGATCTTGGAGCTATATAATAAGGCTGAGGATAGCATCGATAGAGGGATGGAAATGTGGGAAGAGATGGAAGAACAACATCTAAATGGACTCTCAAAATATGAGGAATATAAAGCTCAATTGTACAAAAGGGGATTGGAGGGTATACTTAAAGATAAATCATCTGAAGAAACTAAAGAGCAGACTGAAAACATGAGGTCTCAGATTTACCTGTTATGGGGAACCATGCTCTACGAGCGTTCCGTGGTGGAATTTAAGATAGGATTACCAACCTGGGAAGAATGTCTAGATGTTGCAGTAGAAAAGTTTGAACTAGCTGGAGCATCACATTCTGATATTGCAGTCATGATAAAGAACCACTGTTCCAATGAAACTGCTCTCGAAGGTAAAATATGAGTGAGACATTTATTAGCTGGTCTTTTTATGTTTCTCTTGAGTGATTTTCTTTAACATATTGTACCTGTTCAATTCCAGGGTTCAAAGTTGATGAGATTGTTCAGGCATGGAGTGAGATGTACGATACAAACAGGTGGCAGACTGGGGTGCCAACTTTCAGGCTAGAACCATTGTTCCGCCGTCGGGTTTCAAGCCTTCATTCTATACTGGAAAATATTTGAATTGCAAAGCTATGATACATTAAAACAAAGACTATTGGTATCGCCTCAACAACTTTATGCAGTGATATACTTCCCAAGTCAATATGTAAGTAACTGCTTCCCAGAGTAGTGTGTCCTTTACATACTAATGCTATTGTGACTAAATGGTGGTGAGAATAACTCGAAGCATGTTACCCTCGATGTCTGATGCTTTTCCTGTCTGTTCTTCCCACTCTTGAGTTATTACAAGAAAATAAAACCATAAAAGAGTAACTTGAACGGCAAAAAAGGAAAAGGAAGATAATTTTAGAGATGCATGTTTCTGAATAAGATTTCATGTGATATTTTCTTGATTGACAATGTTATCATCTCAAAACAAAGATTTTATTTATGTGAACTCTTGTGATTGTTATGGTCTGTCTTGGGATTTTGCCGTATCTTCACATCAGTTACAAGTCAGAATGTCATGTTAGCTTCGGTTGAAACAGGACAAAATATAGGAGCTAAATTAGAAAGTTTATTTCTGGATCCTCTTTATAGAAGCAGCAGAAGTTAAATAGGATTGGCCAAGCTTCTGTGAAGCCAGAAGTGCTTATTTTTAGAGCGTTGAGGTGTTCGGCTAAGCTTTTTAGGAAAAAATGTGGTGTTGAATCTTGAGTAGCAGCAAAGGTGTTTTTCAAAAGCTGAAAAAAGAAGCTTTTCCTTGAAGCACTTTCAGAACCTTAGCATAGCACAAATTGGTTCTCTGACATTGGCAAAAGTGCTCTTCAAATAAATTTGTCAAACACAAACTGCTCCACTTTAAAGGTCCTTTTTCGGAAAGCACTTCTGTCAAAAAACAGTTTTCAAAATGCACAGATTTTTAAAGCTTGGTTAAACAGGCTATAAATGTGAAGAATAGAGTCCTAACTGCAGAAAATCTGACAGTGAAACAACTCATATGAAAGTCTCCTATAAAAGTACTGTTCAGCAGTAACTGGAAACTCAGTTAAAAGATACCGATTTCATCCAAATTGCAGAATATTAAAAAACTATTCAGTTATACAAATACAATAAGAAGTGCCTTTAGGTTATTTTTTTTAGTTTCATTCACAAATATCCTTGTGGAAGGGGCTTTTTCCTTTGAACAGCATCTTCCCTAGAACCCTGAAATTTTTTTGTTTAGAATCCTGGCTCATAAATTGCATTATTGTTGTTGTTGTTGCCTTCTTGTTGTTGTTTTTGACGACAAGGGAAACCCGCAGTCGCTACCCTTTTGAGTCTGCACAGGGTAAAACCCCGCTCCTATGCAATAGCTCGCAAACCACATAGGAAGGTAACGCACTAACAAGTCTGCGTCACGAGCTCGACCCGAAGGCAAAATCCCTTGCTTTCGCTGGCAAGGGGTTTCGAACTTGAGACCTCCAACATGGAAGTCCCAAGCTCAAACCACTGGGCCACCCCGAAGGTTTTGTTGTTGTTATGCTAGTTACTTATGTTACAAAATAAACTACAAATCTACCTAGCGCTTGAATGTAACTCCGCAATATAGTTCATTTTGCATGTTATGAAATCTTCACCAATTTGTTAGTCTTGGCAAGTTTTTGATGACAAGGGAACCCGCAGTTGTTATCCTTTGGGTGCACACGGGGTAAACCCTGCAGACCTAACTTGTCAAAGCTAAAGTCTTACATATAGCCTGATGATCCTAGTTTTGGCTGATGAAGATGTCATAAGTTGAGGAATGTCCTGTGCACAATTTATTTTTAATTGCAGCTGCATAAGAACCTCTTTCTATTGCTTTTGTTTTACTGGGAGAGGGATCATACAATTTCTTTCTAATAACCGTAGTGTCCAGGTCAACTTACACGCACATCGCCTAATTCCACGGGATATTAGTCACCTACAACAGGTACCAAGTAACTTTGTCCATAAGGCTAGATAGCTGGGAAGAAATCACCTAGTGTTTTTGTCCCAGTTGGGATTTGAGCCTAAGAACTCATGGTGCTCAATCCACTTTATTGACCACTAGGCCACACCCTTGGGTGCCGAGGGATCATATATGCTTTCAATAATAACTTATCATACACATATTAGATTACTACTGTTTGTTAAATATAGAAGATGCATATCCTTCACTTGTAAGCGATTTTCTCGTGTTCTTGCAGATTCTTTCTTGTGAGTTATTGTCTTCATGTTCTGTTATATTTGCCTTTGCTGATACATCGCCGAGTTCCATCTTTTCAAGAGATTTATTTGTTCTACATGTGAAGGTTTCTGTGCCATCATTGGCTTTTACAGTTTTTTGTTATTTTTTGTTAGAGGACCCAAGCAAATTAGTTGCATTCAATTTTCTCAAAGCTAGTAAACTGTAACATTGTATCTGTAAGTCTGTTGTATATAAAAAATTGCACTTTCGGTTTTCGTCTTCATTCAATCTCACAGATATGGTATATAGCTAGTCAAGAGAAGTTTATTCTATAATTAATACTTCCCATTGTTACTGTTAGCCATCCACATCGCGAAAATGGTGATTATAAATTAACAGAGAAGAAAATGCTGTAAGCAAAAGAAAGGGATGTATGTCAACAGGGCCGAATATAGTGTATATGTAGCAGCTCCGACCTTGCATATATATATATATATATATATATATATATATATGAAAATCTATTATAATCAGTATATTATTAAGAGAAGTGAACCTAACCTACTGCTTCAAGAGAGTCAGGTGCAGTGGCCATTGTTCCTCCAGCTAGTTAAACTCAAGGCACTTCCTGGATCTGCCCCTGCCTGCCAACCTCCAAATGGTGCTTTTGGCAGGAAAACTTCCTGGGCAAAGAAATGCAAAGTTGGTTAAATATGGAAAATGGTTGCACAAAAAGTTAGATGAGTTTGTCCAGTATAATAAGACAGTGGAATCAGAAGCACCAAAAAAGGGGTAGATGCAGTCAAGGAGTTCGGGTTTGGATTGTGTGTGGTCGGGAGTCAGGTGGGGGTGTGTTGTGGTCGTGTGTGAAGCGATCAATGGAATTGTAAAGAAAAAAGAGGTGGTCTTCAATATAAACTGTAGCTAAACATTGGCAAAGATGAGAAAATGACCCCCATCTCCAAGTTCTTGAAACCAACGGCGTATGCCTAGCCTCCATTGCCATTTTAAAGAATTGAAACCATATTCTCTGTGTTATTTGAAGAATATGATTTCTTCAACAAAGGATACCATATACACAAAATCTATGAGGACAAAATACTAAGATTAAATTCAAGCGAGCTCGTTTGATTGGTCAAACAATTGTTCTTTCTTACAACGGGCAAACAGAAACAGGGAAGACTTGCTTTCATCGGCTCCCGTGTCTCACTACGAAAAGTCTCTATAGTGTCCACCACACCTCCAAATACACTTCCCAACCCACTCCCTTTAATCTCTCCTCCTCTCTCTCTCTGTCCCATTATTCACACATTTGAATATCCCACATCCCAGTTAGAATCACTCCCAATGTCGGGTCTCCACTTTCTTATGGCCTCCTTCCATTAAACATAAGACCGCAGCAGCATCCTCTTTTAATTCAAAAGCCATCATTCTCTTGTGGCGAGCTTTTTCCTTTTTACACTTGTAACAGGGAATAATGTTACAACAAATTAACAAAATACTCCAGAATCCAGAAATAATAACTAGTATACAGAACAAATTAATAATGAAACAAGGCTGTTACATAGAGGTTGACTGTATCCGAAACTTTTGAATTAGCATTCTTCTTGAACTCCACCTATAACAAGGTCTGAGAAATTCAAATTATAAGCCTCTTCAAAGGAAAAAAACACTCTCATACAGTGTAGTTGCTTCACTGATGCTGCTCCGGAGCCGCATATCAAGGAAAATTTTGGTGTTGTGACAGAACCTCAGGCACTAGTAAAAAATTATATATTCCTTCAACAATCAGTGTTCTAAAGCACTCCGAATAGAAAGTGTTGGATCTTGCACAACGCCTCTACATATCAGGTCATGGTTTAAGAATAAAATAATTACAGTTATATCATCGTGAAAATGACGTCGGACCTTTTTGTCAATGTTTCGAAGATCAGAATATCGCATCTCTCTTTTTTTGGCAGCTACATGGAGAGCAGCCTTGACAAGCCTCTTTGCACTTCCCTGTATTTGCAAGAAAAATATGAGCATGAAAAAGTGAGCAGATTTATTTTCATGTTCAAGAGTGCACATACAAAAACATTCAGAAGGACAAGAGCTAAAACCATCTCGTTAAAGAGTCACAAATGTCCGCGATGCGGTATAACACTTTAACAAAAAAGACCGAGAGAGAACAGCACGAGCAGATGTAGTAGAGAGATTTAGACGTATGAGAGACATAGGGATCTCGAAGGGGTAAGGCCTTAATTAATACATGAACCATTGAAGGAGTAACAAGGAAAGAGTTATGTCATTTGGCATGGTACTGAGTTTACAGGGTTGTTAGTATGGAGAGTAAAAATGATATAACTGTGAGTAAATCAATGGAATTTCAAGGTAGGGCCACAGCTTGAGTGGCTTCAATCACTGGTGTGCTCCCAAGATCAAAGTAACATTTGATTATCATCCATATGTTACAGAGCTCTTTTGGAAAATACATGATATCTTTGGTACACTTCTGTTACTTTTTCTTTCACCATTTACCATAAAAATAAAATATACACCGTAGGAACAGGTGATCCCATTTCAAACTAGATTTGGAAGGTATGAGCATTTCATTTTAAAGACATCACAAAGAGGCATCACATCTACTCGCAGAAATTGAAAGAGGATTAACAAGAGAAAGAACTTGGAAGGTCGGAAAATTATGTCTCAACTTGAAAAAAGCCCTGAGTATTGGTGTTAAAGAGATCGACTTTTCAATAAAATTATGAAGGAATAATTAAGGAGAAAATTCAGGGTATAAATAATGGAAAGACATTAGACAAGTCATCTACAAGTTGCTGAAATTTAATGGGGAATGCCAGAGAGCTTGAAAACCTAAAAGAGAAGTAACGTCTGAAGATATCATTCAGAAATCATGAGGGTGATCGTAGGATGTGTACTTATGCTGGTATAGACAAGTACTTATGGAGTGTATGAGGAAGTTGACTCTTGGATGGTCCAATTTAGTACACTGGATGTATATCACTGTGTGATTGCCGATTTGGGTAGCATATATATCCATCTCTTTGGTTTTCTGTGTGGTTTGCCTTTAGTGTAAGAAGAATAGAGTATTCCTCTTAATAGATGGTTAAGTTACAGTAGTTTGATGCGCTTTGATTTTATAGACTTCTACATACTTGGTAGTTACTGAAAATTATCCTTGAATTATCAAAATAAAAATAAAAATTATGTATATCATCAAAAGTAAACATGTATTTGAAGTCATAGTTTGCCCATAAGAAGCATATTTAGCTTAAATTGAACAGAATATGCGGGAAAGTATAATGGTTTGGTGCATAGAACTTACTTTACGAGGGTGACTCTTCACAATTTCAACGGCCTTTTCATTGCTCAAGTGCTCCCATAGACCATCAGAAGCAAATATGAGGAAGGAGTCATTTGGATGTAGAGGATGTTTTAAAATTGTAGGAGTGGCCAACAGGATAGGCATATTAAGGGGTTGAGGAACTCTGAATTTTCCATTTGTTGGTTCCCTGCAAAATCTTGTGTGTTTAAGATAAACATCACCAATGGATCTTGAGACCTGCAGTCAATTTAGGAGACTGTTTACTAAGAAATAAGTTGCAGACTAGAGAATGAATTCTAATTTTTATCCATGTAAAGCAACAATTGTAGAACTCCAATTCGAAAGTACAACATACAGGTACAAACTGATCAACCATAGACTAGTGACACTTTCAGCTAAAAAAAACAGAATTCTTTATCCTATCGATAAAGACATAAAATATTAAAATCGATGAGAAACAGTAGATCTTCGAGACGCGTATCAATTTTTCTTTAAAACATGATGTCATCTTGAAAGTTTTTAAACCTGCTTTTCTACCCAAAATTCAGTTTACTTTAGTTCATTATTACACCATATGACCATACATAACATGGTAATTCCCCAGAAAAAAGAAGACCGACAGAAGCTCAATTATTTACTGTAAGTGGCCATAGAAATAAAATTATTCACATAAGACTCTACTCTTTTAGATCGTGATACACATCAAAGCATCTACGCATATCCTTTACAAGCATAGGAATATGGGAAATGCAGGGAGAATTTGGAAGTTTTTTTCATAATTTAATAACATAAAACTTTTCGTATAGTTGACCTTACCTGAATTATTCCTTTTACCCTCCAAACACCATGTCTAAGAACAACAATTTGAGGATCATTTGGATGTAAGTCTTTTAGCTCCCACCTAACAGACTCAATATTGGCATTATGCTCCGTTGATAGCTGCATGGCAGCAATTTCTCCAGTGTTTCCAACCTTCTTTCCAAGGACTACACGAGAGTCACCAAGATTTGCTACAAAGAGTGTCTGCTGATATATAGCTCCAACCAGGCAGCATGCCCCCACTGTTGCTAGTTGAGGTCGAGAATGCCAATTTTCCGAAACAACAGAAGTAAACCCTCTCTCTGTCTCAAGAAAGGCCCTTTGAATTGTCTCCTCTGTGACTACACCATTTCCTTCAGCTGATATTGCTGCATTAAGGGTAAAATCCATGAAACCACTACAAAAGTTTTCCTTTCCTAATGTTCAACACCTAAATTCGAATTTGTAACCCTCAGGGCTTTGGTCTAGTACTAAGAATGCAGTGCATGATGTGTGCCATTGACCCTCGCGGATTTCTATTATCAAGAAAATATATCCACATATTTCAGTATTTCAAAAATTTTGAGGAAAAAGGAAACAATCAATGGAAGATGTGAGCCCCTGGTTTTAGGACTTTGGGAGTTATAGATGGTAATGGAGCAGAAGGCCCAAATGAAGACCAACCCATATAGTATTTTACATGAACACATTAACAAAGTAGATATCAGGAATTTCTATAAAATAATTTAGGAACCCTTTACGCTATAAGCTAGTTACGCAATTAAAGCCCTCGACTAGAATGCCTCTAAAATATCCACACACCCTACTCATCAAGAAACCTGCAGAGAAGGTACCTAGAGTCAGGATTTTTGTAACAGGGATTCTCAAGAGTTGATCTTTTTCAGTTGTACAATGCAACTGCTACCAGACATCACGGAGAATTTCCATATCCTTATGATTATTCCCAGAAACAAAATTTAGTAAGGTTCTAGAATGAAATAGGCTCGAATTAAGCGGAATACAAAAGATTCATATAACTGAGCAGGTGCCTTTAGTTAAGTCCTTTTTGACTCATAGGTTCATTTAAAAGGTCAGTTGTTCAAGTCAATAAACATGAAGGCCCCTCCTCACTAAAGCTCAAACGTTCACTTTTCTAGTTAGAAACCAACGTCTTGGGACTAATGCAGAATCCACTCAAGGACCCCCTCCCCGCCCTGTGACTTCAACTGATTAGACTTGAGCCTAGTTTTGCCTCATTCTTGAATCAACCTTCCCCACTTAAGTCAACATATCCTAATACTCATTAGACTTGGGCTACTCTTGACTCAAGCTTCCCCACTAAATCGACATATCCTAATACTAATTAGACTTGGGGCTACTCTTGCCTCATTTTTGAATCAACATTCCCCACTTAAATCGACTATCCTAATTTCGATATGAGACGCAGTAGATTGACTAAAGATTGTCTATATAGCAAATTAACATCTTTTTTTTCTCCAATAAAACAGATAAAAAAAATTACAAAGAGAAAGAAGATAAACCTTGGAAATGTCGAAATAAGTGATCACAAACATAACGAGCAGTTTCAGGTCCACCATGACCATCATAGACTCCAACAAAAGTTCCAAATGGACCAGACTCAATCTGGCTCTGATCCTCTAAGACCTGATTAGCTTGCACAATAGCCATGGAATATTCCCCACTCCCACAATTCCCAATATCATGAAACCACAACAACCCATCTTTCCCAAATCCACCATTGGAACTTTCACCACCCCTAATTTCACTTCTTCCAGCTCCACCACTACATTCACTGTAACTCAAACATCTTGGAAGGAAATTCATCAAATCAAAATTCAAGAATCCCACATGGAGCTAAACCCAATTCAAAAAAACAAGTACCCAACTTTCGAAATTGAAGTTGAATCAAATTTTCTTGAAGCAATACTAAGAGTTAGATACAGATATCTATATGTAGAGGATTGTAGTTTGGGGGTAAGGGGGGCAGCGGGAGGTGGGAGGTGTTGGTTGGAGGAGGAACACGAAATAGAATGTGCCTCATTCTTAATTTTGTCGGCTGCTATTAACAATCTCTCTTTTGCTTTCTTATACTCCACCATCACAAAATACTTTTCTTATATTTCATCTAGAATTTCTTATCCGTTTAACAGTTAAAATTTTAAAATAGGAAAAAAAGTCTGATATACTCCTCAATTTTATTATTTAGAGATAATATATCATTTGTTATAAAAGTGACTCATATATGTGCTTACCATTGTACAAACGACTTACATATATCTCTATCGTTACAAAATAGCTCACATATACCCTTCATTTAACGAAAGTTACAATTTTAAATTTATATTTATTATTTCTATTTTCTAAAAAAAAAAAGATTTATTTAGGGAGATATATATGATTCTTCTATCAAAGTTCAAGTCTCAAGGTTATATTTTAACTTTTTTTCACACATAAATTGTATTTTTTTTGACTTCTTTATTATAATGATTTGAGTTCTTATTCTTATTTTGTTTTTTTCTTTCATTGCTTAATGTAAAGAAAAAAAATTTTAAATATTTTTTATGTGTAGTTGATTTTAATTTCGTATTCCAAGAAAAAATTTGGTCATCTACAAAAGTTTACAAGAAAGAATATAGTTGAAACAAAAATTAAATTTGGATTATCAAAATAATAATAAAATCAGTCATTGAAACAACAAAAAAGTTCAAAAAAAATATATTTGATGAGGATTTAAATTTACAATATGGGATTATAGTTTTTTAAAAAAAATATAAAAATTTAGATTAAACATTTTTTTTTCATTCAGCTTTAGAAGAAAAAGGGTAGAGGAGTTATTTGTTTATAAGTAGGGGTATATATGAGCCACTTTCATAACAAGGGATATATTATCTCTAAATGACAAAGTTGAGAAATATATCAGACCTTTTTCCCTTCATAAATACATAATTTACTTAAAAATATGATGACAAAATTAATAAAGAATGCACGTAAATTGATAGATTGAGTTTCGCTCACAAGTAACACTAACACATCATATAATAACATAGTCTTTGAGAGTGCTACAAATAAAAAAACATGATTTTTAAATCCTAAGTAAATTTATATATGACATGATATTAAAAAATTACTTGTTAAATCAGTACCCATTACTAATAAATCTAAGGAAAATACTTAAATATGTCATTAAATTTTTAGAAAAGGTTTATCTATTTTATCAATTAAAAATTTGACTTATTTATGTCAATACCATTAAAGTTTGGCTCATTCATGTTATTATTTTTTAACAATGGTTTTGCAAAACCATTTTTACACGTGGTCAATTATAATTCGATCACGTCATCAATTTTTTAAATAAAAAAAATAATTCAATTTTTATTCAGAATTTTAAATTTTTTTATTAAAAAAATTGATGACGTGGACAATTATAATTTGGCCACGTCATCAATTAAAAAAATTAATTCAATTTTTTTTCTTTAGAATTATGTTTTTTTTATTTAAAAAATTGATGATGTGGCCGAATTACGATTGGCCACGTGTCAAAATTGGATTTGCAAAACAATTGTTAAAAAATAATTGCATAAATGAGCGTTTTCTTGGACGGTAATGGCAGAGATGAGCCAAACTTTTAACTGATATATAAATAAACATTTTCTGACAGTTCGATGGCATATTTGAGCCTTTTTCCATAAATCAATAAGTTTATTTTTTGAGAAAAAAGACAAATATACACTCGAACTATCATAAATGGTATGCGAATATCATCCATCACACTTTAGGGGACATTGGTGCCCCTATCGTCCAAAAATCAGAGCATATATACCCTTTATACTAACGAAAGTACACGTATCATAATCTTATTCACTGACCCGACATCATATCGAGTTATAGGATCGTGTCACGTAGTCTTTCATTAGAGTGAAGGGCATATACTCTTTAGTTTTTGGACGACAGAAACACTAATATTTCAAAAAGTTATTGATAAAAATATCGTATATTGTTATGATAATACAAAAATTTTTATCCTTTTATCCCTTTCTTATCAATTTTGAGTTTATGCTTTCTCGTCATCATCCTTCATTTCCTCTTTTCCCCTCTCAATATCTCTCTATCCTAGTTAATTAGCTAATCATTTAAGTGTTAACAAACTTTAAGGTTCAAGTTTGAACATTTGGTTACGATTTATGATTATAATTTTCGCAGATATTTGGTACAGTAACTCTATCTTTCTTTTTTTTTTTTATAAAAAACAATTATATTTGTATAATTAGATTTCAATTAATATTGTATTTAATTTTATTATATATTTATACTATAGTTCCTAAAAAGATAATAGACATACTCTTCTCTCATTTTTTGGACGAAGTAATTAAATTGCTAGTTCTTGTAAGCCTAAAGTACCTAAAACTAGAAAACATTAAAAAAATTATACATATTGATTGATTTTTATTTTTTTGTTTTTTTACTAAATCTGATTTTGATATTAATACAAGGGGGCCACTATATAATAAATAATTAAAAAAAATAATTTGGCGATTATAACAATATGAATGAGATAGAAAAATATGAATTGAATGAACATGCACTAAATCAATAATCGAAACTCCAACTCAAACTCGATTTGGAGTTTGAACTCCTCATTTACAAGTAGGACACGAAGTAGACATTTGAAAAACAATCACACTGATAAATGGAGTACAATATATTGCTTGTGCTATTAACATTCCTACTGATTCTTTTAGGGTTTCAAATATATTCAACAACAACTAAATCGAATTCGGAGTCTAAAGGATAAAAAATATTGACAAAATTTTTAAAAGGGAATATCAAAATTTTTTTTAACCAAAATGCTCCTAGAGCAACGATTTTTCTTAACGTCGGTCAAATAAATCACTATATCAGTAGCGATTTTACCGTTTTTGTGAGAGTTTTTAGATATATTTTTTAAAAAATTTTATCAATTATTTTTGCCCTTTAGGCTCCGGACTCCACTTAAACCTTACCCCCGGCCTAGTAATTATCCAAATTTGTGTTGTCACAATTTTCATAATTTACATTCATCAAATATAATCTTACTATTCTTATTACTCAATCAACTACTAATTTCTTCTTAAATAGGTCAATTCACTGTAAGCTCTGTTCACGACATATCTCGCTTATCTAGAAGGCAAATGAATAGGTTAAACTGTCCAAATACTATGCAATATTCTTAGATTTTAGCTGAAGGTTTTTGTCTTAACTGTTTAGAGGCCAAAAAGAAAACGTTAGAAAAAACATTTGGGTCATATTGTCAATCAGAAGAATCAGTTAAACAATGTAGAACAAAACATAATTGATGATCTCCACCATCACTTGGTCTCTACAATTCAAAACAAAAACAGAAATTATGTCGACCATGATGTTTTTTGTTTGATCACTAGTGTCAATATCAGACACTATTGATATTTCCATAGGCACTTTTGTTGATTTTTTGTGTAGATTGGATGTTACAACTAATTTTGGGCTTGTAATCTATGAGACATTAATCTAGGCATACTTGGTCATTGCAGACAATGTTGTACCAAATGGGGTTCTCGTAGAGACACCTAACGTCACCTGACACTGCTTCGTGAAAAATAATTATTTTATCGAAAACTAGTAATTGCATGTTAGTTCGAATTCAATTTGAATTTTTTTTTAATGTTAGATTCTTTCTATATAGATAGAGTAGTAACTAGTATGAGATAAATGTAATATATGCAGTACTACAATGCTGCTTGAAAATAGTATGAACTAAATAAATTATTTAGAACGAGAGAGGGAATAAAATCGTAAAATTATTATAAATGTTAAATTAATTTTAGCCTATTTAGAAGTAAATTGTGATTATAAATCGATATTGCTTCAGTCACTACACTCACATCACCCTTTCAAATCACCTTCTGTCCTTCTCAACCATTTGAGACATCTTCATGTTACTCTTCCTTTCTTTTAATTTTTTTTTTCACTCGGTGTTTGGAGTCTACACTAGAAGTCCAACTAAATTTGGATTGTGCACTGTAGGGCTTATTCGGGAGTTTCACTTCAAACAGAATTTTTTCCATATCTATGACTCAAGCTCGAGACCTCTGATTAAAGGTGAAGCACTCTCACCAGTGCACCACAATGTTGAATCCATCCCATTTTTTAGTTAACTTTAGCTATTCAATTGGTACAAACAATTGTTAAAAAGGAATAGTAATTGGAGTTGAAAATAAAAGATTTGATAATTGGCAAATTGGTAAGATTTGTAATCAGTTCTGACTTTGAGATATTTGCATAGCATTAGGACATATGCATGGTTTTATCCTTCGATAAATAGGCATTCTGTGCTCATTTGGAGAACATACTAACGGTTAGAGAGAAAAATCATTTTGATAGCAAAAGTTGAGGATATTCAATAGACTTACAAGAAAATAGTTGTGAAGGAAAAATAGAGTTCGTGAGCGCATATTTTAGTAAGACGGAAACCAAAAGAAGGTTGTTCCTGTTGAGTGTGTGTAGTAGTACTTTGAGTATTGTTTCGTGACTACCACAGTGTAAAATTCCTTACTATAGTAATATCAGTTGCTCCTCTTGGCCCGTGGTTTTTTCTCTTATTCAGAAGGATTTCCACATAAAATTTTTGGTGTCATTATTTTTCCATTTTATTTCCATTACTTTTGCCATATATATTTTTATGTTTGTCCGCGTTTTCCCAACACACAACCCATGTTGGTTCCTTTCTCGAGTCTTCATTGATTAGATGGGAATGGAGGAAATATTTTACCGTCCAAAATTATTTAAATCTATATATAGAATATTTGTTTTCTGGCAAAAACTTTTTCATATTCTATAATCAAAACACTATTTTCTTGTCCACTTTTAATTGTTATGATCTCTTTTTTAGAATAGAAATTGCAATTCACAGTATTTTTTCATATAATTTTTGAAATATTTAATTTTTTTACTTAAAATATAGAAAATGTAATATAATTTTAACTCTAAAAATTACTCAAATTAACTTGGAGAAGTGGAAAGTTTCGTTGACATAAATATTTAAAGACTTAGTGGTTGTTGATCTGATACAGAGAAAAAAATCGATGAGAAAATGAACTGTGAAGACGATGAAACTAGCTATTGACATATTTGAAATTGGTTTACTATAGAAAAACTTTTCAAAATTTAAAATTAGGATGAAGTGATAAATGTATTGGAGCAATTAATGAAATCAGGCAGTGATAAACATGGATTTGGGGAGGGGGAATTATGTATAGAGAAATTTTGTGTCGCACTCAAAACAAGGGATTTTGAAATTTTTTAAAGATGATAGAAAATAATAGGATTTATGAAAAAATAAGGGATAATGTACCCGTAAACTTATTTTATTAATAATTTTTTTGTCCCTTTTCGGCCTATATGACACTATCTTATGGACCCAATGTTGGTTGACTTTTTTTTTTCAAGTTAGTGCCATGTAAGCCGAAAAAGGGTAGAAAATTACTTATAAAATAAGTTTAGAAATAATAAAACCTTAGTATAATATAAATATGTCTCTGGAATTTTGGACATAGATTAACGGAGTACTTATGCATTTTCTTAAAAATAAAGGTGTGTGTATATATATATGTAAGTTTTCCATTGATCCCCTCTTGAAAAAATATTAGCATTAAATTTCATTTTAATGAAGTGAGTATATATCTGGTAAAAAAGCAAAGTCAATAGATGTGGTCTTCCAACTTATACTTATACCCTTTTAACTTGATTAAAAAATAAATAAAAAGTTTTAACTTTTACCTATACTCAGAAATTGAATTCGTCACGAGTAAATTAATTGTTTTAATTTTGTCATGAGTTGAGGTAATTCCAGTACAGGTGGACTACTAGTATCCGTTAATAATTACTATACAACAAAGATAAATATATTATTTTCTTTTCCCTTCGAGAGAATTAAATTAAAATAAAAAGTATTAACATAAAACAAACAACTTATTTAATAAACACACACAACTTATTATTGATACTAGTTAATAACAGAGGTCACACCACACACCTATATGTTATTTATACCTCACAAGTCTAGAAAACCTTATTTAAACTAAAATAATACCAGTACATGAGGATTAATAATTTCTTTAATTTACTTAATTTTAAGCATATTGAGACTCTCTTTAATCCAAGAAGGTCGAATGTTACCCTTAGCACAGTTGATATGTGCAATATGGCCAGTATCTTTGCTGTAACCATCCAAAATACTTAGACCCCTCTGTACACAAGTTGAAATCGCGCAATGATTATGCACCCAAAAGGGAGGTGCTGTGATAAGTCGGAGTTTACCATTTGATTTATTGGGTCCCTTGAAGAAGATCAGGAATGGAAAATGAAGGGCAGCGGAGCTAAGGAGGGTAGTAGGAAAAAAGACCTCGGCCCTACCCTTTATCTTGTGCGTCTTGCTTAGCTCATTCTCCCTCGTTCACCCACCGTTGTACAACGTGGCACAAGTGACATGAAGATCAAAATGGCAGAGGTCACAACAGTAGAGAAAACTTTGCTTGATGTGTTCACAACAAGCGTCACATGTCTTACCACAATGCTTGTAGTAGGACGGGTAACGAAGCGTGAGAGGGTGTGCTGGGTGTGCATTGTGCTGGATCTTCCGCGGAAGATCGAAGCACGATGCGTGGAGATGAAATTGACAACTTTCACAACCGTAACCCGAGCCAACAAGTTGCAGACTACATACGTTGCAGTAGGTTTGTGAGTAGTGCTGGAAATTGTACATGTTCAAGCTGTGGGAATGGCCAAAGTGTTTTATCACCCGTTCGTCAATATCAGTACATGAGTCTGAATGGTCTGGAATAGTTCGACTATTTTGGTTAATCGTCAATTGGGAACGACCAGCACCAGCACCACCACGACTACGTTGATTGATCATCAGCATTCTTAGAAGAGATGTAATATCATTTTTGGAACAACGTTGACGACTTATCATAGCATCATCTTGATCACTTTCTGAAGATTCTATAATCGAGCAAGGATTACTGCGACTCTTTCTTTGAAATGATGCAGTATGATTAACGTTGTAATTATCTTCGTCATCGTTGTTAATAGACATCTTACAATATCGCTGGCTGTCCAGACTATTTTCCACTTGATTAGTAGACAACAACATGTAGTTTGATGATCCTGATGTGTTCATTCTTTTTCTTTTCTTGTGTTTGTGTTTCTTTAATTTGTTTATGTATTGCTTGGTCTATATATGTTATTAATTACAGTATTTATAGAGGTAGTTTGAGTTATTGGAAAATACTAATCATAAGATTCCTGCTTAAAATGGAAGCAAAGAACCAAGTTCTTATCAACATGAGCGACTTTTGTATAATGACGATGCAAATAACTTCTATAAATTACTAAGAAGATTTAGATTAATTTCGTTATTACTAGGGGCGTTCACAAGTTTGGTTTTGGATTGGTTATTAGTCAAAATCAAAATTAAATTAGCTTATTCGATTTTAAAATTATCAAAATCAAACCAAACCAAATATAAGTATATACATTTATGGTTTGGTTGTTATCGGTTTCGGTTCAATTGATAGGAAAAAAACAATTAATTCAAAACATGAAAAAAATGACAACAATTCATTCAAAATGAAAAATAGTTAAAATGACTGTCATTGCAGAACTTTTGTTCATTTAATTTACTACGAATAAAGCTTCAAAATTCACTGTTTTGACCTAGAAGGAAGAGATAATACATTTTCAATCTCATAGACACTCAGATAATAAAACCAATAAGACAAATATTCTAAACTTTTGACATTTTTGCTGTTATTAAGTAAATTATGAATAGATTTTGATTGATCATATATAAAAGGTTTAAATATTGTTTGTAAAGAAATAATATATGGGATATATAATAATAATATAATATATAATATCTATGAGATAGATATAAATAGTATATAGAGATATAGATATATATATATATTAGATAATTTGACCGTTTGGTTTGGTTATTTTCGTTGGGTTTTTTTCGAACAAAACCACAATCAAATCAAATATTTAGGTTTTTATTTAAATCAAATCAAACCAAATCCAACTAAAATCAATTTATTTTATCGATTTGATTTGATTTGATTTTTTGATTTGATTTTTTGATTTGAATAGATTTTTATCCAAACCGTGAACATCCTTACTTATTACTATTGATAACCACATTATTATAATAAAGTAATTATTATTATTAAAATGAGTAGATATATAGTAGTGCATTAACATAAGTCTAGTTGATGCAAATTATGAGGTAATAATGTAAACGTCAGTTTCATGAAGTAAGATTCATCAATTGGAATAAGATTCACTTCTATCTTCTAACGAACCTTTTTCTGTTTATATTGATAATAATATTCTTCGTCAGATTTATTCTTATCACTGAATATATATAAATGCTTATCGATCAATTTTATTCTTATACTGAGCTTCAACATTTTCTCTTCCAGAATATGCTGTGGAAACACAGAGGGAAAAAATATCTTGAAGCTTAACCTTTGTATTTCATATTAGTTTCAAGATTTAAATTTCATGGATTTAATATGAGACAAATTTAAGATTTAAATTGTGGATTCTAATGTATATATTCTTATTGTTGATTTCCTCACTCTTATGATATTATGAATTCAAAATTATACTCGAAGCAAAAATAAAATCAGAACCTCTTGATTAAGCATGAGGGATCCTATCTATTCAACCATCATTGATGATATATGTAATATGATGTACTTCACATAAAAATTTGATGTGTTATCAAATGTTTCTCCATGCAATGCTTAGTTATGTAGACATCGAGGGGTTGTTTGGTAATTGGGTAGAGTCAGGTAGATATTAGTTAGTTGATACATAAATTCGTTACGAGAGAATCTACGTATCTTTAGTTATTTTATCTTCTATCCTGCATAAAATAATGTGTTTTAAATTTTACACTACATCATTGCAAAAGGCTATCAAACATGTGTAGACATAAAATTTTTGTAGGACTCTACAAGATGCGTTCAATTCGAGTTGGGACTCTACAATTATGTTAAACTCAGATAAGGATTTTTGGAGGTCACTCAACCCTAAACCCTAGTTTATGCCTATATAAAGGGTACTAAATTCCATCTCGGAGATCAAGATCTCGAATACTCCACAAATTGATGGATTATTCACGTAGAGAGGTCAAATCTAAATCATCCTAGTTCGAGAAAAACGCCACTAACGGCCTTCGAATCATGGATAAATCCTAGGAGAGTAGAATCAAGGGATCAACAGAATTGTACCCTCTATCTTAATCAATAAAATTATGTTTCTTCATATTTTATTTGTATGGTTTGTTTATTTTCTTTATGTTTAAAATTTGTTGCAAACAACATGATATTACTAATGCACGATTTATATTTAATGAGCTACCATACAACCCCCAACAGTTTGTTTAGAACAGAAGTAGAATACTAGAAAGAGTATAAATTATCTTGCAACTTACTTCCAAACTCTGTTGTGAATTTCCTTTTTCCTTAGAACTATTAACTGATGGTTCCAATAAACTGTATTAACACAAGCGTATACAGTGATCAAGAATGGCAACACTAATTCGAATACAGGCAAATTCAGTATTAAATCATTCTTAGGACAACGATCGATGCATAAAACATTAAAACTGATACCAGAGGCCTAGAACTTTAACCAAAACGAGACGAGAGATTTTTGCAAGTGATAAATGAACTAATGATGGTACTCATTGACTTTAAAAGAGAAAACCTTGATAAGGATCGTTGGAACTGAGTTTACGAAGAATTCAGCTTCTCCGTAGAATAGCCAAAAATCCTATCTCTAGTTGGTACTTTGAGCCCCAGGTAACAAGCTTGAAAGACTGCCTTGGTTTCTCAAGATCTCCTCTTGTGTTCGTCTCATTTCTTCAGGATCTGCCACACATGAAAATCAGCACAGTAGCGCGAGTTATTTTATGTATAATGTCCTGTTTCATCACAATTAATCTAAAGGTAAATTAACTTGCAGAAATGTAAGCAAGAGTGCACTCAATCATGTTGAATCCATCCCATTTCTTAGTCCACTTTAGCTACTCAATGGTACAAGCAATTGTTAAAAAAAAAGGGCAATAGTAATTGGAGTTGAAAAGAAAAGATTTGGTAGTTGGCCAAATTGGGTAAGATTGCCAACCATTTTTGACTTTGTCATGTTTGAATATGTCATTAGTGACATAGGTAGGGTTTATCTTAATAAATAGAGCATTCTTGCTATTGTAGAACACACCAAGTTAGAGAGAAAAAACCATTTTGAGGAGCAAAGTGAGGTTATTCCATAGGACTATAACAAGAAAAATTAGTCTGTGAAGAAAAATAGAGGAGCGAGTATTTTAGTAAGACGGAAACCAAAAGAGTTTGTTCCTTTTGAGGTTGTAGTTGTCACTTGGAGTAGTGTATTCGTGATACACAGTGTTTTTGTAAAAGGCCTTACTATAGTTAATATCAATTGCTCCTCTTAGTCCGTGGTTTTTTCCCTTATCAGAAGGGTTTCCACGTTAAAATTCTTGGTGTCATTTGATTTTCCCCATTTTATGTTCCATTAATGTTACTATATATTTTGTTGTGTTTGTCCGCGTTTCCCAACAAAACTGGTATCAGAGCCAAGGTTTTATCTGAGTATGCTCTGTGGTTGCAGCACAGTCTGAAACTTCCACATCAGAAAAGATTTTTTTACGGGATTGCGATAACTATATTTTTTGGGAAGGGAAGGGAAAACAATGGAAGCCAACACAAAGTTAGAAGGTTATTTGAATGGCTGTTAAGTATGCCATTGGAAGGGAAAAAATGGACGATCTGCTTTATGTCAAGAATTTTATAACAGTCTTTTACCACTGTTTAAAGCCTGATAATATGACAGATGAAGAGTGGAATTGTTGCATAGAAAGGTTTGATGGTTATTAGGCAAGGGGGCGACGATAATGTGTTGAACCACATTCTGGAGAAAAACATGCTCGAACCCTTTGGGAGCATCTGAAAGTTTGTATGCTCGAAAGAAACTGGGCTGGCAACAACAAATGTTATTCATAAAGCAGAATGTGAGTTTGAAAGTATAATGATGGTTCTCCGATGACAGTACCATTCTGATAATTTCTCAGGGGATTATGAACCATATTGCTATGGGCATCAAAATGTGCAATGAAGAATTCAAGGCTGCTTCTCTTGGTTCCCTACCAGATGACATGGGAAACATTTAGAACGTCTTGTCAAATTACTGCTCCGGATGTCTGTGATCTCTATGGATTCGCCAAGAGTAGTGTCTGAACGAAGAGATGAGAAAAGAAAAAAACTCAAGGTTCTCGTTAGGCGATTGTCATGATAACTGGCCCCAGGGGAGGAGAAGAGTTGAGAAAAAAAAACTCGAGTTCTCAGCATAGAGACAAAATAGGAGCAATCCAAGGCCAGACTTAAGGATTATTGAGTGCCTTACATGTGGCATGAAAGGGCACACAAAAAGAAGTTCTGCAGGGAGGAAGTTGAATGCAGAGGGAGAAGAAGAGAACAAAAACAAAGAGGAAAACTATAAGAAGATGGCAATGAAATTGCCTGCCACGTCACCAACGAAGATCTTGTTACCGTTCTTGATGCAAACATGATAAATATTGCTTGTGATGTGAGTCAAGCTGGTTGTGGACACTGGTGCCGCATTTCTCAGTGAATCAAGGACGGATTTTTTCTTCTTCTACACTACTGGTGATTTTGAACCTTGAGTTGGGTTAAGGAGACTGTTTCTAGGGTGGTTGTATTGGTACAATTTGTTGGAAACTAGTGTTGGAACTTAATAGTTTTGAACAATGTTGAAAACATGCTCCTGATGTTCGTCTGCACCTAATTTCTGTTGGTGTTTAGATGATTGAAGGATATGTAGTACCAACGGGTTGATGGAAAATGGAAGCTAATTAAGGGTTCCTTGGTTGTGGCTCGTGGTAAACAAAGTCGTGGGGAGGTCTATACTGGACTACGGCTTCCTCTGCCTTGTGTTGATATGGTGAATGCTTGGGGTGAGAGCGATAGTCTTCAACATTTATGGCACAAGAGGCTTAGCCACATTAGCTGGAGAAGGACTTAATGGTCTAGCCAAGAAGAAATTATTGTGCAATTTCAAAGTGCTAAATTAGAAAAATGCTGAGCACTGCTTGATGGGTGATGAAACAATAATAGAGTTCCTTTAAGTCCTTACCATCCTTCGGAGGAAAGACAGAGTTGCATCTTGAGTTAGTGCACTCTGATTTATGTGGTCCAATGAAGAGAACAACATTGGGTGGGCACTTGACTTTGTCACTTTCATTGATGATGCTCAGAATCTCTAGAAAAAACTTTGGGTCTATGTCTTGAAGACTTAAAGACCAAGTGTTTTTTTATGGTGTCTTTAAGCAGTTTTCAGGCTTCAGTTGAAAGAGAAAACTGGAAAAGGAAAAAGAATTGGAAATGGTATCGTAATGATATGGTGGTGAAGATTGTGGACCATTTGAGAATCTGCAAGATCAACAGGGGTATATTAGACACCAGAGACTCCTCCCAAAGACCCTCAGCTTAATGGTTGGCTTGAGAGGATTGGAACAGACCTTGATGGAAAAGAGGAGATGTTTGCTTTCTATGAAGCCAAAGTTGCCAAACTCAGTTTGGGGTGAGATTATTGACCGCTCCCCACGGCACATGTAATTAATTTATCTCCTGCTGTGCTTGCAAAGTTATGTACCAAATAGTTGTTTGGTATGGACAGGCGTTTCCTTTGACCATTGAGACATTTGGTTTGCAAAGCTTTTGTACATGTGCCGGAAAGTGAGAGGTCTCAAAATTAGATGCCAAGACAAGGGCAATGCATCTTCTTGGATATGGCCTATATGATTTGGTTACAGGGCGATCATATGATCCAATTGCAAAGCAACTGTGAGGAAGCCGTGATATTATTTTAATGGGAGAAGAGGAATCAAACAATGAAGATACTTGACCAAGCGGATAGAAGAAGAGACGAGGTAGATCTTCAAATTTTGATGGTATAGCCATCATGATGAAGTTCCTCACAACAAGTGTGCATGATGGTATGGTTTTTGAAATCATGGTGACGCCCAGAATATGTATCAAATCAACATGTTGATGTTGCTAAAACAATGATATTGTATTGATGATACTGTTGCTCATGAAGGTTGCTGGACGACATCAAATATTCCGCTTCGGAGGTCACAAGACAGAGGTTTCCTTCCTCCCGTTAGTCACCCAATGAGTTAGGTGTGACTCACGACGACGGGGAGGGAGAACCTGATGTTATGAGGAGGCCATGGAAGTGAGCACACGAAACAATGGATTGAAGCCAGCAAGACGAGCTGAAGTTCTTTCATGAGAACCACACTTATGAGTTGGTAAAATGTTGCCCAAGGGCATGAAGAGCGTTGAAGAAAACAAGTGGGGTGTTCAAAGGTAAAGTTGAAGAACACAACTTGAAGGCCCAAGGTACAACGCTAGATTGGTGTAAGGGGATTCGGGTCCAAAGGAAAGGTATTGACTTGATGTTGAAATATTTTCTCCTGTGTGAAAATTCCTCGATTCACAGTTCTAGGTTGGCTGCTATAGTCGTAATTTAGAGAATGAGCAGATGGGTATGTTGAAGACGGCTTTCCTTCACGGTGACCTAGAAGAAGAGATTATATGGCACAACCTGAGTGTTCAAAGTAGATTGGTAAAGAAAATTTTGTTGCAAGTAAAAAGGGTCCTCTATGCCTAAACGAGGTTGCTTCCCAGACAGTGCGTACAAACAAAGTTTGAATCTGTTATGGGGGGCAGGCGCTTATAGAAGACTCCTCTTCAGATCATTGCGTATTTTACAAAAAGTTTCTGACAATGATTTTATCATCATTTTGTTTGATATGGGATATATGTTGATTGTGGGAAAAATTACTTCAGATTGACGATGCTAAAGAAAGAGTTGTGTAAAGTCGTTTCTATGAAAGACTTGGTCATGCCAAAGCAAATGTGGGCATGAGAATTATCGTATTAGAGATAAAAGGGATTGATTTTGTCCCAGACGAAGTAATTGAACGCGTATCGGGAGGAACTTTCACTATGAAGAAAGTCTAAGCAGGTTGTATACCTCGTGCTGGTCATAGGAAGTGGAAGAGATGTGTCTACAGCTAGGGAGGAAGAAAAAAGGAAAAAGGAAAAAAGGCGACACATGGGCCAAAGTTCCATATTCCTCCGTTGTCGGAAGTCTATAATGTAGCCCATGGTTGATTGCCACTAGACCTGATATTGCTCAACGAAGTTGGTGTGTCAGTAGATTGCTCGAAAAAAATCCGGGAAAAGAGGCATTGGGAAGCTGCGAAATCGGATATCAGGTATTTTAGAGGAAGCTCAGGATGAATGCTTGGTTTTGGAGAGCATCAAATCCAATCTTGAAAGGCTTACAGATTCTGATATGCAGGTGACGTGATAACAGCAAATCACTACTGGATTATTTGTTTACTTTTCAGGGGGGGAGTAGTAGCTTATTATATGGCAGTCAAAGTTGAGAAATGTGTCTGCCCCTTATCTACAACGAAGATGAGTATATTGCGGCCTACTGAAAGCCGGGGCAAGGCGATGAAATATGGCTAAGCTGAATTTTCAAGAGCTTGGTGAATCAGATGGAGAGTATATTGTCGATTGTGACAGTCAGAGTGCAATAGACTTGAGCAAGAACTCCAGTGTACCATGCAAGAATAAAACACACAATTGCGTCGATTATATTGGATTCGTGGTATGGTATGAGTGGCGGAGAATGAATCATCACGTCAAAAAGATTCACACAAGTGAAATCATGCAGATATGCTGAACCAAGATGATACCAAAAGACAAGTTCGAGTTATGCAAAGAACTTGTGGGTTATGAGCTCTCTCTAAATGAAGTTGAAGATACTTCTTCGATTTAAATGGACTGGAGGGGGAGATTTGTTGAAGCCATCCCATATTTCTTCAGTCAACTTTAGCTACTCAATGGTACAAGCAATTGGTAAAAAGAATAATAGTAATTGGAGTTGAAAAGAAAAGATTTGGTATAGTTGGCAAATTGGTAAGATTTGCAACCAGTTTTGACTTTGCTATGTTTACATATGTCATTCGTGACTATAGGTATGGTTTTATAGTATATAAATAGAGCATTCTTGCTCATTTGTAGAACACACCAAGTTAGAAGAAAAGAAAAACCATGGTGAGAGCAAAGGAGGGATTTCCATAGATATACAGAAAATAGTTGTGAATGAAAAAAAATAGAGTGTGAGCGATCTTTTAGTAAGACGGAAACCAAAAGAGTGTTGTTCCTTTTTTTGAGTGTTGTAAGAGTAGTCACTTGAGTATTGATTCGGACTACACAGTGTAAATTCCTTACGGATTAGTAATATCAATTGGCTCCTCTTAGTCCGTGTTTTTTTCCTTATTCAGAAGGGTCCACGTAAATCTGGTGGGTGTCATTATTTTCCCCATTTATTTTCCATTAATTTACCATATATATTTTTGTGTTTGTCCGCGTTTTCCCAACAAATCAATCGTCAAGTTCCATAATCTGAATGATCTTGAGATGGCATGGAGCCATTAATGATGCAATTCAAGGGCTCTGGCTTAACAATTTTTCTCGTAATTTTGTAGATAAAATATCAGACGTATTATTTTATTAGATCATATACATAAATACTGACACATATAGGACTTGAAACACATGTCCGCAGATACAGTTGAGACGTTATGATAGACATAAGGCAACCACAAGCATCCATAGATACAGTTGAGAATATTGTTTTTGTATGTGTAGGGGCATCTGTATTTATTTGTGTATGTGAGGGAATGTGTGAATGCATATAACATTTAGTCATCGTAACATAGATATCCATCAATATATATAAGAAAACAGATTCAGAAAAAGTCGATAATCTTCAGACAGTTTAGTGTGCATAGTAATTAAGCGTTAGGAGACAGTGAAGTTCGCGTTCACTCAGATATAAGGATTAACAGATGATGCTTCTTACTTTGAGAACTTTGCCACCCCTAGTGAACCACATATATATTTAGTGCGCGATATTCATGGTCCAATTCGATGAAGAGAATCAGAGATTGATGCATATATGTACATACATCACATTGATACCATTGGATACTAATCCCTAGTGAATCACATATTTAGTGCAGTCATCCCAAAGCACAAAACTCTTGCATTACAGAGACGTTAAATTGGAGCAACATTATGGAACTACCGTCCTATTGCATGTGAAAGCAACTTCATTTTGGTTAAAACACAGAGGACATGAGTACTCACCAACATTTTCTGCTAATTTTGGCATCACAAACATTACAAACAGCATAAATCCGAACATCAGGCCAATTGGACTTTTCACCAGAGACATAATGGAGAAAGGTTCCTTTAACTGCAAGAGAAATTCACACAGTAGTTTAGAGAAAGAAGTGGAAAATGAAATGGAAATCTAGGAGATCAAAGTCCGACCTCGTAATACTGCTCCTCACTCAATGGCTCCAAAACCAACTCAATCAGACTCCTCTTGTTCTCGGTTAATGCTGCTTGAACCTTACCTGGATTTCTGGCACTGACATCAACTCGAACCTGACATCACGAGAGATACATTAAGCATATAAATCTTTGTCCTAGAAAATTGGTGAAGAATCAAACATATCGTGGTAGTGAAGCTCACCGGAGAAAAGAAGTAGCCAATTGCAGACACCTCAATAAGATGTGTCCCTGCTGAAACATTATGACTATTGCTAAGGTTAAGGAATAGCATAGTCTTTGCAAAGAGGAGTAGCATTCTAGTTTTCATGTTATCCCGCAAACGTAGTATAATTCAGATGAACCACTCACAACGCAACTGATGCATAGTTGTTTGTTCTTGTTGTTGTTATTGTATCATACAAGAAAACAGCACACAAAAACAGTGAAAACACATTATATGATTTATTTTTTTACCGGAGTGTGGAGCAGCAGTAAATATGCATTTGAGGAAGCACAAAACTCATATCAGTATACATAACCTAAGGTAATGAAAGCTGAAGTACCAACTTGAGTCGTTGACACACGAAGGATACAATGAGAAATACCCATTGGGTCTCAAGAAAGTAACTCTTTGGCCAGCATTGAGTATGACTTTAACATTTGATGCTTTAGGTAAGAAACCAGATCCTTTCAAGCTAAAGACTACAGAAAACAAACAAACAACAATGCGGCATTAGTCACAAATAAGTTGAGTCGTCTATATGAATCTAGTCCACATCGATCATTTTCATATATATGAATAACAATTCCAAAACCTTTTCTCAACTACAGAAAACAAAGTTAATATTTCTTATAACCTGATAATTTCATCACAAAAGAATATAAAAAAACATCAAAGTATAGTGAAGTGAATCTCTATAAAAAATCAAGGAGAATTTAATTAGCACTATAATCTAAAATTGATAGAACTTATACAGCCTTAACAAAAAGTTGGAAAATTTAACAGACTTACAATTTTTTCATGCCAAATAATTGTTTACTTTTGACCTGTTTTTTTCTTAATTTTATGATATTTTAGTTACCATATTAGTGAAACTAGGCAAATAAATGACATATTGTCCAATATATGCAGCTTATGTATACTAAACTACATTTCTATACATCAACAACATACCCAAGTCCCCGTGTATTCCCACAAGTGAGGTCTGGGAGATGGTGTATACACATCCCGAACTAGTCTTTTTCAAATGTCACAATGAAATATGATCAAACGCTAAAATATAACTAGGAAGAGAAAGATGATTTGAAAGATAGGACTGGGAATTTTTTACTGCCGGAACTAGTTATAAACCACAAACATTCTGCAAAAAAAAAAAATTAATAAAAATGTAGAGAAAATAAAAACAGATAAATTCAATTTTCTGTAATTTTTCTCATATTCAATTTTTTTTTTTTTTTAACAAATCAATCAATTAGGTTTTACTAATTTATTATCAACAAGCTACGAAAAAATTTCAAAACAGGGGAATTTGAAGATTGAAGATTGAAGATCTAGAATTTTTGGATATTTTTTTTCCCATCCAATGCCAAAAAATTCAAATGGAAATTAAAATTAGATAGAAGATACGGGAAAATAATCAAATTGTTATTAATGAATGAACAAGCTTAATAAATTAAAAACATAAACTAAAATTTTACAATTTTTCTGAATTGAGTACATTTTTTTACGTGCATGAAAATTTATATACCCAGAAAGAATAGAACATAAGAAGAAGCACTGAAGAAGAAATATTGATCGCACTGCCATTAGGACTAAAATTCCAAAGAAAAAAAATTAAACAAGAATGGGTACAGTTTTTTCAATTGAATTATACAATTATTTACATTTCTTATCGAATTATTTTATTTATTATTAAAAATCATACCCTTGAAGTTAGTAAGTTAGTTATAATAAGTTCACTTTACACCTTCCGGTAGATATGCGCTTTAATTTGTCTTTAATTGATATTTATGTCTTTTAAGGTGTATAAATATATATTTAAATTTATATAAAATTAAATAAGTAAAATATCACATAGGACATAAAATTGACTTTTAGAACTCAAAGTGAGACAAAAGTGTTTATTGTTCAATTTTATATAACTTAAGTGCCTAATTATGCATCCCAAATTTGAGGGCATAAATATCAATTAAAACCAAGTTAAAGTATACATTCGGGGAAAAGGTCCAAAATAGTCCTTTATTTTTAAATTTTAGGTTAAGAATCAAAAGTCATTTTTGAGTTTTCACATGGAGTATTAATAGTTTCTCATGTTTGCAATATTGATGCACTTTTTGGTATTCCTTCAGAATTTGTTAATTTTTTAAAATTGATTGTATCATATTATATGAATGTTAATCGATCAGTTGATATATTTAGTAGAAATAATATAACTCCATGTGAGGATTGTTAAAAAAGAAAACAAACCTTATTGTGTTAAATTTCCCAAATCGTACTGAAAAAAGTCGAGAGGTTAATCACGACGATTTCAGTATAAGGGTACAATTTTGTTTTCCTTACATAAAATTGTAAAGTAAATTAATGTTAAAAAATAAGTAAAACTTTAGAAGAGGATAAAAAATGCACCAATATTACAAATATAAAGGATAGACTATTAATGCTTCATGTAAAAACGTATAAATATTTTAAATTTTAACTCAAAGATAAAGGACTATTTTGGGTCTCATCATCTTGATTATGATTAATGCCCTTGTAGTACTACTAGTACAAGTATCTTATTAGCTTTGAAATTTTACTAATTTGAATGAGTGTAAAAAAAGTTCAAATTAGAAGAAAAGTATTTTTTGTATGAAAAAATAATTTTTTGTTTGATTAGTAATTTAATAATGAAATGTTTTGATTGGAGAAATTGAAATGTTTCGAGGTGAGTAACGCAGTATAGACAATATTCCAAGGATGTAGTTTGCAAATATTTTAATTTTCCCAAATTCTAAGCCCTTACCCATTTTGGTTCGCTCGCCATCGTACAAAACCAGCCTTTCCACCTCCGTCGTCCGCCGTTCTCCGCCACCACTCTCACCGCTCGTTCGCCGGCGCGTGACTGTTATTATTAGCCTGCTTCGGAAATTGATAACTTCTGTGCAACAGCTGAGCTAAAATTTTGTTTTGATTGAAATGTTTAGTCCTGGATAAGAAAATTTTAATTTTGTCCGGTAGAGGTATAGTCTTTTCTTCTTTCTTTTTTCCTGCTAATTGTATGTAGTACTTTATTTCCTTGAAATTTTTAGCTAAATTTTGATTATATTTTTTGTGTTGCGTTTAAACACTTGGTTATCAATTGCTGAAATTTGTAACTGTTCATAAAAATGGAGGTTGTCTGAAGTTAGGGTGACTTTACCTTTCCAGTTGATGATGATTCATTTTTGTTTTAATTCGATTGATCTGTGTAGAATATCACTAGATCTCATACTACTTTTGTTATTATTAAAGGGCATAATTGTATAAGATATGGTTTTTAATACTTCATCAATGACCAAACTCGATCATTGTTGAGTTATGGAAAGAAAGGTATAGAGCAAAACTTAGCTGCAGGTTTCAAGAAGAAAAGTGGAGCAAATCACCCTAGGCCAGAAACAAGAACTGGTTGTCCTGCAATGGTAGTAATTAAGCTTGTGGACTCAAAAAGATGGAGAATTGTTGAAGTTGTGCTTCAGCATAATCATACAGTAAGCCCAGAGATCAGACGGTTCTGTAAGTCTCACAAAAAGATGATTCTTGCTTCTAAAAAACAGCAGGAATTGACACCTGTTACAGAAGTACATACAATTAAGTTATACCACACATCTATTGATGCTGCTTATAATGGATCCCAAGAAGTCGAGGAAACACTTCCTGTTGATACCTCAAAGCATTTAGAGCTTAAAGAGGGGGGGATGCACATGCCCTGTATAATTATTCTTGTCGTATGAAGTTGACAAATCCAAACTTCTTTTATCTGATGGATCTTGATGATGAAGGATGACTGAGAAATGTGTTCTGGGCTGATGCTAGGTCAAGGGCTGCTTTCAACTCCTTTTCTGATGACAAATATGGAATTCCTCTAATTTCTTTTGTCGGCGGATTAAAGCAACCTGTTTTGCTGGGATGTGGTTTTCTTGGACATGATTCAGCAGAGTACTTTATTTGGATGTTGAAATCATGGCAAACATGTATGCTGGGGAGACATCCACAAGTTATTCTAATGGATCAGTCGAAATCATTGCAAATTGCAGTTTCTAAGGTTTTCCCTCGAGCTTGTCATTGTTATTGTTTGTCATACATCATACAGCGAGTTCCTGAGAAGTTGGGAGGATTGAAGGGTATGAGTCTATCAAGATGCAACTGTATAAAGCAGTTGATAATTCTTTGAAGATCACCGAATTTGAAACTTCTTGGGGTCAGATGATAAGTCAGCATGGACTCAAGGACAGTAAATGGCTTCAATCATTGTATGAAGATCGTGAAAAATGGGTACCAGTCTACTTAAAAAGATATTTCCTTCATGGGAATCATGCCAATAAAGGAAAACGAGAGTTTGGATTCATTTTTTGATGGTTATGTACATAAACACACTTCATTCAAAGAATTTGTTGATAAGTATGACCTAGCCCTGCAAAGGAAATACCTGATGAAGCAATGGCTGATATGGAGTCAAGAAGTTCAAGCTTTGAACTGAAAACAAAATGCAGATTTGAGCAGCAACTCTCGCAGATATTCACAAAGGAAATATTCAAGAAGTTCCAAAAAGAAGTTGAGAAAATCTTGCTTTAACTCAAGACAAGTAAACATTGCTGGGCCAATAATGACATTTATTGTCAAAGAAAGAGTAGAATCCGAAGGAGATCAGGCAGTTTGAGGTTCTCTATGAGACTACACAAGTAGAAGTACGTTGTATTTGCAGTTTGTTTAACTTTAAAGGGTACTTATGCAGACATGAATTGAATGTACTGAATTATAATGGTGTAGAAGATATTCCATCACAATACATCCTACCGCGTTGGGATAAAGATTACAAACGTAAGACTCCAGTAGATTGTGTTCTTAGTCATGTTGATGTGAATAATCCTGTGGAATCATACAATCATCTACATAAACATGTCATGCAAGTTGTTGAAGAAGGGGCTCAATCCGAGGAGCATTACATGACGGTCCTTCAAGAATTACAAGCTTTATTGAACAGGTTTCCCTGATAGATGGCAATTTGGATTCACTGTAATATTTGACATGGAACAATTCAATACAGAATTATAGTGCATCTTTGTACAGAATATATATCACATAATCTTGATATAAGGATGGAATTGTGGTAGTTTGAAATTGCATTAGCATTTCCTCTATAACAGATAGTTGAAAAACAGAAATAAGCAACAAAACCAAATTTCAACATAAATAAGCAACAAAACCAAATTTCAACATAGAGTGCAAATAAAAAGATAGTCAAGATATATTTCTAAACACAGATATCAAACCAAGAAATCAATCATGAGTTATTTGACCCCCTTCATTTTCCTCACATGGGTCAAAATTATATATAAATACAATCTACATTATCAAACCAAGAGTTTTGGCTTGCTTATAAGCTTAAATATATCACACGATTAATACATATCAAGGATGAAATCCATGCCAAAACACACATCCAAGCTTTACCCCAAGATTGATTAAGATGAAAAAAATTGCAAAATAATGTTTCAAGGAAACAAAAGATGTGATGCTGATCCAGTAATCCTCACTTCAAACAAGTTGGAAGTGTAAGTCCATGACAAGCGAAAGCCAAAATTACATATATTATCACAAGGAGGAGGAATATCAGAGCCACCCTGCAAAAATCAAACATCATTATAAAGAACGATGACAAAATCAAAATAATGAAATAGGAAAGTAAAAAGCTGGCCACTCCTTAAATGTAAACAACCATCACGAACAAAATTAACAATATCCTGAGAGAATAAGTACAGTATAAAACTATGAAATCTTCTGTAAACGTAGGGATCTATTGTTAGAATTGCTTCAAAGAATTCATACTGTTTAGGAGCAGGCAGATAAAAGATTGTGAAACACATATTATATGGAAAACGAATAACTAAATCAAGAAATCCATGAGGAAGCTTTATACTGATCAATCATTTCATGGACTTCCCAAAGATGTAAAATTTGATTATTCACATTTTAAAATTTCTCTAAATTGATCCTGGAAGATACACTCTCTGTTTTGTCAAACCATTTTAGGTAGGATAGAGCCCAGCTAGTTTCAGTAATGCCACATAAAAGGAATCTTCACATGTAACAGTCTAGCTGTTCGAATCCGAATTTAATCTTACCAAATAAAAGAAATCTAATAATTATAATTCATCCAACTATTGAAAGAACAACCCCCTTCCCCACCAAGGAAGAATGAAACAAAGAAATAGCTTTTGTCCAAGTAATGGAAGCAACATACGTGAGTTTGACATTTCTCCACCATACAGTGCTTCTGAATCGGCGAGCCTGCTTTCTGAAGCGGAAAGTATTCTCTTGCATATTAGCTGTTTTATCGACCAGCAATTCCAAGCGATCACCTCTCTCTAGAACTTTATCGATATTCTCAACCATGACAGTGCGCACCTGTTACATGGCACATACATCCAAAAGTTCCTTAGCTAATGTCAAAATATAATGGCTGGTAAATATGATTTGCTGCAATTTCTAGTTTATAAGATTTGACAATTGAAACCGTTAATATTGTTTTTATCACCGCTACTCATCAATACAATAAAAGCTTTATTACAGGAACATATAAATGACTATTGATGGTCTCTAGGGAATCATGTTGCATCAAATACCACGAATTATTAAGCCTAATCACTCAATACAATATGCTTGTTGATGAGATAATCATGACGCATTGAAATGTGCAAGCCTCATCAGATTGAGAAAATGTGGAATTTGCATGAGCCAACATCTAGAACATAAGCTCCCTAAGGCATAAACAACATTGGTGACTGACCTGACTCATTTAAACAACATTGATGACTGACCTGACTCATTTCACCCTTTAGCCTGTTTATTCTGTCTGCATTTGGATCACTAGAGTAGTATTCCATTTGCTGGCTAAGGACCCTCGAAAATTCATCATTCATACCATAAGCTTGCGCAGACAGAACTGCTCGGCCATACGTTCTCACGAATTTTTGGTGAATTTCTTCAAGAAATGCGAAAGGGATTCTCCCTGCAAAGGAATTCAGTATAGTAAAATATTCACAATATATGCCAATCTTCCTAGGCAACACATCAAAAATGAAAATGAAATCTGTTGGTGTTACTAAAGAGTTAAACTATTATCTAAATTCGAACTAAATTAAAAGGAGAAGTCCGCATACAACTACAAATCTTCTTCGTTTTTGGGGAACAACTAACCAAAGTATATTTATACAGTGTACTTAGGAGATACAAAACCAAGGAAAAGATGCCAAGGTAAAACATATTAAAGAAGTATAGAGAATAGATGTCCCTAAGACAGAATAAAAATATAAATATAAATCAAGAAGAACAGAATAAACAATGCTGCAGGATATTATTCAGTGATATTGTGAAATGAACCTGTAATTAAAGACCATAAGTCTGCTTAAAAGACACCACTTCACAAAATTCTGTTCCTCTGATTTATAAAATGACTTATAGCCCAAGGATTAATCACTGAGAGGGGTCCTTGTGGGTTTAATATATCCATTCACCAACTCACTGAAGTATAGTCATCTTCACACCAACCTACCCTAACCCCACTTGTGAGATCACCCTGGTTATGTTGTTTTGTTTAGATATAACTAGATTCAAGCCGAGTATCCATCAGAAACAGTCTCTCTACCATCAGGATAAGGTTGCATACACACCATTCTCCCCGGACCCATGTTGTTGTTGTTGTTTAGATATATCTATATTTGAGTCGAGACTATCGAAAACAATCTTTCTACCTTAATAAGGTTGCATACACACCAGTCACCACCCTCCCAGCCCCATATGTCAGATTACACCGGCTATGATGTTGTTGTTGTTTCGATATATCTAGATTAACGACACATAACAAGAAAGCTGAATCGACATAAACATGAATTTAAACACATTCTAACAACATAACTGCATTATACAAAAGGGTAAAATTGCTTACTTCCAGCACTATCATCCGCCATACAGAGAACAGTAAGCCCATCAGTGCGTTTAACATGGAAAATATACCGATCCTGTGAGTACGACGCATTGGAATCATTATTCCCCGGAATTTTCTCCAAAATCTGCCTCGCGATCGTACTCGCGTTCGTTGACGTCCCGCTCTGCTCCGCCAATACCACCGATCCCCTCGCTACCAGCGCATACAGTATCGTCATCTCTCTTCCTCTGCACCTTTCTTCCTCTGCATATACATACAAAATTAAAAATATGTATGATTACGCATATTATAATTTCAAATTCTAGATCCGCCTCTACATTTGTATAAACATTTTTGTATCAAAATTTATAAAAAAATATGTATATATATTACCTTCTAATTTCAAATTCTAGATCCGCCTCAATAATATAAATTTAGAGCTAAGTTTGAAGAAAATCGGATCGTTACAGTAGAGCGTTTACCTTTTTTTTTGTTTGTTTTTTGAGGAAGAAGGCGATGAAGAGATAGGCGTTAGATTGATTGACCCACGCTTTACCCTTTCCGAGCTGTCAACTAACTTTAATGCCACCAATCATGGTTTGTTATTTTGAATTTAAATTTGGCAAGCATGTGTTTGGATGATATTTGATATGATTTTTTTTTCGTTCGGTATTGATTTGACATATCTTAAAATGATAATTTTATTATATTATTATTTAAATTTTATATTTTAAAAAATAATTATAATTGATAGAAATTAATTCGAAATGGAAAAATCACCCCCACATGTAATTTGTTGGGTTTGTGTTTGTAAGCTTGTAATGTAAAATTTTAGTGAAATAGACGAGAGTTTCGTTCGTGGAATCATGAAATATTATTATTTTATATAAATATTATTTAATCGATAAATTTATATTTATCCATTTAAAGAATATTTTGAGATTCAATGAATGTTAATTCTGATTACATCAAATTCATTGTAACTTACTAATCTATGTATCGTATTTATTGAGTTTGGATTGAAAAAAAATTTATGCATAATGTATAATGAATATGTCAAAATCATTGTATCTCGCTAACTTATGTATCATATTTATTGAATTCATATAAGTAAAAGTATAATGTATGTGTATGATCTATTATAATATGTTATTTTGTTAAATGATTTGTTGTAATATAAATTCAATAATTCAATGATTCATAGTAAAAGTAATGTACATAATGTGGATTAATTCTTAATCAAATATTATTCATTGTATTATTACTACAAAGATTTTAATGTATGATGGTGAGGCAATACATTATATAAGCAATATAATTTTTTTTGAAAATCATATCAAAAAATGACTTCTCATTTAAAAGATGTCACAAAATCAACAATTCAAAAATATAAAGCATTATAGTACAAAGAGAATCTGCACCATGGATTACTGAAAAATTTTCATTTAAAAACTAGTCAAGGTACAATACCAAACACACTCAAATAATCAACTGAATTTTATGGTGCACTTCAAAAGGACATCGTCAGAACTTTTGACTGCGATAAGAAAAGTTAGAAATGAGCTTCAACTAGATTTAAATTTTAAGAAAAAACAATACACAATAGAATCATATTTTATTAAATTGCGTTAGATATATTTATACTTTTAAGGAATTACTAATTTATAATATTAAAGAGACCATATCTAAATCATAAATAAATATTAGGAGAGTAGAATCAAGGGATTAACAATAAAGTGATGTTTCTACTTATTTTATTGTGATCGCAATTTATTTTCTGTCACTTTTATTGGGACCAAATATGTCCTTCATCACTTCTCTCATAAAGCAAATCTGGAAATCTGAGCTTGCAAAGGTGGAAGAATGAGTACTTCAAGCATCATCTTTGAGTTCAATGAAGTCTACACTCCTACTAGTCTTGAAGCATGGGACATTTTTAGACACTGAAAATTTGTGAGACTCTACAAGTTGTTTAATTCAAGTTGGGACTCTACAAATTGTGTTCAACTCAAATTAGGATTCTTGGAGGCTACTCAACTTTAAACGCTAGTTTATGCCTATATAAAGGGTACTAAATTCTCTTAAAAGACATCTCAAAAATTTCATAAGGAGATCTCGATCTCGAATACTCTGCAAATTAATGGATTATTCATATAGAGAGGTCAAACTTAAATCATCTTAGTTCGAGAAATATGCCGCTAATGGCCCTCGAATCATAAATAAATATCGAATCACGGATAAATACCTTAGGAGAGTAAAATCAAGGGATCAACAAAATTGTACCTGCAATCTTAATGAATAAAATTATGTTTCTTCATATATTTTATTTGTGATTGTAATTTATTTTATATCACATTAAAATTAGTTGCAAACAGCAACAACTATTGTTGCTCCTAGTGAGTTATATAGATTTTTAGTAATTTGTGTGATTTACTGCCAATTTTTGTAATGAAAATGATTTATTTATTTATTTTGTAACATTTTTGTGGGGTTTAGAGGCTGGTAGAGAAAGCAGAGGCAGATGATTATGGGAAATTTGCAAAAAGAGCTAACAAATGATTTTCCTTTGAAGATTATGGATAAAACCTTTGAGGAATTAATGTAAGGCGTTGATGATTTTTCGATTAGTATTTATTATACCTAATGAATTTTTTGACATTATATTTTGTCTTTAAAAAGTTATTTGTGAATCTTTTTATGTTATGTTTGTTGATTATGATATTTTTTAATCAAGAGTAATACTAAATAATTTCTTATAACATTTTATTAATATAAGTTTTATTTCATATGCACATTTAGATATTGAAAATAAATTGTAATTATTTAGTGTTTAAATTTGGCTATCACATCTTGATATTTATATGTGTATTCAGATTCTAGACATTTAACTCTTAATGCGTATCTTAATATTCAGACGTGTATTTAGATTCAGAGGTCTTAATCTTAATGAAAACAAATTAGACCGAAATCATATATATCCGCAATCTGCTCCATTCCGCATTAGTACATAAAACACCACTTCAATCTGCCCCGCATCCCACCCACGTCGCCCCGCATCCATCCCACCCCATTGTCATCCCTAGTAAAACATGTTGAAATGTGTTGACTTAGTAAAAAATGTAGAGATGTGTATACTTAGTAAAACATGTTGAAATGACATCGTCAAGTCTTATTTGATTTGTTTAAAATAAATAAATTTTAGTTGAGATGTTTAAATGAAATTTGATGTCAATTTTATGTAGTCATCGATAAATTATGTTGATATATATATAAAGTATTAAACAATACATGAAATTTTATTCTCATAAACAAATAATTCAGATCAACCATATCAATATATTATTAATAAAAATCATATCAGATACATGCTTATAGAATTATTGAAATAATTTTTTTAAAACATAACACCTTATTAATATTAGATTTTAGACTTATAAGTCTCTCCCTAATTACAGAGTGACAGTTAGGGGAATCATTTGCAATTTTAACTTTTCAAATTTCACACTCCAAAAGATTCATATCTCATTGAAGACGAAGCTTCAATTTCCAATTGATTCAAACGATGGTGTAAATTGGAACCAGTTTCATTTAACCAAGTTTCAAATATGAATACTTCATGTCCATTGAGTTGCTCAGTCAATTCCCACCAACCTTTTTGCCTTGTTTCTTCCATTTGTTCATAAGAATTTTTTTTAGCAACCGCAATGTCTTCAATGACATTAAGTTCTTCAAGCTTAGTTTTGAGTTGATTCACTTCATTTCTAGCAGCATTCGTTTCTAGATTTGTATTTTCACCTAACTGCATATCAGGATTCTGAAAACGAGAAATAATTGCATCAACTGTAGGGTGAAAAAATGAATGAGGCTTACCACTAGGGGAAATCATCATTATTCCAATGTCAACATTGCATTCTCTAGCGAGTTCGCTAGATTTTTTGTACAAACCCTCACGGCGCTTTGTAAATGTAGCAAACATCGCATCCTTATTTTCAATTTTTTTCATTGATATCTTTTGACGTCCTTTAGTCTTTTTTCTCTCCATGTCTAAATGAAATGTTTTTCAACAAATGATACTTGTGAAAAGATGACATCTCACTTATTTGTATACATCAATATTCTTATTAAATGATATATAATTAATTCTTTAGTCAAACAACACAAGTAAAAATAATATTTTCATCGTAGAGAAAATTAGAAAATTAATTCAATATTATATTGTAAATATATTTGTATATTCACCCCATTATTAAAATATAATTTTTTAATCAAATATTATAATACACTCATGAAATTTATTGAGTTAAAGTTAGAAAATATTAATATGATTTTAGAAAAGATAAAAGAATTTTTTAAAACAAAATAATATGATAAATAAAACAACATAGTGACAAAAATAAATCAGAAAGTTTTCTATAATAGGAAATATCTTAATATTTTGCATAAATTAATCAAATTACAATTAAAAATAATTGATTATAATTAGAAATAACATAAAGTGCCAATTAAAGTAATTTCAAATTTAAAGTAAACTTAAATTTATTTATATGCATTAACATTAAATAGACATTGACTTGAATAAAATTCAAAGATTCAACTTTAATGGAAAACAAATTTATGATGCAATAATATAAAAGGAAATTATATAATGAAATATTATTTTGAAATTAACAAATATGAACACATTTAGCTGTAAAATAAATTACACACCAAAAATTTTTAGTTTTTTTTTTGTAAGAAGCAAAATCAAAAATCTAATTTGTTTAAGCAAAAAACAAATCTAAAGCTTAACCATAATAGAAAATATATCAATGTTCTATCATAAATTTCAGTGCTAAAAAAAATTAAGTAAAATCAAATATAAAAGGAAATTATATAATGAAATGTCATGTTGAAGTTAACAAATATGAAACAATTAGCTGTAAAATAAACTACATACCATAAATTTTTAATTTTTATTTATAAGAAGCATAATCAGAATTCTAATTACTTTAGCAAAAACAAGTCTATAGCTTAACCATAATAGGAAAATATATTAATGTTCTAGCAGAAATTGCAGTTCTACAAAATTTTAAATTTTAAATAAAAATAAAATCATAATATATAGTCATTAACTTAAGTAGGATTCAAAAATCTATTCTTAATGGGAAATAAATTAATGATGCAATGATATAAAAAGGAAATTATTTAATGAAATATCTTGTTGAAGTTAATAAAACGAATACAATCAGCTGTAAAATAAACTATATACCAAAACTCTTTAGCTTTTTCTTTTTTAAGAAGGAAAATCAAATTCCTAATTACTTTAGCAAAAACAAATCGAAAGCTTAACTATTATAGTAAAATATATTAATATTCTAGCCTAAATTGCAATTCTACAAATTTTAAATTTTAAACAAAATCAAATCATGCATAATAAATAAAGAAAATATATTAATGATATACAACAATAAATAAAATTTTTTGTTTACATATCATTATCAATCGAATAGAAACCATGTTAAATGTGCCGTCAAAAAAAAATCTGAATATATATAATTAGAAGGGAATAAATAAAAATAAATTTCTAATTTAAATTTTATAAATTTAATAGTTATAAGAGTATTTAACCTATTCATCTTTTTAAAGTGGTGAATTATTACCTGCGATTGTTATAGTGTTACTTATTTTTATATATATAATTTTTATTAGATAAGATTTTTTGTACATATATATAATACTCAACATTCATCAACAATGTTTTTTAAGAAAAATTATTAACTTTTTTTTTCTAAAAAAAAATTGTGTTGTATTATACTTTATAGTGAACTCACAGCACAAATTACCCTACGTGCATGTCTTCACCTGATTGATTCTTCACATTTAAACTTCTCAAAATAATGTGAAGTAATTTTGGGAATGTTGCTTCGGAAAAAAGTAATTTATTTTCATTTAGTTTCTCCGGGTAAAATATATCAAAATGTCATTTAATTTTATGTTCTTAAAATATGTAACATGAAAAATTAGAATTAAAGAATTAAAAAAAAACATTTTAAAATAAACTAAAAAGGTAAAACAAATCGATTGAAACATATATCTACTACTTAACAAATGACTATTAGCAATCTATTAGATTAACGTTGTTTGAATGATTAATTTTTCCAAAGTAGAGAGAATTATGAATTTTCATATTTTTTATTTGGCAAAACAATGTTCATAAACTTTTTTACATACTAATATATATAGATATTGTATATATATAGTAGAGAGATAGATGAGAGAGTTTATGTTTCAAATTTATATAATTATCGTTTAATTTAAAATTAAATTTTTTTTAAAAATCTTTACTTTTGTTGTCAAAAACAAATCAGTAGATGTATTTTTCTAACTATGAATCATTGTATTAATGTAAAATTTAAATGATTTTTTTATCAAATATAAATATGACATTGAAGTATATCATATATGTTAAGACTAAGGGGGAATTACTTCTCTTTACAAACAGAAATTTTGCATTTCAATCAACGAGTTATTTACATGGATGATCACTCGTATTTCGGGAATTGTCTATAAAAATTATTTGTAAATATCATTCAACTATTGTATTTCTATTTTTTTTCAAAAAAATACTAAACACTTCAAAGACTTTCTTCCTCTTAGTTGGCATTTAATGAAACAAAAATAATTTAGTATGTAATTGACGGAAATTAACAAGAATAAAAATATAAAGGATGGAGAAACTACAACTTCGTTTTTAAAATTATTTTAAGAGAAATAAAATGAAAGTGCGTAGAGTATCAATCTGAGCCAATTTGAACCATAGGACAAATTATTCGTAGTAATTACTACATTTATTCCTATAAATTACCTGCATACATATTTTCCCCCCATAATTTTCATTATATTTTTCCCTTTCAGTTCTAAATTTTTTCAAAATCTCTTATTTTACCCCCAAATTCCCAAACGCTGGATACATACATCCGTCTTTCACAACCTTATTGTATCAGATACATTATTATCAACTACAAAATGATACATTATGTAAGTTATACATATCTTTCAAGGCAAACAATATAAATATATAATACTTATCAATTTAAACGAAATATATAATAGTAATGTATCATACACTAATTTTTAGATGTGATACGTAAATTTGAATTTATACTAATTGTATCAGTTAGTTACATAGCAACTACCACACGGTAATGTATCGATCTCAAATCTTACATCTTATGGACAATAATTACTTATTTAATGTATCAAGTATAAATATAATATTTATCAAATTATATGAGATATATAAATAGTAATATATCATGCACTAATTTTTTAGATCTGACACGTAAATTCGAATTTATACTAATGTATCAATTGCATTGCAACTAATACACAATAATGTATCGATGTTAAATCTAACATCTTATGGTCAAAAATTATTTATTTAATGTATCTAGTATAAATAATACAATAAATTTAAACAAGGTACATAAGTAGTAAAATGCTAAGTAGCAACGATATTCATGATGTATCTTCTCAAATTTTTTGACAAAATGATCTTCAATAAATTAGGAAAAGAATTTTGAATCACAAGATTTTTCAATAATTTTGAATTAAAATTGAAAGGATCTTCGCTGAATTGGAGAAGAAAGAATCTTGAATCATAATTGAAAGGATCTTCGATGAACTTGAAGATTCAAAAGGATATCATTTGTCCAACAACAATTTAATCACTTTTGTATCTTTCATAACTCATCTTGCTTGCCAATTTTGACAAAAAAAATTGTATCAAATCTGAAAGGTTTCTTTATTGAGTAATTTGAAATTTTGAATTTCTTCATTCTATTAGGAATTGCCTTTGTATGATTGACCACAAGAAGAAAATACACCCCTTGCCCCGAGGTATATTTTTTTTACGACAAGGGAAACCCGCAGTCGCTACCCTTTGTGGGTGCACAGGGTAAAATGTTGCTCCTATACAATAGCTCACAAACCATATAGGAGAGGTAACCCGCACTAGGCAAGCCCCCTCCCCCCCCCCCCTCGGGCCCCTCTAGACCCCGGGCCAACCCCGTGACCCGACCCTCCTCCCCCCCACCCTCTGACTCGAGGCAAAACCCCGTTGCCCCCGAGGCCCCTGCAAAATCTCCCGACGCTCGAGGAACACAAGGAAAGAACCGTCCCACTCCAGACCTCGCGCCCCACCACCCCCATACCCCGAGGGCCCCTCTCTCCCCGCCGACCTCGATGAACACATCCCGTTGCACCCGAGGCCCCCTTCCTCCCCCCGACCTCGATGTACCACCTCGGGCCCCGAGCTCCCTCTCCTCCCCCCCCCCCCGAACCTGGGCACAACCCCGTGCCACGCAGGCCATCCTCTCCTCCACAAAACCCATCCCCCCAACTCGAGGCCCAGCACCCCATTTGCCCGAGGCCCCCCTTCCTGCCCCCCGACCTAAAGGCACTATAAATTCCCTATCCCTGTGAGTTGATTTGGAGGTTACGTTAAATTATTCAAATAATCAATCAATCAACTAAGCCCCCAACCCTAACCCTAAGTCAGAGGAAAAAGTACCCGAACACGAGCAGCGACATCCATAGGGGAATCAAGAAGCATACCAACGTCTCTCCTCAATTGCCTCGATCACAACCACCTCCGTCGCAATTCGCCATTGTCTGCTGCGTACAAAAAGAAGTTGGTTTCTTTTATCCAAGAAGAAGTAAAACTTAAAGGGGAATTGAAAAATTCACCATTTTAGAGAAATTGATGGTTCTTCAGAGCCATGAGAACTGAGAAGAGCGTGTCTGTGTGAGAACATAATTTTGGTCCTTTTGATGAAACAAAAATATTATGTTTATTACAATAATTTAAAAATGGATGACGTGGCGGGTCTTTAATTCAGTGGCATATCACACTGGGCATTGGGCCTTCACCGTCCTTTTCTTAATGAATTTCGATTTGGCCCAAATTGGGTCTAAAAATTTAAGGGAAATTTTTCAAAACAACAATATTTTGACATTTAATAGGATTCCATAGCAAACTTTCAATATTTATTAAAAATGACAAATTTTTAATTTGTTATGAGTGATTTATTATTTTTTTCTTTATTTAATTTAACATATATAATAAGAAATGAAATTAAACTAAGAAAAATGCCAAGGGACATATTTCAAATTATATTATTAAGTGCAAAATCTTTCTTACTTTCTTTACAAAAAGATTACAAGACCTAAAATAGGTGGTCTCGCTCATTCTCAAAAGGACCCATTTTTTGTTCATGTCCTTCAAAATTGTTATGTTATGAAAAACCTTTAGAAGTTTTATCTATTAAAAAAAAATTTTTGAACATTTACAAAAAAATTATTGAAACCCACCTTTCTACAGTGTATTTATTTTATTTACCATATTTTTGTTATTTTTTTTCCTTTCTAAAACTGTATCCATTACAATATGCGATGTTCATTGGTATTTGTACCTCATTCTAGTTTTCATGTGTATTTTCATCTGTTATGGATATTACTTTTCTAACAATGTTTATTTTATTTAACCAGAATTTGTGTCGTTTCTTAAATAAGTATCATCCAATTATGGATGTCATCTGTATTAGTTATATTTGCATTCTAGTTTCATGTTGTATTTTGTATGATTAAATGTTGATATTTCTTTATTAGTTCGTATTCATTCCAATAGCATGTCAAATGATTTTGTAGTTATTAGAAACCAGAAAAAAAAAAAAAAACACAAAAAAAAAACCCCCCCCCCCCGAAAAAAAAAAAAAAAACAAAAAAACATTATTTGTATCATTTTAGTTTTTTATAGTATATTTTATCTTTCTCTTTAAAAATTATGTGTCTTTCCGAAAGTTGTATTCATTCTAATAGATATATTATTTGTTGATTTGTATTCATTTATAGTTTTTATATTGTATGTTGTATTATGATATTAAATGTATTCAACATTATATTAAAAAAATGTATTCAAAATTTATTAAAATGTATCAACATTAACAAAAATAATCATATATATGAAATTCTAAAATCTACAAATCTGAAAAAATTAATAAGAGAATCACAAAAAAAAATTGAACATTAGAAATATATTGGATGAATATATAAAAAAATTCAAATAAAATTAAGAAATCTTTGGACATAAAAATCCCATAAGGTGTATAATCGGTGCTTAAAACATCAAATCAAAAAAAACTTAATGTCGAATGATTGAAAATTACCTGCAATCGAGGAAAGAACTGCTGAAAGTACTAAATAATTTTAGTTTACAATAAAGAATTTCTTTGGTGAGCAACAATGTAGCAACCTGGAAGGATCTAAACTTGAAAGCTGGAGACATGGTGAGGGAGGAAAACATGGACTGGGAGGAAGACAGTTTGATTATAATAAAAAAAGTAAAATTGCTATTTTTTTTCCAAATTATAACGGTTATTAATGTGTATTTTTGTCCAATAATGACTCTTTTCATAAATAAAATTAATTTTAAATACTAAAATATTATTTTATAAAAATATTGTCATTCTGCCAATTTAAATAAATACATTAAATTGTTGTTATTTTGAATAATTATGTTAATAATTGTGACTTAATTGCTAATTTATTCTTAACGGGTAACTATTTACAAATAAAAGGAGTTAAATTTCAAATTTGGACATAGCGACATCAGTTTCAATTATGGTCAATTTTAATCAAGAATATAACCAAATTTTCTAAATCCGGCTATGATTTAAATAAGATTAATTTACAAACTTCTTAATCTTAACGAAATAAAATAATTAATTCAAAAATATAATCTACTAACTAACTTATACTAATTTAACAAAATATTTGAGTGAAACAAAAAAAAAATTGAGACCATTTTTTAATATTCATAAAATGTATTAATTATATACATAATTGATATTTGAGTGGCGTATGCAGGACTTTCGGCGAGCGGTTTTCCAAAAAGTAAAAAAAAAAATATTTAACTTTTTCTTGATAATTATTTTTTTTAATGATAATCTCATTAGAAAAAATAGTGTAATATATATCAAAAGAAGATAAAAAACAAAAGAAGAAAAAAAGTATCAATAAACAAGTATGGTTGATGAAGAAAACAATGAACTTGAAATGTCACTTGTAAAATTTATTTTCTTTACTTTTATTTGGAAAGTCATTTAGCACATTTTTATGGAACTTGTTTTTGCGGAGAAATATTTTATCAAGACATTTTGTTACACTAACCATAGAAAAATTGAAAATATTTTTCTTTCTTAATACAAGATAAACCCGCAACTAAACAATTACAACACTTTCCTCCAAGTTTGAGTAGTCATTTTGCAATTTTACATAACATGTTCAATTCGTAAAACTAACTTCTTTTAGGAGAAAAATAAGATTAAATTGTTTATACTTAAGGACCATTAAGTCCTATTTCAAAATTGTGTTATACAGAATTTGATAGATCGAGTTGTCATTTCCAAAAGAAAAAAACAAGTAAAAGATGAGTGAAATGGGCCAGACACAATGCACATGTAAAATCGTATTGCTTCAATAATTGATTGTGACCAAATAAACATACATGATATATAGGACAAGAAAACATTATTAAAGATAAATTGTTTCCATATGATATTTGTCCAATATTAATATTTGTGAATTCATTTTTTAATTTTTTCTTTTTCTGAAACGACCATGGCTTTTCAGAAAGAGAAGTTGATCTCTTTTATAATATTTAGGGTGGGTGGATTTGTCACAAAAATTATAGTAACGCCAAGGACTAATTGGTCATGGAATTACAATCGAAATTCTTGCTAGTATCATTTCTATGTTCATTATTACTCCATCATTTACTCTATTATACTGATTAATGGATGATGTATAATAGTAAATTCATTCATTACTAAAAAGGAGTGTTTGAATTGTTTTTTTTAAGTAGCTTATAAGTTAAAAGTTATAAGTTGATCATATTCAACTTTTTATTTTTTTTAATAAGTACTTAAAAATACTTTTTTTTCTCTTTTAAACACCTTTTAAAAGTTATTAAACATCGATAATAATGAATTCATGATCTCTTCAACAAATTAATAATATTTTATGTGTATAATCTAAGTAGAATAGATTTAATATCTTATTCGATCGTCTTAATGCTCCATAAAGTTTGAATGGTGCAGATTGAATGTTTAGGGGTGTACATGCAGGTGCTCAAGTATTCATTAAATTCGTTACAAAATATATATATTAACGTAGAAATTAAATGAATTTGTATAAAATTAACATAGAGCACCCAATGAATAAATGATTTAATTCACCTAATGACTCTTGAATGGGTGCTTAAGACTCTTTTAGTGTTGTTGAACCAATGTTCGAATCTCATTGTTAACATGTATTTTTTTTTATAATTTCACTTTGCTCATTCAGAGAGCCCACAATGTTAAAATCCTAAATTTGTCATTGTATACATGTTCGAGTTGGTTCAGATTTTTCAAATATCAAACCAAACCATTTGTGTCAGATTTTTAAATTTATAAATCAAATCAAACCAATAAATTCGGGGTTTTCAACCTCATTTTTTTCCGATTTTTTTGGGTTTTTGGGTTGTTTCGAATTTTTTCGGTAAAATATTCGTACAATCAAATAATTTACTTGTAGTAGACTATAATCTTTATTGGATCATTCAGAATTCTAAATTTTAAACTTGAAATAATATAATAAAAGATAAAAACTATGAAAAAGTATAAGAAATACTTAAAAATTAGATCAAAGTAAATATTTTTCTGTATAAAATAAATTTTAAAATTTTATATATAATGTCGGATTGATTTGGTCTCGGGTTAGATTTTTTTAGTCAAAATCAAATCAACCCAAATATAGTCAAACATATTTTTTAAACACCAAATCAAATACTAGCCCGATTTTTTTTCCAATTTAACTCGATTTTCTATTCAATTTTATATGCCCCTACTTCTATCTTCCAATCATTTCACATGTAAAATATATATATATCTTATATTCACCTATTTAATATACACATTTGATGCAAATAAGTTACAGGAATCAACGATTAATCTCTACAATTTTTTACCTATCGTAAAAAAAATATAAAAAATGAGGTAGGTCCATGACAGATAATGTGCCTACTGGCGTACATGGTCCTGTCCACTATACACGTTACATGGTGACCAGGGAAATTAACCATATGAGGTCAAATAAACTTAATTTCTTCACAAACTTACAAAATATTCCAGCATCATCCTGTTTGTTTTTTCACTCTCTTCCACTCGATCGAACTTTTAACTTCAACCTCACAATTTACCCCCAATGCAACATAATGTATTTTGACTTATACACATTTATAGTATGAAGAGTTTCTATATTATTAATGTTCATGAGCCCACATGAATGGTGGGACGAGAAATTTATCAGTATATGTGAAATCAGGTCTTAGGTCTAACTCACACCCCAAAAGCTAGCTCAAAGGAAGGAGAATTGTCCAAGCTTTGAGTCCATCCATTGGCAGTTTCGATCTTGGGGCCCCCAACATCGGGTGAGACAAGCCCTGCTCTGATACTATGTGAAATTAGGTCTTAGGCCTAAAACTCACACCCCAAAAGTTAACTCAAAGGGAGGAGAATTGTTCAAGCCTTATAAGGAGTTCACCCATCTCATTAACCACCGATGTGAGACTTTTATCAATCTTTAACAGTATTGTATATGATCTTAGATAATTATCGCTTCATAATTTTAATTTTTAAAGTTGAATAATGTTTCAAGTCTATTATTTTTTTGTCATGATATTAAAATTGTGTCCATCTCATATTAATTATCTTGGGCGTGCAATAGGCAGTGACGGACCTAGAATTTTCGTTTCGGAGAATAAAAGTATAAACATGTAAATAAGCCAACAAAATAAAATAAATAAAACGTCAACCCAAGGATTCGAACCCGGAATGTTGCGCGTAACTTTAAGCTTAGCTTCCGCATGGCTGTCTCATTCATTTGTCATCTAGGGTGTTCAAAATATATATATATCCATACAAATCCAGAAAATTCACCTTAGGTATATATTGTATCTTTTTATCGAGGGTGTTCGGGTGAACACCCTGGACGGCACGTGGGTCCGCCCCTGGCAATAGGTGTTGAGTTTCACATATATATTGGTGAGATGGAGATCGAATTTGGTCTTTCATATGCTCTTAATTCAATTTTTATAAACTAGTTATTGAATTAATTGATTTAAAGTTCAAAATTTATTTTTTCATTAATTAATACATATTTTTATTATAGCAGGTAACATGTTTTATGTTCCTAATTTTTAATAAATAAGTATTTGCTACATATATTTGCTCGAATTCTCTAAAGATAGGATTACAATGCAACGTCCCTATCTAATCCTCCAAAAATGACACATGCCAACTTCATAAAAAAATATATAAAATATTTTTAAAAAAATATTCTAACACGAGCATGACAATATTTTAAAAAAAATTCAAATATCATAAGTCACTTGTCTATTATTATCTGATAACGTAAAAATTCTTTTACGACTTTATCAGAAGTTGGTAAACTCTATAAATAGTAACTCCCTTAAGGGCATATCATTCACAAACTCTAAGAAACCAAGCTACACCACCACTTAAAGTTCTCTAGAATAAATCATGGCTACCCTCTCCTCCACCATTTTCATATTTTCCCTTCTAATTTTGGCCACATTCACTAGTGGTTGTGGTCCATGTGAGCCAAAGCCTCACCCAACACCAAAGGCACCCCCAGTGAACCCTTATTGTCCAAGGGACACATTGAAGCTTGGTGTTTGTGCTGACCTACTTGGCCTTGTAAATGTTGCAATTGGTAGCCAAGTGACAACCCCTTGTTGCTCATTGCTTGAAGGTTTGGCTGATTTGGAAGTTGCAGCTTGTCTTTGCACTGCCATTAAGGCTAATGTACTTGGGATTGTCAAATTAGATATTCCTGTTGCACTAAGTGCTTTGGTTAGTGCTTGTGCTAAGAAAGTTCCCACAGGTTTCAAGTGTGGTTAATTAGAGTATTAATTAGCTAAGGGTGTGGTGTGTGTGGGGGGGGGGGGGGAGTAAAGCATATCAAATTTCAAGATTTGGTAGCTAGTTAATTAAGTTTATTGTTTTAATTAATCATTGAGTTGTAAAATGATGTTTGTGTTGTTATTTGATCTTGATTTGTGTATGTTTGATTTGTTATCTAGCTAGGTTCCTTTTTTGTTTTGGTTGGTTGTAAAATAAATTTGTCATTTGTGCTCAATAAAATGTGAAACATTCTTCACCTTGTGAAAACTTGCATCTATATGAAAAGTTTCAAGTACAATGTATTGATTTTTCAAATAAAAAAGTGTCCATACAATTAGGTTATTGAAAATGCAATTTTTTTCAAGCAAAACTTAATAATGAATAGATATTGTAGGTAACTTTCAAAAATGGTGAATAGCTTCGGTCAGAGATAGATTGTAAAGGCATAAAACTTAAATTTTTATAAGATGATTTATGATATGTTAGTTAACTTTTACCCTAACATTCACCTCGAAAGAAGTTTATATTCAACAAAATGTTAAATTTTATTCATTTAATGCAAAATTTTGCAGGTTCAATGTAATTTAATTATTGTAAAAAAAAAGAAGTAATTTAACCGATTCCAGTAATTTCTTAATTGTATTTCCTTCTATTATTCAAAGCAATATTATGTATATATTACTTCAAATTAATCTTTTCATCGTGAATACTTATTGTGTCAAACTTTTATTATATATTTTCTTTTCAAAAAAATCCTTGCAAAGAAACTTTTTTTAAAAAATATTGATAAAATATTTCTTTTAGAAAATACATTATAATATATTAATATTTTAACCAAAAAATCAAACTTCTTTAATATATTTTATTTTTAAAAAAAAGATATGGTAAATCTTCTTTCATGTTGATCTTCTTATATAATTATTATTCATTTTCATCTAGAAACGCAAGATTAAAGATTATATCTTTTTTCTCCCTACTTTATTCTATTTTAGCATACCAATTACCATATGACGTTATAGATCACTGCATGTAGATCTGAATTGATAGTTGTTGAATGCTGAATTATTGATTATTGTTAAAAGAAACGAAAGTTGTAACTTGTAAATGTAATGAGAGTTGGGAAAAGGGATAGGCGTTGTTGATCAATGATCACATTTTAAAAAAAAATTAATATCTTATCATTTGATTTGATCCTTATTTTATTTTTCATTCACACTAAAAAATTATTTTAAAAAACACTGAAATAAATAAAATCAAACTGAACTAATTCGACCCGATGCATATTTTTTAAAATCCAAAATCAAAAAATTAAATTAAAATTTGATAAAATTGAATCGAAGAACCAAACAGTACCCTAAATAAGTGTACTTTCAAATAAGGAGAAGAGGAAAATGAGAGGGGAATATTTGTCAAGAATGGCCTTTTGTTATGGTTACTAGGTTTAAGATTGTTGCTATAATTATTATATATTTATTTCAAGGCCACAATTTGGGTTAACAGATTAAATGAGGTTTTAAGTTTAAGAAAGACATTATTTGAGAAGATGAAATGAAAAGTTGGGGTTTCTACTTCAATTAATAATAATAATGGGATCCCATTAATAATACCTTGGGTAATTTTGACATTTCCAAAGTATTAAAAAACTTACAAATAAATTAGCATATTGTTATCAAAATTTGTACTTCCATCATTTGTTCTCATTCTCAAGGAAAGATTTCTACATGAGGAAAGCCAAGCTAACACACAAATATTTGTTGTTTCACCTTAAATATAAAATAATTTTTTACCTCATTTGTATAGACGATAAAGATAATTTTTCTAAAAATAATTATGTATGTAAAAATTTCTTTTCAATTTCGATCAATTCAAAATTTTCTCTTAAATTATTCTAAATTTTGACTTCACTAATCTATTTGCTCTGACATAATAGACATTGTGATCAAAGTAATTTTTAATCACTCTCATATATCGAATTAATAATGAATCTTTATTAAAATGGACGAAATATTTGAATGACACAAAATATTTAAACATTTTCTAACAACCCGTGATGTACATAATAATAAATTCCGAGGTAAACAATTCCTATCATAACTTAAGCCAATATAATTACGCCGCACAACCAAACATGGTGTAAAGTATAATTTTCGAAAGAAGAGGGTACATTTGAGAGAGAAAAAAAATCAAAGAGCCATAAAACGTTGTCGTTTTTAAAGTGCCTAACCCTTAAAACCACCTGGTTATGACCCGAGGGTTTATCTGTTACTGTTTTAGTATAATTTTCCCCAAATTATACGGATCCTCTCTTCAAAAGGGAAAGGAGGCTGCGAAATTAGGGTTTACCTGAAGTAATCAGCAAATCGATGGAAGGAATCACAGAAGGAGTGAACAAGATGAGTGTCTCAGAGACACAGAAGAAGAACAGAATCCAAGTTTCTAACACTAAGAAATCACTCTTCTTTTATGTTAATCTTTCAAAGGTCCTTTTTTAATTCATTTGAATTTATATATACATTGAAATCATAAGGAGTTTTTTAAGCAATTAGCTATTTAAATTTGTTTACTTGTTTTTCAATGTTATAAAGCCATGCATTGTAGTCTGTGTATAAGTTTTGGGAATTTTGTTTTGGGTAATTGGACGGAGTTTTAAAATGATTATACTTGTTTGTCTGTAAATGGGTTATGGAGCATTCTTTATGAAGACGACTAGATTTGCAAAAAATTGGCTTCTTTAGTAATTGTTTCTGTTTAATGGTTATGAGGGTCTATGGTTGTTGAACAATGGTAGATTCTTTTATGGTTGTTGAGTTGTTTGCTGACAAGTTATGTGAGAGAAGGTAAAAAGAAGGACTTGGATCTTTCACGCTGTTTTAATTACATTTTAAAAAATGACATTGCTCATAGTGGGAGACCTGCAAAATGCTGTCAGTTAATGAACAATAACCAGGGTTTTTGTTAATTCAATGTGTTTGATTGCTTATGTAAACTGAGGTCTAGTTTCCTGGGATTTTTTTAGTTTTTGATGGAAGAAAAATTGCTAATCTGTATTACAATAATTAATTGATGAGTTGGGTGATTGAAGAAAAAATTCTATATGTAATACGGGGAGTTAAAGAGAATAAATATTTTTGTTTGAGAAACATAAAATTAGTACATGGTTCAAGTTCTAATTGTCTGCTGTAGCAGTTCAGACAGGACTTCACAAAGTCTAGAGCAATTGCAATGAAAGTGATGTGAGTCTATGTAGGATCCGAGTTAATAATTTGGACGTGCAATTTAGGCACTTCATAGGTATTATTTATCAAAAGATACTTTATGTATATTTGAAGAATTTCCCCGCATACAGTGACAATTATAGGGTTGGCGCAGGACTTATAATATATTGTTTGAAGCTTTTTCTGTATGCAAGTGGCCCTTTGACATGCATTAGGAAGTCTTGAAAAGTGCTAGTCATATGACCATCTCTATTTTATTTTTCCTGGTCTTACACCAGATCTATAATTGTTGCTAGTGATCTGAGTTAGTATCCTGAGATATTTGTATGTTTCTTGCAGAGGTACATGCAACAGTACAATGAAGTGGAACTCTCTGCTCTTGGGATGGGTAAATCTTCTGGACCCTCAATCTTGAGAACTAGTTTGTGGTTTCCCCTTGCTTATAATGTCATATGGGTCTTCTTCTACATTAATTGTGTTTATGCTAATCAACGTTTTCTTGATTATTTGTGAATTCCAAACTTTGCAATGGGTGATGTTTTCTGCCATCCCAAGAATGTGCTGGTTACTATTGCAACCGCTTGTGTATAAGAAGAGCATAATACACAGTGTTGCTCACTTTACCAGCGATATCCGAGTGAAACAAATTTGAACCAACTTCTGGCATAAAAACGACCATGATTTTTAAATATAGTTAGTAGTTGGGCGTATCTGGGATGAATTCATCACAACCTTATTCCTGCGGCTTCCCAGGGATCTTTTACTTATAAAGTTAGAACGTGCTGAGAAAATGTCTGAAGTGGTTCCTTGTGCTTGCCGGTAAACCTTATTGAGTAAAAAGAAATACATAGTGGTGGTACAGTTCGGTTTGAAGTTCTTTTCATTTTTTTTTGTGGACTCATCCATTTGTGTTATGTTGCAAACACATTAATAATTCAATTGGCTTGCCATATACTCTAAAGGATTAACAATCTTTTCCGCATGTATACAGCTATTTCGACAGTGGTTACTATTGCCGAAATTCTCAAGAACAATGGATTTGCTGTTGAGAAGAGTGAGGCTTCTCCTACTCCATTCCCATCCCTTTTATTATCTTTCTTGACCTCTAACTTTGAGGGTACACTTCTTGCAGAGATCAGGACACTCACCGTGGACATGAGGGATGAACCAGGTGCCCGACCGATACCAAAAGCAAAGGTAAATTCCAAAAGCATTATGAGTCGGTCAATTGATGTATTAGTCTGCTTCTGTTTTGGTGGTTTGGTAGTAAATGGAACTCATTCTGTTGTGGTTCTCTGGTAAGTGTTAGCTTGGGACTTAAAATTCTTTCCGAAGAATAGTAGATCAAGTTAAGTGTTCAAGAGGTAGTTGATGTGTGTGTGCACACTTATTCTGCTCTGTTTGAGTTCAGATGTGTGCAGAATTTTAGAAAAGCTGTAGAATTGATGGTAGGGTCACTAATGGTTTACATCCTTACCAAATTGTCTAGTCCCATTTGGTTATCTTCGACTTGATTGGAAGTTAGTTTCACACCCCCATGCCTGTTGAAAGTACATTCTCTTTTAACGCATTATCTTATGGTATTGCCCATTGTTGTTTTCCTGTTTTCAAAAGCCACTGAACAGAGTAAATCATATTCTTTTGGCAACAACAGAGATGGAAAAATGAATCTAGTCAGTATTACACTATGTCCATATAGATGCTGCTTTTACAGCTTTCATGTTCTTCTTCCCCCATATACTCTTTAAAACATTGTTGAATTCATGTGAGCTAGTGGGTGTTAAATGTGGTTCGTAATCCATCTTTTTTTAAAATTCCTTCTCCGAACAGTCATCCTTGTCTAATATGTGGTATTGTCTTTTTGATCAAATTAAGGTTTTTATTTTATTTATCATCTTTGCTTGGTGCAGATTGAAATAGTGTTGGGCAAGACTGAGAAGTTTGATGAGTTAATGGCTGCAGAAGCCGAGCAAAACGGGGACAATGAGGAGCAGCAGAACTGATTATTTCCAAATCTGTTCTCTTTGCTGACTATTGAAGTTATTCCAATCTATACTGCATTCAGCTGTTGGGTTCTCTATGGCCTTTAATTTGATCTTTTGGAAAGTTAAAAAAAAAACAAAAAAAAAACAGCATGGTTTACTTTAAAATTCATTATTTGTTGGATGTGTATGCCTTTTTTTTTTTTAACCTTGCTTATCTAAGGTGGTGTTGAATGTAAACATCTTGCTGCTATCTTCACTGTAAGTGATGTGGTAATAGTTTACGCCTGGTAGTTAAAAAATTGAACAATTGGATAAGTGGGTTGACATTTCTGCCATTACCTAATTAAGCATAATTAGTACTGTCTAACAATTGCCTGCGCAATTACATCCTACCCTCTCTAGACTCTATTTGTGGATGCTGTTAACCAAAATTTGTCGTAAAAGAAGTAATCTCTATTCATAACTGACAACTTACAATTACCTTGATGGATTACAACTACTATTATGCCTCCCAATCAAGTTGATTTGTGTTTGTGTCCATAATCTTTGGACAACAGTGGTGGAGGTAACCTAGGTTCATGATCTACATTCGAGTGATTAAGATTTTAGGACTAAATAATCTAAAACATTAAACTAATAACAAGAACATGTCTAAGCTGATAATATTAAGATAAATTTCTTATTGTTGTTGTTGTGCCTTTAATATCACTGTGATTAAACTTTATAAATCCTCTACATCCATTAAAACAGTAATGAGAGATAAGCAGATCTCTGGCTTTCAAGTTTCAATTTTTCTTTTAACTACATAAACAAAATCCTGAAATATCACTTACAATCCTCATATTACCAAAAACCAACACATGAGATTCATGATATAAAAAGACCAAATATTTTCACATTTATATATCTTTACTAGACAATTTTTTTCATAATTAATTACTGGCAGGAAGAACTTTCTTGACAATCTCATCACTAAGAGCAGCAATCTGAGAATCAAGACTCTTAATTGTCTCCTCTTTTTGATTCTCTAAACTAGCCAAAGCTTCTAGCAATTCAGCCTCAACTTTCTTCCTTCCTTCTGCAATCTTCTGTTCACTTCTTGCTGAGTCCTTTTCCTTCATCTTGTTCAATGCTGCCCTGATAGCTCAGCCTTGCAGCCTTCATAATTGGCAGCAGCTTGGTTCTTCCAGTTGCTTCACTTCAGTAATGTTGTCCCTTCACCTGCTCAATTCTCCTTCTGGCAGAAATCTTCTTTCATCCATGAATTTCCCTAATTGGGCTTGAATAAATCTTGTCTCAAAAAAACAAAGCAAACATGAGAAAGAGGAATTCAGCCATCATGGGGGGGGGAAAAAAATGGGGAGTGTCAAGTTGAAAGTCAAAAGGGAAAGCTTTTTCACTTTTCCTCTGCTAGTGAAGGTGGTGGCCATGGCCAAATGACTTGCAAAGACATGCTGAAATGGAACTTTGAGAGTTGATGGATTGGAGGGTTTCAAGGATTTGGGTGGAGCTGGGGCGAGGGTAGTTTGGAAGGGGATTTGGGTGAGGGAAAACGTTTGAATCTTGTAGAGATGGAGGGATGTGGCGTCTCTCCCTCCGCAATACTCTCCTAGCGCCTCATACGCTTATCCATGCCTCTTCTACCCTGTCCCTTTTTTTTGGAAGGACGCCATCTTATCCTTGCAGCCTCGGAGGGGTCTCTCGCTTGTCCGTCATTCTCCCTGCGGATTTCTTGTCCCTCTTGCTCCCGCTCCGTTCCTGATTTCCCTTCCGCTTCGGCTTGGGTTTTCATGCCGCCTTGTGGCGTATCAGCCCGTCTGGCTGGTGTTTCGGTCGGAGGGCTGCTCTGTGTCGTGTGCCAGTTTTGAGTGTGTGTGCTGAACATGGGGGTGTCACTCCTTCTGTTCGGCTGCCCGCGTCTTCTGTGTTGTCTTATGCCGTGTGCTCGGGGAGGGAGAAGGGAAAAGGAAAATCTTAGAAGCTAAGCTCCATCTAGGCACACAATAGAGGGGGCTGAGAGGATGGGTCACACGCACACCGCCCTCTGTGCTCGACCCGGGGTGTCCCGCGCGCGAGTTCGTGTCGCTGCGCAGCTGAGCGCGGCTGTCGTTCAGGCTCGTAGTCTTGGCCTCCCGGTCTTCTGCGGTGTGACTCGAGCGGGGTTCAGTGCCCCCGTCCCTGCTGTGAGTGCGCTAACTCGGCGGAGGCTGCGGCATATCTCGGGCTCTCCCCGCTGGTGGTCGCCAGAGGCACAACAAGGCAATGGTTGGGGACGTAGCCGGTGTGGGTTTATTCAACTGAGATACGGAAAGTCTTTGGGGAAAGATGACGCAAAAGGGAAGGCAGATACCCAGTTTGAACTGTGCTGGGGGTGGAACCGGGATGTAGTTATTTTTATGACTAACAGGGTAGTTTGTAACCTTGGGATGAGAGGTTAGTTAATTTGTGGTTTAGGTTATGGGGGGGAGGATCACGAGGCTTCGTAGATTTACAGGGCGGTACCTTCATTAAGCCCGTGTGTATGAGCATTTCCTCTGTTCCCTACAAATGAGGGTCCCTCGCCCCCTCCCACTGGTCCCGCTCTGCCCCCGCTATCGACTCATCGGGGGCCGCGGCCCGGCCGCCTCGGGCTCCGCGACGTGCTCCATCGAGCTACACAGCGGCACGTCAGGGCCGTAGAAGAGCTCGCGTCCCGAGCGGTGTGCCTGTGGCAGCCGCGTGCCCAGCTAAGCCCATTGCGGGCGTAACTTGGTCCATCCCTCCCCAATCGGGCCCTCCAAGACTGTCTGTGCTTCCTGGTGTCGCCAGTCGCGAACTTCCGCAGCGTGGTGCCTCGGATACAGCGCGCATCGGGAAGTAGAGGGTGTGCGCCCTTCCTCTTCTGGCGACTGGGCAAGGAAGGTGAGTGTGAGACTACTTTCACGAACCAATAGAGAGTAGTGGTCCCAGAGGTCATGTGGGGTTCTCTCTCCCACACTCCGCGAGGGTCACACATGTTACGGCTCTTGTTCAACCACGGTCGTTCTCCCCAGTCACTTTTCGAGGGAAATCTCCCGTGACTTGGAGTTGTGGCTCCTGGCCAGTTCTTCCCTTGTCTGCCGAGAACATAGTGTGGGGGGTTGCTCGTTTACAACAATCCCAGAGTTTTTTTTTATTGCCCACACCCCCATGGGTAAAGCAATGTTGCACCTACTTAGCATAATGACTGTCATCTGCAAATGAGGAAATGGAACAGATGATACAAATTACTAATTTTCTATCAACTAGAGGTGAATGCTTTCCATTCATGTGATCGCGATGCACTGCTCTTCTGTTTTATTCTGCTCTCTGGGTTTGCCAACTTGTATGGGAACCACCCTCTTAACAAATGAACCAACCTGGATTCACAATTAGCTACAACACACCTGTTGTCATTAAAATTAGTTTGATGGTTCTTTAATAAATCATCTTGATGGTGATTACCCTCCCGTTCACCTCTCTGAAGTCTGCTTCCACAGCCTTTGGGTCTGCAAAAATGCATTTACAAAGAGGATATTACCTAAACTGCTCTTACAAGTTACAGTGCGTCTATGCAAGACAAATTCATACATATAGTCAAACATTTCATAAATATATGCATTAAACTCTGCAACACTACGTCCATTCTTCCAATTCTTCTGCATTATCACACAAATTAAAGTAACACAGCCAGGTTTATATCAGTATGGTGATGAGCAGTATTGGAAAATATCGGCATAGAAACTATAAATGGAACATATATATGTCAATGTTCAGCATAGAAACTATAAATGGAAACACCTAGATGAACAAGATCCAACTTTTATAACCAAAAGTCCAACAACTAAGGCCTAGTGTTTGCATTATATGGAAGAATCAAGCATTGATAGCAAAGCAATAGCGTGAAGGGCAATATTAGAACAGATGAACGAACAATAATGACGAAGCCAGTATACAGAACTTACATGCTTGGTTTCATTTTCATGAGGGTCTCTCTCTGATCACGTTTTGACCAGATTGTAACTAATGGAGACATGCATCATAAAAGTGAGCTGCACATGCAAAAACATCAAGAATTAACGAGCTAAGGAAATGTTCAAACAGTTCCACTTGTGCTTCATAGAGGAAAATGTACATATCTCATTAGGTTGGAAGATATCCATATAAAATTTCCAAAAGAAAGTTCTAAAAACTTATAATAAACAGAGTTCTCTGCTTTGGCCCTGTAACGACCTGTTAGTTTATCCGTTTGAGCAACAGATTTTATTCTGGAAAAACTGGGCGAGGTGAAGGAGGCCCGACGGACCGTCACAAAGGCACGACGACCGTCGTGGATGTGTCTTTTCAAAACCCTTAGAAAATCTGAATTGGGGGTAACTGAAATCGCTCCTGAACGTCGTGACGGAGTGGAGACGGACCGTCGCAGGCGAGACGGCCCGGCCACAGGGCATACCACTGAATATTACTGCTCTGTTTGCAACAACGCGACGGACATCGCAGGACGGACCGCGCAGGTGCGACGGCCCGTCACGGTATACGCAATCCCAGTTCTGGTCCGGATTTCTTTCACGTTTTAAGGGACGTTTTTGTACTAATTCCTCGCTTTAAATTATAAGTTCGGGGTTAATGTTTAATAAATCTTAATTTCTTTGGGGGTTAAAAAGGTACCTTAAGTTATTAGTGGGTTTACTTAATTGCCATCTTTCATTCCTAAAATTATATATTAATTAGGGTAACAGAAAAAGTGGTTTTGAATAAGAAACTAGAAAGAACAAAGACAAGAAAGGAAAAGAGAGGAGAACGATTAGAGAGAGAGAGATACGAAGAATATAGCAAGTATTTTGAGAAGATAGCTGTTTATCACCTAATCTTCGGTGGAGGTAGGTTTTATGGTTTATGTTACGATATTCCGTAGTGGAACTCTATAGTGAACTATATGTGTTGATAATATTGTCCACCCTGCTATGTGCTTAAAGTGTGTATGCTTGCATTATTATGATTATCAAAATTTGTGATGAATTAACAAATGCATGATGAAGTATTAATCCCAAATCCTTGAAAGAACCCTAATTCACTTGATATATTATCAATGAGAAAATGATGATGCCTTTGTAATAAAAAGCTTTGATAAATTATATAATGAGAAATGATGAGGCTTAGTGTACAAGAAGCTTTGATGAATTAGGGGATCGTGTGCCACGTTCCCGGTACCTAGGGGTAGAATGAATATGAGGATCGGGTGCCACGTTCCGGTACCATGATAGAGAATGTATGAGGATGCGGAGTGTCAGTTCCCGACACCAGGATAGAATAGGATCGGTGCCACGTTCCGGTACCAAGGTATGAATATGAGATGGAGTGTCACTTCCGACACACCAGGATAGAATATGGATCGGGTGCCACGTCCGGTACCCCAGGATAGAATATATGATCGGAGTGCCCACCGTTCGACAACCCCAGGATAGATATGGAATGGTGCCACGTTCCGGGCACCATGATAAATAGATGATCGGATGTTCACGTACGACACCAGAGGAAGAAAGATAATGAATCTTGAAAGATAAGAATATACTCATCTAATGAACTTAATTCCCAAATAGTATGGTATTGAGGCTTGAGGCCTCATTGTTGAACTCGGTTGGGTAGTTATTGATGATTCAATGTTGTATTGCTACAAATGTTGAGAGTGTAAAGTTGATTTACAATTTAATTATTGATATATACTGTTCCCTATTTTGAGTTGGTGCCCGATGAACATCTACTCATACGTGTGGTTGTAACTGACCCCCTCTTGTCATGTTTTCCTCTTTGTTATTTGTTGTAATGCAAGCAAACGTTCAGTCAACTTCAACTCCACAGATCTAGCCAGTCTTCATTCAATCGAATTCAGGGTGCGCTAATGCGTCTAGCTTGGACGGGTCCTCCTTCTTCAAGTCTTTGATGCCTTGAACTTCCGCAGGCCTAGCTTAGCTGCTTTTTAGTTATTTTTGGTTCTTAACATTCCTATAGTATTTGAGATAGATGTTCTTGTGATGATGACCTTTTCCCAGATTTTGGGGTATAATAATAATCGTATTGAACTTGTTTTTTTCTTAATGAGTTTAAGCTTCCGCATTAATTTTTCTGTTGATATAATCTAAATGTGAAGGTTTAGAATGGGTTGGGTTCGCTTCACATAGGAGGGTAAATGTGGGTGTCAGTCGCGTCCCTGATTTGGGTCGTGACAAACTTGGTATCCAGAGCAGTTAGGTCGTTTGGGTCCATCACACAAGACAGTCTAGTAAGCGTCTTAAGGAACGGTAGGGGACCTTTATTTTTCCTTGAGAGGCTATAAGACTTTAGAAAATTTCACTCTTTCAGTCTTGCTTTCGTGCGACTACTTGAGTCCATGTGGTATCTGGGCGATACGATTGGTGAATCTGACATCTTACTCTATTTCGCGATGGTTATAACTAGAGCACCGACCGCACCAGCAGCAACAAGAAAGACAAGAAACCTCTGAAGGCCCCCGGCCAAGCCCACTGGGGCTGTAGCGCGTGAAAGCAAACGGCAAGGCCCGTGGGGAGGTCCTGGGAGGACGTCCTCTCGAAGGAAGAGGACAAGCACCTAGCCCATCTGATAGCAGGGCGGTGCTCTCCAACCTCCCGAGGAGGTGATAAGAGGGGGGAAGGAAGGGGAGAATGACGAAGGGCAGAATAGGAAATGCCACCCAACCTAACCCCATAGATGATCAACCAAGTACTTCTACTTCGCTTATCTTAGTGGGTTATCCGATCAGGTCAAGTCCACCTCCAGTGGTTTCTACAAACATACAACAAACCAACACCACACCTCCGTCCGGTTTCATAGGTACGACACGCGACTAACTATGGCTCACCCTGATGGCTCCCCCCATGGATGTCACATTGGGAATAGGACATTTCCACGTCTGACCTCTTGGGCCCTATTATTACAATGAATCTCATGAACTTTTCAGTAAGTTCTTGAAATTGAAACCTCCAGTCCTTTAAAGGCGCAGAATCAGAGGGATGCCTACGATTTTCTTGGTTGATTGTCATGAGCTACTACACAAGATGGGTATAGTAAGACGGTTTGGCGTTGAGTTTCGTAGCTATCAGTTTCAAGGGAACGCAAATGCGTGGTGGCGGTTCACATGTTGAAGTGTCCACCAACAGAGGCAACCACCTATGACTTTGAAACATTCTCTTACCCTGTTATGGATAGTATATCCCCAGGACTTTGAGAGATAGCAAAAGGGACGGTTCTTGAGTCTAGAGCAAGGGGAGGATGACATTACATTATGAGGCTAAATTTTCGCGCACTATCCAGATACGCCACCCAACTTTGTTTCAGTCCACAAGCCACGGATTCGCCGTTTTTGTGAAGGGGTTGAGGTCAGAATTTTCGGATTTTCATCCTTACAGGTACGGCGTTACGGCAACATCCTTCCCAACGAGGTGGTAGTAGCTTTGTGATAGAGGTGGAGGAGGTGAAGCCAGACTACTCACCACGACATCGAACATCGAAAAGGTTTCCGAGGGGAGGCGAGTTTAATGGTTTCTCACGCTAGGGACAGAGCTTCCGGAGGTACTCAGTTCGACCCAATTTCAGTCTTCACTACAAGACGGTAGTTGGGGGGCACCCATAACGGTCAACACTACTTTAACTACCCGAGGACCTATCATGAAACCCCAGATTTGTTAGGATTTGGGGAGGTTATGTGGGACACATCAGAGTAATTGTCCACACCCAGCTACAGAACCCACTAGCTAGAGGTAGAGGTGGTCCATGGTAAGAAGGTCCGTTCCTCTTTTCTGGAGGACGTGGTGTGGTCTAGGTAATGGTGGTCCATCACAACAACGGCAGAGGTGATGGGCAAATGAGCCACTACTACGCAAACATGGTAGGGGCAATGCAACAAACGATAGGGCCCATTGTTCGCTTTCCCTGGGAGATCCGAAGCGGAGCGTCTGATGCTGTTAGCACGTACTCTTTTTGGTTTTGTGATTGCATGGCATCTTGTATTATTTGACCCTGGCTCCACGTTTCATATGTATCTTCATCCAATTGCTAATGGTCTAAAATTGCATTGTGAATTACTGCAATGCCTATTCGTGGGTCTATACTACACCGGTTGGGTGGTCCTGTGGTAGTTTGAAAAGGTACATAGTCTTGTTTGGTGAACGTTGTGGGAGCAACACTTATGTAGATTTGGTTATTTTAGAAAGTGGGTGATTTGATGTATTCATTCTGGGTATGACTTGGCTTTCCTCCAAATTTTCGATCTTGGATTGTAATTCTAAAAACTGTGGACATGGCAGCCTGGGACACGATCCGTTAGTGTGGGAGGGTGACTACACTTCCAATCCGGTGGCGTATCATCTCATTTCTTCGTGGCTAAGAAAATGGTTAGTAAAGGGTGTTTAGCTTTCCTGGCACATCTCACGGATGAAACTACCCAGTACCTTCGATTGAGTCGGTTTCGGTGGTTCCGTGAGTTTTTCTTTGATGTATTCCCTACAGACCTTCCGGTAAATGCCACCCGTATAGGGATATTGACTTCTGTATCGATCTTGAACCGGGCACAAACGCCCCATTTCTTACCCCTTATAGAAGGCCCCCGCCGGCAGTTAAGATAATTAAAAGCCCAACTTCAGAGTTTGTTTGAGGCACGGGCTTCATTAGACCAAAGTGCAATCTCCTTGGGGTGCTCCGTTTTTTGGTTTGTAAAGAAGAAAATTGGGAGTTTTTTTTCGGATGTGTATAGACTCCCGCAGTTGAACCAGGTGACTATAAGAACAGTATCCTCTTCCCGTCGCATTGATGACCTTTTCGATCAGTTACAAGGTGTCTTGTGTCTTCTCTAGATTGACTTGAGAATCCGGTTTATCCCATCAATTGAAAAATTACAGCACGGATGTGCCCAAAGCCTCTTTTAGAACCAGGTATGGCACTACGAATTTTGTATGGATGTCCTTTTGGTCTTACGAATGCCCCTCCTGCTGCTTTCATCGAGCCTTGATGAACGTGATATTTTAAGCCGTATTTGGAGGACCTCTTTGGATCGTATTTATAGATGATATCGGGTAAAATATTCTAAAAGTAGAAGGTAACATGATGAGCATTGATAATTGTATGGAAACGTTGAGGGAGAAAAGCTTTATGCCAAGTTCTCTAAGTGCCAGTTTTGGGCTTATATGCAGTGGTCCCTTCTTGGGGACACGTGGTTCTTAAAGGATGGAGTAATGGTGGATCCTTTCTAAGCTCGAATTAGTGAAGAATTGGGAAGACCTACTAATGTGTCAGAGATAAGGAGCTTTGTTTGGGTTATCTATCTACTACCCGCCGATTTGTCCAAGGGATTCTCTTCTATTGCTTCCCAAACTGACGAACTTGACTAAGAGCAAAATGTCCATTTGTATGGCGGATGAGTGTTGAGGAAAGCTTTCAGAAGCCTCAAGACTCTGTTGACAAACGTCAAACCAATTCTCACCTTGGCCAGTGGAAGGTAGAACTTCATTGTTTATTGTGATGCCTCCTTATTCGGGTTTTTGGGTGGCATGCTAATGCAGAGAAGACGGATTGCTTATGCTCAAGACAATTAAAAAAGTGCATTAACGTAACTATCCAACCCATGACTTGGAAATTGGCCGCGGTAGGTTTGCATGAAGCATGGAGACACTTTTATATGGGGTTTAGTGTGGAGGTCTATACGGATTCATCGTAAGTCCTACAGTTATTCTTCACTCAGAGAGATTTTGAATTTGAGACAGAGGAGAATGATGGAACTACTGAAGGACTACGACATCACTCATTTTTGTATCATCCGGGGAAGGCGGAATGTTGTGGCAGATGCCCTTTTGAGTAGAAAGGCGGGAAAGCATGGGAAGTCTAGCTCATTTGCAAGCCTCTATACGCCCATTGGCTAGAGAGGTTCAGACTCGGCTAACTACTTTATGAGGTTGGAAATAAAATGAGAAGGGAGGATTGTTGGCTAGTGTGGAGTCCAAAGATCTTCTTTTCTTGACAATATAAAGGGAAAACCATCTTTGATGATGAAACTAAGGCGAATCCGAGATAAAATTTTGCGAGGAGAGGCTAAAAGAAGAACAATCGACCGAGGAAGGTGGTTTGAGGATTAAGGGAAAGGGTAAAATGTTGTACCCGCTGATGATTGATCAACATATTCTGGCAGAAGCTCATAGTTCAAGGTTATTCTATTAACATCCGTTGCAACCAAGATGTATCGCGCCTAAAACAAAACCAACCACTTTTGGTGGAGAGAATGAAGCGCATATTGTTTGACTTCATGCCAAGTGTCCAAAACTGCCAACAATGAAATATGAACACCAACGGCCCGAGGAACACTTCAACAGAATGCCCATTCCGGATTGGAAGTGGGAGAAATTGCAATGGACTTTGTGGTTGGTCCCCCTTCCAACGCATTGGGCTCAAGTTCGACTCCATTTTGGGTGATTGTGAACAGATTAACTAAGTCTGCTCATTTCATTCCGGTTAAGGGACGTACAATTGCAGAGAAGTGTAGCCAAAAGTTACATCTCAGACGTTGTTTCGATTGCTGGAGTTCCCTGTCCATCATAATCAGATAGAGGTACGCAAGTTTACTACTTCTAAGTTTTGGAAACCCGATTGCATGCAGAATTGGGTACTAGGGTTGGACCTAGTAGCGTTCCATCCTCAGACCGTGGACAGTCTGACGAACGATTCAGTGTTGAGGAATGCTTCGCGCAATGCGTGAATAGAGTTTTGGTGGCCATTGGATACAGCTTCTTACCTTTGGCACCAGAGTTTTCGTACAATAATAGCTACACTCCATGATTGAATATGGCTCCATTTGAAGCATTGTATTTGGAGGAGTGCAAGATCTCCCATTGGTGCTGGTTTGATGCATTCGAGGTTGACCTTGGGTACCGATCTTTTGAGGGATTCGTTAGAAAAGGTGAAGGGCATTCAAAAAACCTTCTAGCGGACCTGTTCTCGCTCTGCGCCTCCTCTGAGCGCGGCTGGACCCGGTGCGCAACTGGCTACGCGGCGGTCTGCCAAGCTGGGCGCTGTGATCCCCTCCCTACTTCTCTCTCGTGTCTCTTCCCTTCTCGGTCTCCAACATGGTTCTTTTGCCCTTTCCCTGTACGTTCCTGTCCTTTCATCTTTACCTCCCTCTTCTCTCTTTTTGCTGTCCTTGACCTCTCAGCTATGCACGGTGTCTGTTTTTTTTTTCATCTGTGATCCTCAACTTTTCCGCTCCATATCCTCCTCTTGCTTTCTTTTTCCCACCCTCCCTCACTCACTCACTTCCCTTTTGTTTTACCAGTTCTTCTGCTGGCCCCGGTTTGGCTCTCTCCTTTTCCTCTGCCTTATTGTCTCCTTGCTTCTTGCTACCCTAGTCCCTCTCTTTATGTCCCTACCCTCTCCCTCCTTTTTAGCTAGATTTATTTCTCATCAAATTACTACTACCCTTTCTTATGCCAGATCGTAAGGTTAAGATCTTTGAGTTCATTTGGTGAAGGTTGTGAACAAGGTCTTGTTTGAAGGTTTTCAGCACCCTCGAAATGGGTGATGCGGTTTGGCAAAAGAGGTAAGCTAGAGTCCAGTGTTATATTTGGACCCAGTTGAGGTACAACGCGAATAGGGGAGGTGGCTTTGAATTAGCCTTGCCCCCCATGGCTGTTCCTGGCTAGTGCAATCCTGTATTTGCATGGTGTCCATGTTTAAAAGAATTTCCCATGGGGATGGGAATTACATTTATCCGTTGGATTTCATTTTGCTGTTGAATGAGAATTTGCTGTATGAGGATGACCAGTTGCGATTTTTAGATAGAGAAGTTCCAAGATTTATGAGGATCTCAAAGGGCGATTTTGGCATCTATCAAAGGTTGCATGGAAGCAATCGACCCGTTGAAGAAAGAGCCCATACGGTTGGGGAGAAGAGGCAGATTGCAGAAAGATAACCCCAACAGCCTCTATTTAACAGATGTTTCAGGTAACATTCCTTTTCGCCCTTTGTCTGTTCCCTTCTTGTGATCGTTCGTGGGAAAAACGATACGTGGTGGGTTAAATTTGGTACTATTGTAACGACCTGTTTTTGATCGTTTTTGAGACAAGTATTTTTATTCTGGAAAAACTGGCAAGAGGTGAAGAGGCCACGACGGACCGTCACATCAGCCACAACCAGTAGCCCAGGCCCGACGGACCGTCCGTGGATGTGTCCCTTTTCAAAACACTTATAAATCTGAAATTTGGTGGTACCCCCTTTGACAAAAATCGACCTCTCGTGAACGTCGTGACGGAGTACGGGCACAAGACTGACCTGTCGGCAGGCGCCGAGCGGCACTCCAGATACGAGTCAACAAATGAGTCAACGATGGCCCACCTCCACTGAAGATTGACTCTTCTTTGGGTTTATGTCAACGCGACGACAAGCAGGACGGACCTGTTTGCGCTATGTTGCGACGGCCCGTGTCACGGGAGTTACTCAATCCCAGTTCGGGTCCCGGATTTCTTTAATCAACTTTTTAAGGTGGACGTTTTTTGATCCCTATCCCCTGCCTTTAATTATAAAGTTAGGGCGTTAATGTAATAACTCTAATTTTCTTGGGGCGTTAAAAGTAGGTACACCTATAAGGTTATTAGTGGGGTTTTATTATTGTCATCTTGTTCATTCTTAATTATTACCATTAATTAGGGGGTAAAAGTGCCCTTCTCTTTTCCTCTTTTTCCAAGAAGGGTTTGAATAAGAAAGAATAGAGAATGAACAAAGAACAGACACGGGAAAGAGAGCGAGAACGCAGGGATACGAATGTGTTAGGTTCTCAGCCTACAGAGACGAAGAAGGAATAGCCAAGGATTTTTGAAACAGATATCTGTGTTGTGATTCATACATCTTTGTGGATTAGGTTATGGTTGTATGTTACGATTTCGTAGTGAACTCTTAATATGTGAATATTATGTGTGTGATAATATTGTGAAACCCTGCTCATTTGCCCGTAATGTTTTTGTATGGCTTTCCATTGATTAAATGATAGTCAACTCCAAAATTCGTTTTGAGTGAGGAACCTTAACGAAATGCAAGTGATGAACGTTATTGAATCGCAAATCTTGAAAGAACCCTAATTTCACTTGAATAGTCAATAATGAGAATGATGATGCCTTAGTATAAAAGAACTCACTCTCTACAAATAATTTTATACATGAGAATGATGCTTTCTGGCCTATATTGCAAGAAGTGCCTGGGTCTCATTTGATCATGAATCTAGGCCGCTCGAGTTCCCCCGGCCGTTGCCTTCCAACGGTTTTGTCCGGTGTTTATCCCCCTTTCACGCGCGTGTAGAATATATGAGGATCGTTGGGTGCCACGTTGTGTCCGTAGTCCCCAGATAAGAATGGAAATGAGGATCCGTTCCTAGTCGTCACGTTTCCGACAATCATAGGATAGAAATATGGATCGGCGGTGCCACGGTTTGGGGCCTGTACCAGGATCAGAAGTATGTAGTGCGATCCGGAGGTTCACGTTCCCCGACATACCCCAGGATATATATAGGGAGTTGTTGTTGCCACTTTCCGCGGTCCCTCCCCAGGATAGGATATGAGGATCGTAGTGTTTCACCTTTCCTCGACAATTGTCCGTTCCATCGTGGACTTAAGAATTATGGATCCGGTGTTGCCAGTTCCTGCACTCATCCCGTTTGTGATCAGTGTATAGAGAACCTAGGGAGGATCGTAGTGTCACTTACCGACATCACGCTAGACACTGTTATTCAGAAAGATAATGAAATCTTGAAATATAATGAGATCACTCATTGTTTTTTTGATTTACATCCTGATCCGTTCTGTTTACCGTCTGATTAAGTCCATGATATTCGTTTATGATCTATTTTTACCTTCATCGTTTGTCGTTGTCTCCGCTACAATGTTGAGTATTGTATTATTTAACACTTCTTATTGATATATACTGTTCCCATTTTGAGTTGGCCGATGATAATCTACTCAGTACGTGTTGGTTGTAACTGCCCCCTACTTTCATGTTTTTCCCTCTTTGTTATTTGTGTAATGCAGCAACGTTTCATCAACTTCAACTCAACAGCAATCTAGCCAGTCTTTCACTTTCATCGAAATTCAGGGTGAGCTAATGCCGTCAGCTTGGAACCTGGTCTCTCTTCAAGTCTTGATGCTTGGAAACTTCCGGCATGGACTAGCTAGCTTTTTAAGTTATTTTGTTCTTAGACTTCCTTTAAGTATTGAGATAGATGTTCTTTTGTATGATGCTTCCCAGATTTTTGGGGATAATAAATAATAGTATTTGACTTTTTTATTTTTATTAATGAGTTTTAAGTCTTCCTCGCATTATTTTCTGTTGATATATCTTGAAATGTTAAGGTTTAGATGGGTTGGTTCGCTCACATAGGAGGGTAAATGTGGGTGCCAGTCGCGTCCCTGATTTGGGTCGTGACAGGCCCATATTCAGCTCTTAACTTGTAAGTGATAATCTGTTGCCTTTTGGTTTGGTAGAATCATATGAACCAGAATTCTCTGGAGCCTTAGTAATTGAACCTGCTTTTACATGTCTCTCATCAGACCATATGCACCGCTTTTTAGTTTCCAATCAAATACTCCTACATCGAAACAATAAAAATGCAAATCGGAACAATAAGAGCCAAACTTCAGACTTATAAGCTCCATCTGTACCAGTCCACACACATTCAACTGCAAAATGACATAATCCTGATTCATCTAAGAAAAACAAGTTTCTTCAAAGCCTGGACATAAGATGGACTGGAAACTATTGGAATGTGGTTTCTAATCTAATAATCTCTTTTTACAGATTGCATATTTCAGTGCATTAGCAACAAGCAACATCAGCAAACCATATAAAGATTAGATAAAAGAAAACTTTCCAAAACAATACAATAAATTGAGAAGAAACCTTATCACCATCCTTGATCCAATAGGTTCCTAACAAATTAATATCAGTAAGTAGCTTCTGCCCATCATAGCCCAAGCAACAATGTCCCCGTATATGTCACCTGCAAGAGCATCACAACAACAACAAAGAAAAAAACCAACATAACAACATGATTACAAGACAAACCCCTCACAATATCTCATCATATAGATGAGACTTTCGTGTGTTGTTACATACAGTCAGACTGTCTCCACGTCCTCGCCTTAGTCTTTCGTTCCGCTCTCCTATTCCTCTTTGTGCACGCTATGTATATGCGACACTTATCCTGATATTATGAACAATCATTATTAAAAGCTATCTTTGTTTGCGTATTTCTCTAATCATACTCAATCCACCTTTCTCGGTACAGCGCTTAATTACATTGGTGTAACGAAGCATTCCATCCAACACTCATTCTTCCTTGTTAAACCTCTTCAACATCCCCCAAGAAATACGCACTGACATTTACAACGATCACATCACTTACTTCCAGAAACTTTAATTTATCTGCCACACACGAACTAGGGACCTTTTCCTTTGTCCAGATCCCCACACTCCAAGGTGGCACAGTTTCCCATTTNGGGGTTTGGATGGGAACCACCCTCTTAACAAATGAACCAACCTGGATTCACAATTAGCTACAACACACCTGTTGTCATTAAATTAGTTTGATGGTTCTTTAATAAATCATCTGATGGTGATTACCCTCCCGTTCACTCTTCTGAAGTCTGCTTCCACAGCCTTTGGGTCGCAAAAATGCATTTACAAAGAGGATATTACCTAAATGCTCTTACAAGTTACAGTGCGTCTATGCAAGACAAATTCATACAATAGTCAAACATTTCATAAAATATATGCATTAAACTCTGCCAACACTACGTCCATCTTTCCAATTCTCTGCATTATCAAACCAAATTAAAGTAACACAGCCAGGTTTATATCAGTATGGTGATGAGCGAGTATTGGAAAATATCGCATAGAAACTATAAATGGAACATATATTGTCAATGTCAGCATAGAAACTATAAATGGAAAAACCTAGATGAACAAGATCCAACTTTTATAACCAAAGTCCAACAAACTAAGGCCTAGTGTTTGCATTATATGGAAGAATCAAGCATGATAGCAAAGCAATAGCGTGAAGGGCAATATAGAACAGATGAACGAAAAATAATGGAGAAGGCAGTATACAGAACTTACATGCTTGGTTTCATTTCATGAGGGTCCTCTCTTGATCACGTTTTGACCAGATTGTAACTAATGGAGAACATGCATCATAAAGTGAGCTGCACATGCAAAAACATCAAGAATTAACGAGCTAAGGAAATGTTTCAAACAGTTCCACTTGTGCTTCATAGAGGAAAAATGTACATATCTCATTAGGTTGGAAGATATCCATATAAAATTTCCAAAAGAAAGTTCTAAAAACTTATAATAACAGCGTCTCTGCTTTGGCCCTGTAAGAACGACCTGTTTAGTCGTTTTGAGCAACAGGTTTATTCTGGAAAAACTGGCAGAGGTGAAGGATGGCCACGACGGACCGTCACAGGCCACGACGGACCGTCGGAGTGGTCTTTTCAAAACACTTAGAAAATCTGAAATTGTGGGTACTGAAATCGACTCTCTGAACGTCGTGACGAGTGGCAGGACGGACCGTCGCAGGCGCGACGGCCCGTCCACAGGGCCATCCCTGAAGATTGACTCTCTGTTGACACGCGACGGACAGCAGGACGGACCGTCGCAGGTGCGACGGCCCGTCACGGATACGCAATCCCAGTTCGGGTCGGATTTCTTTACACGTTTTAAGGGACGTTTTTGACTATTCCTGCTTTAATTATAAAGTTAGAGGGTTAATGTTAATAAATCTAATTTCTTGGGGGTTAAAAAAGGTAACCTTAAGTTAATAGTGGGTTATTATTGCCATCTTTCATTCTTAATTATAATTAATTAGGGTAAAAGAAAGAGGGTTTTGAATAAGAAAATAGAAAGAACAAAGACAGAAAGGAAAAGAGAGGAGAACGAGTAGTAGAGAGAGAGAGAGACGAAGAAGATAGCAAGGATTTTGAGAAGATAGCTGTTGTCACTATCTTCGGTGGAGGTAGGTATGGTTTATGTTACGATATTCGTAGTGAACTCTTAATAGTGAATTTATGTGTTGATAATATTGTAACCCGGCTATGTGCTTAAGTGTATGCTTGCAGTTAGATTATAAAATTGTGATGAATTAACAAATGCATGATGAAGTTATTGAATCCCAAATCTTGAAAGAACCCTAATTCACTTGATATATATATAAGAGAATGATGATGCCTTAGTATAAGAAAGATTGATAAATTATATATGGAAGATGATGCCTGTGTAAAAGAAGGCTTGATGAATTAGGGGATCGGGTGCCACGTTCCGGTACCAGGGTAGAATGAATATGAGGATCGGGTGCCACGTTCCGGTACCAGGATAGAATGAATATGAGGATCGGAGTGTCACGTTCCGACACCAGGATAGAATAGGATCGGTGCCACGTTCCGGTACCAGGATAGATATGGGTGGATCGGGTGGCTGCGATTAGATCGATGTCACTTCCGACACCAGGATAGAAATGGATCGGTGAGTGTCCTAGTTACGAGACAGAATTAGGATCGTGTCACGTTCCGACACCAGGAAGAATATGGATCGGGTGCCACGTTCGGCACCAGGTAGAAATAGAGGATCGGAGTCACGTACCGACACAAGAGGAAGAAAGATAATGAATCTTGAAAGATAATGAATATACTCAATCTAATGAACTTAATTCCCAAATAAGTATGGTATTGAGGCTTGAGTCCTCATGTGTGAACTCGGTTGTAGTTATTGATGAATTCATGTTGTTATTGCTACATGTTGAGTATTGTAGTTGATTTACAATTATTATTGATATATACTGTTCCCTTTTTGAGTTGGCCGATGATATCTACTCAGTACGTGTGGTTGTACTGACCCCCTACTTTCATGTTTTCCTCTTTGTTATTTGTGTAATGCAGCAAACGTTCAGTCAACTTCAACTCAACAGCAGATCTAGCCAGTCTTCACTTCATCGGAAATTCAGGGTGAGCTAATGCGTCTAGCTTGGACGGGTCTCCTTCTTCAAGTCTGATGCCTTGAACTTCCGGCATGGACTAGCTAGCTTTTTAGTTATTTTGTTCTAGACATTCCTAGTTAAGTAATTTGAGATAGTTGTTCTTGTGATGATGACTTCCAGATTTTGGGGATAATAATAATAGTATTGAATTGTTTTTTAGTTAATGAGTTTAAGTCTTCCGCATTATTTTCTGTTGATATATCTTGAAATGTTAAGGTTTAGATGGGTTGGTTCGCTCACAAGGAGGGTAATGGGGTGTCAGTCGCGTCCCTGATTTGGGTCGTGACAAACTTGGTATCAGAGCATTAGGTTCGTTGGTTCTCATCACACAAGAACAGGTCTAGTAGAGTCTTAAGGAACGGTAGGGGGACGCCTACTTTTCCTTAGAGGACTATAGACTTTAGGAAATTCACTCTTTATTCTTCTTTCGTGCTACTACTTGGTCCAATTGGTATCTGGGCGATACGAATTTTGTATTGACCATTTCACTCTATTTCGCAGATGGTTAGAACTAGAGCAACGACCGCACAAGCCAGCAACAACGGAAAGACAAGAAACGACTGAGCCAGCCACTGGGGTGTTGCTCGAGGAAGAGCAACGGCAGAGGCGTGGGAGAGGTGTGGGAGGACGTCCTCTAGAGGAAGAGGACAAGCACCTAGCCCATCTGATACTAGGGCGGGTGACTCCTCCACCGACCGAGGAGGGTGATAAGAGAGGGGGAGGAAGGGGAGAATGAACAAGGGCAGAATGAGGAAATGCCACCCCAACCTCACCCCGAGATGATAACCAAGTACTCGCTATTATCTTAGTGGGTTATCCGATCAGGGTCAGGCACCTCCAGTGGTTTCTACACAACACCTCCGGTTTCAGAGGTACGACATGCGACTACTAGGCTCCCGCATGGATGCATCATTGGGAATAGGCACATTTCCACGTCTGACTACTGGGCCTATTATGACAAATGATCAGCATGAACTTTTCAGTAAGTCTTGAAATTGAAACCTCCAGTCTTTAAGGGCGCAGAATCAGAGATGCCTACGATTTTCTGTGGTTGATTGTCATGAGCTACTACACAAGATGGGTATAGGAAACGGTTTGGCGTTGGAGTTCGTGAGCTATCAGTTTCAAGGGAACGCCAAAATGTCGGTGGCGGTCACATGTTGAGTGTCAACCAACAGAGGCACCACCTATGACTTGGGAATCATTCTCTACCCTGTTTATGGAGAAGTATATCCAAGGACTTTGAGAGATAGAAAAAGGGACGAGTTCTTGAGTCTAGAGCAAGGGAGGATGACAGTTAACGCGTATTATGAGGCTAAATTTCGGCGCACTATCCAGATACGCCACCCAATTTGTTTCAGTCCACAAGAACGGATTCGCCGTTTTGTGAAGGGGTTGAGGTCAGAATTGCGGATTTCAGCCTTACAGGTAGCGGCTACGGCAACATCCTTCCAAGAGGTGGTAGACTTTGTGATAGAGGTGGAAGGAGTGTGAAGCCAGACGACTTCACCACGACATCGACATCGAAAAGGTTTCGAAGGGGAGGCGGTTTAATGGTTCTCACTCTAGAGGACAGAGCTCCGGAGGTACTCAAGTCGACCAATTCAGTCTTCACTACAGACTGTAGTTGGGGGTCCACCTCATAACGGTCAACACTACTCCGAGAGAGGACCTATGCATGAACCCCGAGAGTGTTATGGATGTGGGGAGGTTGGACACATCAAGGATATTGTCCAAACCAGAGTTACAGAACCCCACTAGCTAGAGGTAGAGGTGGTCATGGTAGAGCCGCTTTTCTGGAGGACGTGGTGGTCGAGGTAATGGTGGTCATCACAACGGCAGAGGTGTGGGCCAAAATGGAGCCACTACTACGCAACATGGTAGGGGCAATGGCAGACAAACGTAGGGGCCCATTGTTACGTTTCCCTGGGAGATCTGAAGCGGAGGCGTCTGATGCTGTTATCACAGGTATCTTTGGTTTGTGATTGCATGGCATCTTGATTATTTGACCCTGGCTCCACGTTTTCATATGTATTTCATCATTTGCTAATGGTCTAAAATTGCATTGTGAATTACTTGACATGCCATTCGTGTTTCTACACACGGTGGGTGAGTCTGTGGTAGTTGAAAGGTACATAGTCTGTTTGGTGAACTTGTGGGGAGCAACACTTAGTAGATTTGGTTATTTTAGAAATGGGTGACTTTGATGTAATTCTGGGTATGACTTGGCTTTCTCCAAATTTTGCGATCTTGGATGTAATGCTAAAACGTGACATTGGCCAAGCCTGGGAACAGATCCGTTAGTGTGGGGAGGGTGACTACACTTCCAATCCGGTGGTATCATCTCATTTCTTCGTGCTAAGAAAATGGTTAGTAAAGGGTGTTTAGCTTTCCTGGCACATCTCAAGGATGACACTACCCAAGTACCTTCGATTGAGTCGGTTTCGGTGGTCCGTGAGTTTCTTGATGTATTTCCTACAGATCTTCCTGGTATGCCACCCGATAGGGATATTGACTTTGTATCGATCTTGAACCGGGCACACGCCCCATTCTATACCCCTTATAGAATGGCCCCCGCGGAGTAGAGAATTAAAAGCCCAACTTCAAGAGTTGTTGAGCAAAGGCTTCATTAGACCAAGTGCATCTCCTTGGGGTGCTCGGTTTTGTTTTGTAAGAAGAAAGATGGGAGTTTTCGGATGTGTATAGACTACCGGCAGTTGAACAAGGTGACTATAAAGAACAAGTATCCTCTTCCTCGCATTGATGACTGTTCGATCAGTTACAAGGTGCTTGTGTCTTCTCTAAGATTGACTTGAGATCGGTTATCATCAATTGAAAATACGAGCAACGGATGTGCAAAGACTGCTTTTAGAACCAGGTATGGGCACTACGAATTTGTAGTGATGTCTTTTGGTCTTACGAATGCCCCTGCTGCGTTCATGGCTTGATGAACGGGATATTTAAGCCGTATTTGGCCTCTTTGTGACGTATTTATAGATTGATATACTGGTATATTCTAAAAGAAGAAGGAACTGAGGAGCATTTGAGAATTGTATTGGAAACGTTGAGGGAGAAAAGCTTTATGCCAAGTCTTTAAGTGCGAGTTTTGGCTAGATGCAGTGTCCTTCTTGGGGCACGTGGTTTCTAAGGATGGAGTAATGGTGGATCCTTCTAAGATCGAAGTAGTGAAGAATTGGGTAAGACCTACTAATGTGTCAGAGATAAGGAGCTTGTTGGGTTAGCTAGCTACTACCGCCGATTTGTCAAGGGATTCTCTTCTATTGCTTCCCAACGACGAACTTGACTAAGCAAAAATGTTCCATTTGTATGGTCGGATGAGTGTGAGGAAAGCTTTCAGAAGCTCAAGACTCTGTTGACAACGCACCAATTCTCACCTTGCCAGTGGAAGGTAAGAACTTCATTGTTTATTTGATGCCTCCTATTCGGGTTTGGGTGCAGTGCTAATGCAAGAGAAGAACGTGATGCTTATGCTCAAGACAATTAAAAGTGCATGAACGTAACTATCCAACCCATGACTTGGAATTGGCGGGGTAGTGTTTGCATTGAAGCAATGGAGACACTATTTATATGGGGTTAAGTGTGAGGTCTATACGGATCATCGTAGTTCACAGTATGTCTTCACTCAGAGAGATTTGAATTTGGACAGAGGAGATGGATGGAACTACTGAAGGACTACGACATCACTATTGTATCATCCGGGGAAGGCGAATGTGTGGCAGATGCCTTGAGTAGAAAGGCGGGAAGCATGGGAAGTCTAGCTCATTTGCAAGCCTCTAGACGCCATTGGCTAGAGAGGTTCAGACTTGGCTAACGACTTGATGAGGTTGGAAATAAATGAGAAGGGAGGATTTTTGGCTAGTGTGGAGTCAAGATCTTCTTTTCTTGACAAGATAAAGGGAAAACAGTTTGATGATGAGAAACTAAGGCGAATCGAGATAAAGTGTTGCGAGGAGAGGCTAAAGAAGCAACAATCGACGAGGAAGGTGTGTGTGAGGATTAAGGAAGGGTATGTGTACCCGCATTGATGATTGATCAACACTATTCTGGCAGAAGCTCATAGTTCAAGGTATTTTATACATCCGGGTGCAACCAAGATGTATCGCGACTAAAACAACACTTTTGGTGGAGTAGAATGAAGCGCATATTGTTGACTTCATGCCAAGTGTCCAAAACTGTCACAAGTGAAATATGAACACCAAAGGCCCGAGGAACACTTCAAAGAATGCCATTCGGAGTGGAAGTGGAGAGAATTGCAATGGACTTGTGGTTGGTCTTCCAAAGACATTGGGCAGTTCGACTCCATTTGGGTGATTGTGGACAGATTAACTAAGTCTGCTCATTCATTCCGGTTAAGGGACTTACAATGCAGAGAAGTTAGCCAAAATTTACATCTCAGAAGTTGTTCGATTGCATGGGTTCCACTGTCCATCATATCAGATAGAGGTACGCAGTTTACTTCTAAGTTTTGGAAAACATTGCATGCAGAATTGGGTACTAGGTTGGACCTTAGTACTGGTTCCATCCTCAGACCGATGGACAGTTCTGAGCGAACGATTTTAAGTGTTGGAGGATATGCTTCGCGCCTGCGTGATAGAGTTTGGTGGCCATTGGGATAGCTTCTTACCTTTGGCAGAGTTTTCGTACCTAATAGCTATCATCCAGTATTGATATGGCTCCATTTGAAGCATTGTATGGGAGGAGTGCAGATCTCCCATTGGCTGGTTTGATGCATTAGAGTTAGAACTTGGGGTACCGATCTTTTGAGGGATTCGTTAGAAAAGGTGAAGGGCATTCAAGAAAAGCTTCTAGCGGCGCAAAGTAGACAAAAGGGAGTATGCAGATCGGAAGGTTAGAGACTTGGAGTTCATGGAAGGTGAACAAGTCTTGTTGAAGGTTTCACCCATGAAAGGGGATGGGTGATGCGGTTTGGCAAAAGAGGTAAGCTAAGTCCAAGGTATATTGGACCATTTGAGGTACTAAAGCGAATATAGGGAGGTGGCTTATGAATTAGCCTTGCCCCCAGGGCTGCCGGAGTGCATCCGTATTTCATGTGTCCATGTTGAAAAGATACCATGGGGATGGAAAAACATTATCGTTGGGATTTAGTTTTGCTTGATGGAATTGTCTTATGAGGAGGAACCAGTTGCTATTTTAGATAGAGAAGTTCGCAAGTTGAGGTCAAGGGAGATTGCATCTATCAAAGTTCAATGGAAGAATCGACCCGTTGAAGAAGCCACTTGGGAGAAGGAGGCAGATATGCGAGAAAGATACCCACATCTATTTACAGATTCAGGATTTCCTTTGCCCTTGTTTTCTTCTTGTGATCGTTCGGGGACGAACGATGGGTAAATTGGTATCTATTGTAACGACCGTTTTAGTCGTTTTGAGCAACAGATTTTTATCTGGAAAAACTGGCAAGGTGCAAGGTGAAGGAGGCCACGACGGACCGCACAGGCACGACGGACCGTCGTGGATGTGTCTTTTCAAAACACTTAGAAAAAATTGAAATTGGGTACTGAAAATCGACTCTCGAAAGTCGTGACGGAGTGGCAGGACGGACCGTCGCAGGCGGACGGCCCGTCACAGGCATCCACTGAAGATTGACTCTCTGTTGCACGCGACGGACAGCGGACGGACCGTCGCAGGTGCGACGGCCCGTCACGGGATACGCAATCCCATCGGGTCGGATTTCTTTACACGTTTTAAGGGACGTTTTTGACTATCCTGCTTTAATTATAAAGTTAGAGGGTTAATGTTATAAATCTAATTTCTTGGGGGTTAAAAGAGGTAACCTTAAGTTAATTAGTGGGTTATTATTGTCATCTTTCATTTTAATTATATATTAATTAGGGTAAAAGAAAGAGGGTTTGAATAAGAAAAATAGAAAGAACAAAGACAGAAAGGAAAGAGAGGAGAACGAGTAGAGAGAGAGAGAGACGAAGAAGATAGCAAGGATTTTGAAAAGATAGCTTGTTGATCACTAATCTTCGGTGGAGGTAGGTTATGGTTTATGTTACGATATTCGTAGTGAAATCTATATGATGAATATTATGTGTTGATAATATTGTAAACCCTGCTATGTGCTTAAGTTGTATGCTTGCATGATTATGATTATAAAATTGTGATGAATTAACAAATGCATGATGAGTTATGGATCCCAAATCTTGAAAGAACCCTAATTCACTTGATAATTTATATGGAATGATGATGCCTTAGTATAAAAGAAGGCTTGATAAATTATATAATGAGAATGATGATGCCTTAGTGTAAAAGAAGGCTTGATGAATTAGGGGATCGGGTGCCACGTTCCGGTACCAGGGTAGTAGTAGAATGAATATGAGGATCGAGTGCCACGTTTCCGTGGTACCAGGATAGAATGAATATGAGGATCGGAGTGTCACGTTCGACACCAGGATAGAATATGGATCGGGTGCCACGTTCCGGTACCAGGATAGAATATGAGGATCGGAGTGTCACGTTCCGACACCAGGATAGAATATGGATCGGGTGCCACGTTCCGGTACCAGGATAGAATATGAGGGTCGGAGTGTCACGTTCCGACCACAGGATAGAATATGGATCGGGTTCCACGTTCCGGCACCAGGATAGAAATAGAGGATCGGAGTGTCACGTCAGACACAAGAGGAAGAAAGATAATGAATCTTGAAAGATAATGAATCCTCATGTGTGAACTGGTTGTAGGTATTGAGAATTCATGTTGTTATTGCTACATGTTGAGTATTGTGTTGATTTACATTATTATTGATATTACTGTTCCCTATTTTGAGTTGGCCGATGAATCTACTCAGTACGTGTGGTTGTACTGACCCCTACTTTCATGTTTTCCTCTTTGTTATTTGTGTAATGCAGCAAACGTCAGTCAACTTCAACTCAACAGCAGATCTAGCCAGTCTCACTTCATCGGAAATTCAGGGTGAGCTAATGCGTCTAGCTTGGACTGGGTCTCTTCTTCAAGTCTTGATGCCTTGAACTTCCGGCATGGACTAGCTAGCTTTTTAGTTTATTTGTTTCTTAGACATTCCTAGTTAAGTAATTTGAGATAGATGTTCTTGTGATGATGACTTCCAGATTTTGGGGATAATAATAATAGTATTGAATTGTTTTTATTAATGAGTTTTAAGTCTTCCGCATTATTTTGTTGATATATCTTGAAATGTAAGGTTAGATGGGTTGGTTCGCTCACATAGGAGGGTAAATGTGGGGTGCCAGTCGCGTCCCTGATTGGGTGTGACAGGCCATATTCAGCTCTTAACTGTAAGTGATAATCTGTTGCCTTTTGGTTTGGTAGAATCATATGAACCAGAATTCTCTGGGCCTTAGTAATTGAACCTGCTTTTACATGTCTCTCATCAGACCATATGCACCGCTTTTTAGTTTCCAATCAAATACTCCTACATCGAAACAATAAAAATGCAAATCGGAACAATAAGAGCCAAACTTCAGACTTATAAGCTCATCTGTACCAGTCCACACACATTCAACTGCAAAATGACATAATCCTGATTCATCTAAGAAAAACAAGTTTCTTCTTAAAGCCTGGACATAAGATGGACTGGAAACTATTGGAATGTGGTTTCTAATCTAATAATCTCTTTTCAGATTGCATATTTCAGTGCATAGCAACAAGCAACATCAGCAAACCAATAAAGATTAGATAAAGAAAAAACTTTCCAAAACAATACAATAAATTGAGAAGAAACCTTATCACCATCCTTGATCAATAGGTTCCTAACAATTAATATCAGTGTAGTAGCTTCTGCCCATCATAGCCCAAGCAACAATGGTCCCGTATATGTCACCTGCAAGAGCATCACAACAACAACAAAGAAAAAAACCAACATAACAACATGATTACACCAAATCTCATCATATAAATGAGACTTTTCGTGGTTACATAACAATGGATTTGATGATATGATATAATGAACAATCAAAATAAACATTTGTATTTAAACTAACAACACGGTACAATATTACATGTAAGAAGCATCCATCCAAACAAGCTGTTAACTCTTACCAATCCCAAGAAAAAGACATTACAACTTTTCAGAATTAGTTACTGACAGGAAGGACTTTCTTGACAATCTCATCACTAAGGGCAGCAATCTGAGAATCAAGACTCTTGATTGTCTCCTCCTTTTGACTCTCTAAGCTAGCCAAAGCTTCTTGCAATTCAGCCTCAACTTTCTTCCTTCCTTCTGCAATCTTCTGCTCTACTTCTTGCTGAGTCTCTTTCTTCATCTTGTTCAATGCTGCTGATATCTCAGCCCTTGCAGCCTTCATAATTGCAGCAGCCTGGTCTTCCAGTTGTTTCACTTCAGTAGATGTGTCCTTCACACTGCTCAATTTCTCCTTAATGGCAGAATCTCTTTCATCCATGAATTTCCCTAATGGGCTGAAGTAAATCTTGTCTAAAGCAAACATGAGAAAGAGGAATTCAGCCATCATGATTGGGAGTGTCAAGTTGAAATCAAAAAGGGAAGCTTTTTCAATTTCCTCTGCTAGTGAAGGTGGTGCCATGGCCAATGAGCTTGCAAGAATGACAGAAATGGACTTGAGAGTTGATGGGATGAAGGGTTTCAAGGGATTTGGGTGATTTGGGGAGGGGTAGTTTTGGAAAAGGGATTTGGGTGAGGGAAAGTTTGAATCTTGGAGATGGAGGGATGGTGGAGGATGAAGAAGTGATTAAAACTTTGGAGGAGCTCATCATCATGTTGGCCATGGCTTCTTCTTTTTCTCTTCTTCTGCAACTTGGGATTTTGCAGTTGTAAAAAAAAACAAATCTTTTTTTGAGAGGTTCGATTCTTGATTTTTGCAAAGGCTATCTCAATGTATGCCACACAATACGATGAGGCTGAGAATTGGAGCTCTAAGGGTGTGACACTCACGTGAGGTCATTCTTTTGAGTATATTTTTTTATAGTCATAATTAGTCGTATCTCCAAATGACCTGGTGTAGTGGACGAGGTTGATAATTCTTGATAATGGATGCTACATTTGAATGGGTCGAGTTCAAATTAATAGGGCTCCAAAACGGGTATAATGAGATGAGAAATGAAAAAAAAAGTTACATTTGTTATTTGTTGGTAGATTAAGAGCCTGTTTGGCTCAGCTTAAAAGCTGGTCAAACTGACTTAAAAGCTGATTTTTGACTTATTTAACTGTTTGGCAATACTGAAAATAACTTATTTTAAGTTAAAAAAAACTTATTTTAAGCCAAAAGTTAAAAGCTGGGGTAGAGGTGCTTTTCTTTTTTTAGCTTATAAGCTGTTTTAAGTTGACCAAATTTTTATGTGTTTGCCCTTAATATTTTTATACAATCTCCAAATTACAACATAACCCTAACATCTCTTTCTTCCATTTTTACCTTTTCACGTTTGGCATAGCAACTTCAGCACTTTTATCCAAACACATAACTGCTTATTTTAAAAATAAGTTTCAGCACTTTCAAAAGTACTTTTTTAAAGCTGCTTTTATTAAGCCCATCCAAACGGGCCCTAAGAAGTTTGAAAATTGTGATGCTCAAGTTAATTCATATACCTAATTTCTTATCACGGTTTAAGTAATTATGCTAACAGTGTCAATAATGTTTACTCTATTATTAGTGTAGTTTTAAGCTATGATGATAGGCAAGTATGAAGTTTGTTGGATTCTCGTAAAATGTACACACACTCATATCGGATCCTTCAAAAATACACAATTCTTTTGAAGGATTTTACACACACAATGACATTTTTGAAGATGTCAGAGGACATATACCATTAGTTAACATTTAATCCTTGTAGTACGATGTACCTGTGACTGAATTGTGCAAGTAGCTTTGTATACCGTCATGCATAAAACGCAAAAGCTTTTTGAATACTCATGGAGATCCCAAACCAGAATGCAGAAGTTCAAGTCTGATAATTATGGATTTGTTGTTTCTAATGACCAAGTGTTCTACACAATTAATTTTGATATGCAAATGAAGAAATAGAAGAGATGCATAGGCAGGCAACTGATCTTGTTTACAGAATCAGGTTGGACACTAAAGTCACTGGATAGTCAAAAGTTTAGAGCTTTAACTTCTCCAACTCTCTTTGACATTTTCAAACAGTTGATGAATTCCTCTTTTTCAAAAGTACTAATCACAGCACAACACTGTTAGAACTCCATAAGTAAACCATCGTGTGAACTCGATGTCCTGCTCTTCTGTTTCATTCTCCTCTCTGGGCTTGTCAATTTGTATGGGAGCCACCCTCTAAACAAATGAACCAGCCTGGACTCACAATTAGCTACAACACTCCTGTTGTTGTCATGAATATTGTTTTGGTTCTCTGATAAGTCATCTTGATGGTGATTACCCTCCCGTTCTCCTCTCCGTTGTCTGCTTTCACAGCCTTTTGATCTGCAAAAATGCATTTTCAAAGATGATGTTATCTATGTGCCCTTACGATACCACTTATGCAATACATATAGTGAACATTTCATAAAAATATGCATAAAACTCTGCATGATCACACAAAGTGACATAGCCAGGTTTATATCTGTATGATGATGAGCAGTACTGGCATGAATTCGACACAGAAACTAGAAATGGAACATATAAATGACAATATTCTAGTATTAGAAACTATGTATGGGAACACCTAGATGAACAAGATTCAACTTTTATGACCAAGTGTCTCCAGCAACTTAGGCCGAGAAGAACTGTTTTGCAATCTATGGAAGAATCAAGCATCGATGCAAACAATACCATAACAGGCATGGGTGAAGTGCAATATTAGAACACGTGAACCAACAATATACATATCTTACATGCTAGGTTCATTCTTACTAGAGTCCTCTCTCTCTGATCGCGTTTTGACCAGATTGTAACTGATGGAGACATGCCTCATAAAACTAAGCTGCACATGCAAAAACATCAAGAGTTAGCGCGTTAAGGAAATGTTAAAAGATTTCCACTTGGGATTTATAACGAAAAAAAGTACATAATCATTAGCAATGATCTGAAAAGTTCTTAACTCCAAAGTGGATAGAAATTGCTGAACTCTCTCATAAACCAGAATATAGACAAAATCAGATTAATAATCAGTCTAGTGAAAGAAACCACAGCCTCTGGCATGAGCAACCTTACATTTTCACGATTATCTAAAATATTTTGATGATAAATCTGTTTCTTTTCGGTTGAGAGAATTCATATGAACCAGAATCTCCTTAGAGCCTTAGATACCTTAGTAATTGAACCTGCTTTTGCAGGTCTCTCTTCAGACTATTTTCACCTCTTTAAAGTGCATTCAGAATTATTTGCTAACGAAGATGTACTCGAAGGAGCTTATTAATTTTCAAACAAACGGGAATATATTGAACCACACACATTCAACTGCAGAAGTCAAGATTCTGATTTGGCTAAAAAAGAATCAATTTTCTTCAAAGCCTATACATCTCCTTTTACATCTCCTATAAAGATTAGATAAAAGAGAACTTTCCTAGATTGAAAATATGATGAATGAGAAGAAACCTTATCGCCATCCTTGATCCGATAGGTTCCTAACAAATCATTATCAGTAAGTAGCTTCCGCCCATCGTAGCTCAAGCAAAAATGTCCCCATACATGTGACCTGTAATATTGTCACAATAAAACTAGTGAAAAATTCAAAAGAACTAGCCAAGGTAATATACAGGGAAACAGCTATGCAAATTACATTAGACAGAAATTGAAGTATAAGTCTCAAGCAATCTACAACGGAAGAAGTTTAGTTTGAAAGTTTCCTTCAGCAATGCACATACCATGAAACCTTGCCTGTTCCTGTCTTTGGAAAATGACTGAAGGCAGATTCCACCGCCTGTTTCAGCTCCGCAACTGTCCCATTCCTTGCAACTTTAATATCTGCACAACACAAAATTCAATTGATCTGACCATTTGAAAAAAACATATGATACATCACTAATGATAAAGCCTGCTACCTAAAGCAATTTTTGAACCCCCTTTGCCACTCCACTAAAAGAATTCTCATGTGCAAGGGCGTTCGAAAACTTATATATAACAAAACAACACAAAAAAAAGGACTACCTGTTACCCTATTTGCATAGAAGTGAAGGGATTTCAATTCCCCTTCCTCCAAGCTAGCTCCGCCCCGGAATACATCAATATTAGCGATCCACATGTGGATCAAACTACGTAGTATAGATAGCACCTAATGTCCTACTATCTTTGACTCAAACCATACATATGTGTTAAAATATCATATACATATATGTACATGGGCGGAGCCATCTTAGGTGAAGGATGGTTTGGTGCACACTCTTGAAAATTATGTGGTGTACAGAGGTTAAGTGTTAGCTATTATGAGTTTATATTTAATTTAGCACCCCCTTAACACAATTGAGAAGAAAATTTGCACACCCTTCGCCAAATTCCTGGCTTCAAGATTGTATATTAGTAGGCCAATTAGTTGGCTACTTGAACTATGACCTCGGGTAGGGATCATTCCCCTACCTTGTTATCCCATCCCATTTCCCTAGCCCCAATTATTAAAAAAAATATACACACATAAAAATACTAATCTCTAAATTCTAGATCCATTTCTAAGGGCATACACACATGAATTTCAGTACTATTTGAACTCACTGACTCTAAATCCTGAATTCGTCGTGTCTATATAGATGGAAATCAATTTCAGTATTTGACAAGACAATTGAACATGAGGAGGAAAATAATAAAAAAATTACCAAAGGAAGAGCCATCCAATTTGAGTACTGTGAGATTGAGTGGTTCCTCAGGTAACTTGTTGTAGTGCAAGCTCTTTTGTGGGCTGAGCAAAAATGGTGGTACTACACAAGACAATGATGATACATTCTTTTGAAATGAAAATCTAGGACTAACATCTTCTTCATCCCTCTTTAAAACTTCCATAACTAGTACACCATTTATAAGTAGTAAACTAAAATTATATTTGATTCATAACATCACCATTTTAAAGACCTCTAATTTGATCTCCTTAAGTTTTCTAATATTAGTGTTGTTATTGTTTAACAATTATTATTATTATATTTATCTCTTTTTTGGTGATTGATTGATTCTTTGGTGCAGATTTAAGGTTGTGGTTGGCTTATGTTGGAGGAAATTCTAAGTGGAACATAAAAGAATTCAATTCAATTGCTTTCTACTCTCACTTTCTGCCTACCTCTTTTTTTTTTTTTTTTTTTTTAGTTTGTGTTCGATATCTATATTAGAGTTTGAATTTTTGTTCGAAAAAATTATATTAAAGCACTCTCTCATAAAGACAACTCAATATTCATATAACTTGAATCTAAAAGCTCTGATTAAGAATAAAAAAATACTTATCAATCCGTAACGGATGACTTTGTTTGGTGCGTTTATGATTGGGAGGAAGAATTTTTGTTCCTAAATGGAATGAAGCGTCGCTATCACGCGCCACAGATGGAATAACAAAGTTGGGCCACCGAGAACCCGTGATTCTACTAGGCCCGTTTCGATTTTAATCCTTTTCGTGAGTAAATAAGAGTGAATATCGAAGAACATCAACAAGGATTGTCCTAAAATGAGTGTTAAGAATTAATTATATTATTTTTTTATTTATTTTTCAATTATAAAAATTCCTTTAAATTTATGGACTTCAGAGACGTTATTGAACTTTTTGATACATCACTGGACATCCGGGTATATAGGTGAGGGATGTATCTGAGAAGGAAATGATGTATCATAGAGGGGAATTAGGATATTCTGATACATTACTGGAATTCCGGATACATCAACAGACATCCAGATACGTATGTGAGGAGTGTATCTGAGAGGGGATAGAGATGTATCAGCGAGTGAAAAATGATAAATTCAAGAGGAAATTTTTGTAAATAATTAAAATTTTTAGAGATTATGATAAAATCTTATATGTATTTACGTAATTTCTTACAATGTGTAAGATTCTTAAAGACAATAAATTCTAGTCCTAATATAAATAATTTTTATGCTACACCGCGGAAAATCACTTCTTTCATCTATTTTTATTTGTCATATTGCGTTTTCCGAAAGTCAGTTTGACTGATTTTCAAAGTTAAATTAGATTATATTAATTCGATATTTTAAACAAAAAATTTAGATATTCAAAAATTATATGAAAAGTACGATAAATTGTAATTTTTTGCATATGAATATGATGAAAAAATACATCGTAAAATATTAATCAAAGTTCTTACTATTTGACTCTAAAAATAAAAATTATGACAAATAATAGCGAACGGAGAGAGTAAAAAAAATAAAAAAAGAAGAAGAATGTGTTTGTAGAGTAATAAACACATTTTTTTGTGTTTGGGACTTCTCTTTCTTCTTTACAATGTACAATGCACCATGTATTTGCTTTTCAAAGGAAGCTCCTCCTCTAATAGCCAATGTCTCCATAAATCAATTAAGAGGAATAAAGTTTTTCTCTTTTTTTATTCAAAGGAAGAATAAAGTAAATCATGTGTTGTTGATGTTCTTTTTATCATCTTTGCTTTATTCAACATGTACATTTTTCCTAGACAAGAATGCTACACTTCTAACATAATCATATTTTCCTTTTAGTGCATTTAACAAGAATGTTTTTTCTCAAATTTGAAAGTTATTTAATTTAATTTTTTATTTTCATTCAATTGAGAATTTTTTTTCATAACTATACAAATATTATCGCATAGGGTAAATAGCACTTTTAGTTCTTATGTTAAGGCTAATTTCTTATTTTAGTTCTCGTGTTATTTAACTTAGCACTATTAACCTTTATTTATATCAAGTGAGTGATTTAATCCTTTAATTAACATATTCAAAAAAGTTAACAGAGAATTCACTGCTAAACGGTGTAATTCAAATATTTTAAAGTAATTGCTTGAGAAAATAGAAAAAAGAAATTAAAAAAATCATTCGTTGCATAATTTATCATTCGTCGGTGTGAGAGGAAGGGTTAATGCCTATCAAGTTGATTTTTGAAATTGTAACTCAAATCGACGGGCTTGTTCTTCTAGATAGAGATAAGGAAGACTTAGCTTATTCTTCAAAGAGAGAGAATTAAAAAGGAAATACCCAAACTACCCTTTTTAGCAGTGAACTCTCTGTTAATTTTTTTTGAATCTGTAAGTTGAAGGACTAAAATCATTTGCTTGATATAATTGAAGATTAATATTGCTAAGTTAGATAACACGAGGACTAAAATAAAAATATAATTTTAACACAGAGACTAAAAATATCATTTTTTCTTATGACATATTTAAAACTGGTCATAAACCTTGTATCCAATCGACTAAATTCATATAAATTGAAACATCAAAATGAAAATCGGGAAAAACAAATTACTAAGAGACGACCATCTTGACAATAGTGGAGTTACCTTTGTCGAAATACTATACCAAATAGGGTAAAAAGAAATTATGTATATATATATATATATATTATACATTGAATTTCTTTAAATTTTGTAATGTGCATGCCCAATTGACACTTTGAAATATCCTTTGAAACGAGGTGGTCCAATTAGAAATTATACATTTCATCGAGACAACATAATTTTGTTCTACTTGTAATCATTCATGAGCAATTTGTAGTTCATATACGTGTACCTTATCTTTATTTGTATGATTTGTTGCATTTAATTATGATTAATATCAGAAAATGAAACAAAGTTTAATGTGTTAGAGTCCCACACATGACACATCATCTGTGGAATGGGGATTTAGGGACTCTTTATATGAACCTTTTATTATGATATGATCCTTAATTTGCTCTAAATTAATGACTTTTTAAGTTTGTTTTTTTTTTTAAACAAAAGAAAGCTGAATTTCAATATTTAATTAATTGTTCTCTTAGCATACTTTTTGATAGAAAAAATTCAGACATTAGTAATCGAAACTGACCCCAAAATGTTAAGTCTTGGGAGACATATGACTTCTTTTGGGGAAAAAAAAAACAAGTCCTAATTAGACAACAATGTGAATTGTGATCCATGACTTCTTGATCATAATTTGGTAACTTGTTAATTTCAAAATAACATTTCTTTATGACATATTTAAAACGATTAAAAAAATGATATATTTTAAATATCTTTAATATAAGAGATTCAGAATCGATAAAGTCTAAGAAAATAAGTGAAATTCAATCAAACTAAAAAAGAATAAATTGAAATAAAAAAAATACGTAATTATTATCATTGAGAAAAAAAATAAAATATTTTCCACGAATAACTATGTAAATTTCTTCGAAAACCAATTGACCCCAAAACACTCACCAAACTATTGTCTATGTTGGTTGCTTTGTCGTCTAGCTAGAGATTCCACCTCCCCCCAACAAAAAAAATTATATCATATTATTTCATGTGGAAATATATTTAACAAAATATTTGATATTCTTCCAAATAGATCCTACGTGATGTAAATTTAAATAAACCAAATTTTAATATAAATATTTGATATTGAAATAATAATAAAAAAATCAACATAAGGAATCAACCCTTAATCCAATTTAGAAATATTAAGTCGCATGCTTCCAAACTAACCAACCAAAACCAATAGAATATTTTGCCAATTTTGTCATGATTTATTTGGAGATTTTTCAATTGATGAGAGTGGTTGCATCATGACTTTAATTTCTTGTACTTTCATATCACATGTCCAAATTTAATTTTAATTAAATTAGATAAATAATAGTAATAATTAGAGGTAAATATAAAAAATTAATTTAAATGTGATTTATCTTATAACAATCTCAACTTAATATTATAAAAATAATTAGATCGATGAACCAGGTTCCAAAATAATTAAATACATTATATACATTCAATAAATTATTTAATATAAATACATATAGTGTACATAAAAATTATTAAATTCACGTGCATATATAACTATTTCACAAGCTCCGCCCCAATTAATAATTGTTGCTTCTAATGAGTGTAACCAGATATATCGTATTCAAACGTGCAAAGTCAAATGACAACATTATCATGATGGTTGACTGGTCTTAATTTTGTGCTTAGATAACAAGGATAATTTAAGTGATATGTATAATTTTTTTATTTTTTTATAAATTCGTATATATTTTATTTTTAACATGTTGTAAACGATAAATTATGTGTAAGATACATTAATCTGATGCACGAAATATGTTAATTGGTATATTAATTTGATACGCGAGATACATTAATTTGATGCGTAAAAATGAAAAAATTTGGAGATTTATAAAACTAATAGGGGATAATGGTAATAAAAGAATTTAAAGGTGAGATTTCCGTAATTTTTTATCATTAATTTTCAAACTACTGATTATTTAATTAAGAAAAGTACATATAATTGCTCTTTAAGTAATTTATTTCTGTAAATTCTTAAGTTAATTAGCAGTAATTCGTTATGAAGTATTAACCCCGCCTTTTGTGGTTTTAAATTAATTAAAGGTAAATTTACTTATATTTTAATGGGGACATAAACAAGTCATGACCTAAATTTGTCCAAACATTTGTCATGCCAGACAACAAAAAAAAATTTGCTTTAATACTTTATTTGATAAAACACGTTTAAGTTTCGTTCACACGCATTAAATCTTGAATTAGCAATTAATCCTTTAATTAGTAATGATATGTCATTTTCCAACTACTAGAAAATTAAAGGGAGAAGATATATTGTTGTTCTACTTTATTATAATGTTCAATTTACCATTGATTGTTAATGGAAAATTATAGTAGTAGTATAGTATCTTTTTACTTTTTTCTTAGTAAACAAAGGACTGCATGCTGGCTCATTTGGTCCAACAAGTATTCATAAAATCATAAAAGAAGGAAATGTGGGACAATGTTTTCATGAGTTCATTTAAGAAATTAATTTTTTTTCTACCTTATTAGAGTCGGACTTAATTCGATGCAGATTTTTAGGATCTCAAGTAGTTATCCGGGAAAATATAGCGTACTTTAAGAATATATTTGCACACACTAGATCAAGTAATGGAATCGCTGATAAAAAATATTTGTATTTGAACTTTAAGAGAAAGATGGTAAATAGAACGAATCATATAACTCTAGATTGTATATAATTTTGAGTTATGACTACTAAAATAAAATTCAAATCATAAATTCCATTTGTAATTTTCTTTAGGAGGTAACAAAAGTAAAAGACAAGAGATTGTACCATCAGTTGCATTGTCGGATGGATCACAAGAGAATTAATTAAGCTCTACTTTATATATGAAAAAGTTTAAAAACAAAAGAAAAACCAATAAACACTTTATTAATCGTAAATTCAAGAGTTAAACTAACTAATATATATCGAACATATTTATTGACATCGATAAGTATGATCAATTTGACTATATATAATATATGAATAAGAATATATCTAAAAACAATTTCAAAAATTGAATCTAATTAAAGTCATTCATTATAACAAAAGAGATATTTTGAGCAATAGATTTTTCTATCAGCAATCGAGTCAATGTCATTGCATTCAAAATTATTAAAACTTTTAGAAATATTTATATATATAGAATGTTATTATAAACACTCATATTTATCATTGTCGTTAAAGGAGACGATTATATTTTTGATCCTAAATTCTTTATTTGTTGTAGTGAATCTCTAGTTGAAGCATTTTACCAAAAGTTAATACGTTAATTCGAGTATTGAAATGAAATATTTTCAGAGTTACGAGAATTAGTTCGGAAAAATATTGTAATGTGTAGTGAAATTAGTATTTAAAAGAAAAAATAGAGAAAACGGAAAATATTCTTAAAAATCTCCAATTTATTCACAGACTGAAAAGAGCAAAATATTATACTGAAGTAATACATTCTAATGTAATATAAAGGTTATAAGTTATACAACATTATTGAATTGTGTTATATCATGAAAGAAAGATAAGTTAAGAAAAGTTTAACTATCTAAATCGATGTAAATTATATTACATACAATAAACTCAAATATTTTTTAAAAAAAAAACACAAGATATTTACGTCTCAATATAAATATTTATCATTTTACTCGTAATTTACTATAATTTGTGATATATAGACCAAACTAAGTGTAAGTATGCCACTAGTATAGAAGAGAGATGGTCCAAAAACATGCTTTTGTGAGGTGTCGATATGTTTGCTACTCTTTTGGCCGACCCAACTTCAATGCTCAATCCCTTTTTTCTTTTTCTCAACAGACAATTCTCCTTCTCTTCTCTTTCCTTTTTCTACCACATTAATATTTACTTTTACTTATATATATATAAATAAATAAACATCTTCAAGAAAATTATACCACCAAATCTTTTAATAATCTCTATACTTTATTTATTTTTCATATCATTTATGAGATGGAACTTGAGCTTGGTCTTGGTCTTGCACTTCCTAATTCCAATCCTATCAAATATTCCTACCTAAATGACAACAATATTAATATTGACACATTTGATGATAATTTCTCAGAAATGAAGAAGATTGATAATGATGATTATGGTAGCAACAAAGTTGAAGGTAAAACATTGTCTTTGCTTATATGGAATGGCCAACCAAATGAAGAAGAAGATGATGGTCATCAAAAAAGGAGATATTTTGAAGCTTGTTATGATCAGTAAGTTTGTGTAATTAATTTGTTGTAAATATGTTCTTTCATGTTTATGTGTAGTTTTATTCATATATTTACTAAACTCTTCGTTAACGGTGGAGTCAGATAGGTTCTAAGGGTTTATTCGAAGTCTTTAAAGGAAAGTTTTATTTGTTTATATATGATTAAAATTATTTAATAGTAGATATTGAAAGATTTTTACTTTTTTTAAACTTATTTATTAATTTTATTGTATTTTAAACTCTATTACTGAAAATTATGATTTGATCTCCCATATCATAATCCTCCCCATATTTTCAAAAAAAAGTTAAAGGTCATGTTTTAGGCAAATTGACTTGAACATACTTGTATATGTGCTTGGAAACTTATGAGTCTATTTAGACTTATTTATTTTTAGGTGTTTTTAAGTTAAAACAGATTTTAAACACTAGTATAGTGTTTGGCCATTTGGGTTAAGATTAAAAAATACTTTAATTAAACATTTGTTATTAAATCAAAATAAGTCCAAAATCTAGAAATTATAATTTATGGCTTTGACTTATATTTCTTGTGTAACAATATTGTTATTCTTTTAGTTTAACTTCCTAAAAGTGTATTAAAAATCATTATTTTTAGTTGATCTTATGATATATTAATTATTACTAATTAATAAATATTGCATTTGTGATGCAGGGAATTCAAGGAAGAAAATGGAGTAGTGGGGTGGCCACCAATTAAATCATGGAGAAAAAAACTAATTCATGGGATTAATCATGAAGTTGGATGGAACAAAAATATTATTATTAATAATAATAATAATAATAATAGACACAATATTGGAATTAGAAATTCCATGTATGTGAAGGTTAAAATGGAAGGAGTAGCCATTGGAAGAAAAATTGATCTAATGTTATATAATTCTTACCAAATCCTTACTAACACTTTGCTCCAAATGTTTAATAAATGTAAGTAATTAATTCACTCCTATTATTATATAAAAATATGAAAATTAAAATAGCATGTCTTTTTTTTTCTTTTTTCTTTTTTACAAAATAACAATAAAGAATTAATTAAGACTTGAATTACTAATTAAGTTTGGTTAATTTATATGCAGCGCATGAGAGTTGTGATGAAAATGATGGACGCTTTACACTATTGTACCAAGACAAAGAAGGAGATTGGATGCTTGCTGGAGATGTACCTTGGGAGTATGTACCTTACCTTTTCTATTCTACGAGGATTCACGTAAATTCAGTACCTTTTACTCTGACTTAGATACATATTCAAAAATTTACTAACATCTCTAGATAAATACTCTCTTTATTTATTTTTATTTGTCATGTTAGCTTTTTGAAAGTTAATTTGACTAATTTTAAAAGTTAAATTAATTTATATTAATTCGATATTTTAAACAAAAAATTTATATTCAAAAACTATATGAAAAGTATTATAAATTGCAATATTTTGCATATCAATATCATAAAAGAAATACATTTTAAAAAGTTAGTCAAATTTTGTATAGTTTTGATTCTAAAAGTAGAAATAATGACAAACAATAGTGAAATGAAGGAATATTTGATTGTAAACATGATTTTTATTGTATATATTTACTTGAAATTATGTAAAAATCATAAACTTTAAATTCAGGAGTATTCGTTGTTATTGCTACACCATTATTCGTATTTGATTTAAGACGAATAAAATATAAAGTAGAAATTATTTTCCAGTATTTATTCAGAGTATATATAATTAATGATTTAATTTTACAGAACATTCATGGAGACAGTTCAGAGAATACAGATTCTAAGTAATTGGAAGAGTGGAGGAAGCACAAGAAAATCATCCCATATTTCTTAAGAGCTTTAATTATATTATATTTAGTTTAATTAGTAGAGAATGTTGAAGGTAATTGATTAAAAGATGTGAAGAAGAAAAAATTAGTTAAATGAGTTTGACATTGTAATTTTATTATCCTATAATGTAATTTTATATTTATTTTGTTGGTTTGATTTGAGATAACTATTTATAGTAAGATGGACAAATAATATGGAATCGAGAAAACATTTGGGGAAATTTTCTTCACATTAACTATTCATTAACGTGTTTTTTTTTTCTTTTCTTTCAATGGTATGATTTAAATTCATGATTTAAAATCTATGAGCTTTTACAATAATTTTAAGTCAATATACGATAATAACTATGCTCACTATCGAATATTTAATGGACAATTTTTTTTTCAAAATATCAATATTTTAATATTTAAATAGGAATAATTGTCAACACTTTTAATATTTAGTAAAAATATCAAAATTTTAATTTATTATGTATCTTATTTAAGTTTTTATTATTTGTTTTAATTTAAAGAATATAATTGTTAACTAACAAAAAGGAGAAATTTAGGGAGAGAATTTTTTAAAAAAATGAACAATTGCTTAAAAGTCAGTTACAAAAATTCAAAAGTAAATACAAATTCAAAAAATTAAACACAAAGGACTCATCCCACTTGTTCATCAAATTTCTAGTATCTATTTTTAAATTTTCATTGATAATATTCAATTTCTGTTAAAATAAATTTGATTAAATCGCACTTTTTAAATTTGTATTTTTTAGAATTTGTATTAACTTCAACAGATTGTAGCTTTTTAATTATGTATGTTATTCTTTTTCTAGAATCATGTATCTTTCTTTAATCGTATTCATATGTAATAATTAGATTATATTGGGATACAATCCGTAAAATTTTTGTAATACAAATAAAAGAAAAATATGTTTGGCAGTTATGTAATACAATTTTGACCACTAGGATACAATTTTAGTTTCACTATGAAAGTAAAATATCAATTTTAATTTAAATGGTAAAGTGATCACATAAAATACAAAATTTGTTGATATATAATTATGATAAAAACATAATAAAAAGAAATACAGACTTGTTTGTCATTAAAATTGAGACTAAAATACGAAATAAGCACAATAAATTTTCACATCAATTGAAATACAAAATTGACTTTGTTGATATATCATTATGATGAACACAAAAAAAAATACAAACTTTTTTTCAATATAATGTTAGGAGTTAAATACAGAATGATCACAATAAAATGCTCACCACAATACGATATTCAATTTTAGTTTGAATTGTAAAGCGAACACATAGAATATAAAAGTTGTTGGTATACAATTATGATGAAAGCATAATAAAAAGAAATACAAACCTTTTGTCATTGAAAATTAAGATTGAAATACAAAATGAATACAATAAATACGCACTTCAATTGAAATACAAAATAAATAAATTAAAATATAAAGTTATCGTCATTTGTGTTCTAAGTAGAAGTGATATTTGAAAAAAAGAACATTGTTGATTAAGTTGGATACCTCTAGTAATTTTCTTAGATTCTGCCATTGGAGAGTGATTTAGAGTTTATCAAACTCAAAACGTGATTTCAACTACAAACAATAATTTGAACTATTTAAACAAAAATGAAATCATATAACAAATATTAAAAAACGGATAAAGACTCATATTTTAATAAAAGAGATTGTGTGAATATCTTTATAAATATATTTTTCAATTTTTGGACAAAAGAAGTAGAGAGAAAACGATTTCAAAATGGAGAAGAATTGAAATATGAAAATATGAGAGAGAAAATATTTCATTCTTTAAAAAACAGATGAGAGAGGATTAATTGAAAAATTTGTAATTAAAGTAAGATAAAATAGTAAGTAAATTAGAACATACAATCCTTTCTAAAATAATGACATTTTGATATTTTTACTAATATTTATAAAGTATAGAGAATTTTACTAATTAAATTAAATTAAATTATTTGACTAATTTGCTAATTTTCTCTTCACGAAATCCCATGAACCCGGGCAACGACAAGCTGACCTAGTAGCTCATTCTGGGTCAGGGCCTTTTTTTGCTGGGCCTTTGCAACCCAGCCCAATATTACTATAATGCAAAACTACTAGGTGCAAAAAGGGATTTTTATCTAGTATAATTTAATATTTATCACAACTAATATAGAAAATAATTTATTTACAAACCATATTAGAAATTTTGGAGTTTTTTTTATACTCTCACACACAAACCCTAACCATGATTATCCCCACCCACATTACAAAATCATTATTTTTTCATTAATACTTTATCCATCGAAAAATGTTTATTGATTGTTTTCACAAATATTTTAAATAAATTATTGAGGAAAAAAATTATTATTACGGAAAAATGAAAAAGTTTTCAACATTTCTAATGAAATATAATTTCTTATCATATATTTTTTCAATGAGCTAATTTAATAAAAAAAAAACGATTCATACAAATTTTTCACTAGTTCGTAATGAATTATTTTTTGTTTGTAATAAAGTCACTTGTCCATCACCGTTAAATACAGAAGTAACGTGCTATTTAAGATATATCATGTAGTGTCCTTTGTTTCTAATCTTGTACTACCCGCACATCAACTTCAATAAACACCATATTAACCTTAAATGCATTAGCCCCCACCCGCCGCGAAATTGAGTTGTTTCGATCTTACTATGATAAAAATAAGTTTTAGCAATATTAAATATTGAAACTAATAAATAGTGCTTACGTTTTAATCGTTATTAGTTAGTTGTCATTAGAATCAATGTCGCAAAAACCTTTAGGAACATATATAAAGAATGACAATTGTCATTAAAAATACATATTTAATAATAATTAAAAATTAAATACAATAATCATTTTTATTATAATATACGTAATTAATTAGCAAGACATATCAAAAGTTTCAAAGAAGCACCCACCCCTAATAATAATAATAATAATAATAATAATGGAACGTGTGTTTGAATTTTGCACTTGAAACGAAGGATATAGGTTTGGCACATTAATTAATTAATTAATGATCAATTGACCCAAAATTATTTTCATAATTCTGGGAACATGCCGCACAACCTAAGAAAATAAGTTACTCTTTTTATTTAAAATTATTTATCGTATTTAGTACATTAAAAAATATTAATTAAAGAATATTTATTTTTATTTATGTATTTAAATTTAATATCTTTTAATTTGATATTTACTTTATTTATGTGTCACGCTCTATAATTAAAGTTTATAATCTTCAAAAATAAATATCGCTAAGGATAAATTAGAAATAGTAATTATTTTTATCGCGATGTATTTCCAAGGGAAAAGCTCAAGTAAGTTTCTATAGCTAATTGATTAAGGAAGATTAACCTATTTAAACATCATATTCAGAGTTGCCATCTATGTTAAAACTGCTTTACCAAGTGGCCACTACTAGGAAAATTCCTCTATAATTGAGTTTGTCTAATGATAAATCATAAGTTTATGAAAGATTAGGGCCACTTCAATAAACTTATTTTCTTTGTTTATGCTCTAATTGTGTCATAGACTCTAACACAATTTCTCATTTGATAGACTAAATTATGGTGAGAGACGAAGTAAAAATTTTAAATTTATAAATTTTAAATTATTTTTCAAAAAATTTGATTCTTGAGAATTATCTATACATTTTACGTAAATTTTATATTATAAAGACATAATTTATATTGAGTTTTATCGAATTTATAATTGACCTACTAGCTCCGCCCTGATTTATATGGGCACTATAATAATGTAAAAGTTTTCGTCCATTTTAAGCAACTATCCTATAATGAGGTCACATGTGTAAGAAAGAATCTATCTAATATGTCCAGCATATCATTTTCTTGCCACGTGTAATTCCAAATCAGCAAAAGTTGGTATGTAAGATTTTTTTTACACCTAATATTCTTACTAAACACTTATATAATTAACTTAACCATATATATTAAACACTTAATTAGAGGTTGGGCCGTTGGAGTGTGCACTGTTTGGAGTAAATTGAAAAATTAATCAAATTTTTAATTTTGATTGATTTTTTGAATTCTTGGTTTGGTTTTAAATTTATAATTTACTTTGTTTTTTTGTTTAAATTTGGATCTAGAAAAATTACAAAAATTGAATCATATATATATATATATATATATATATATATATATATATATATATATATATATATATATATATATATATATATATATATATATATATATGTATGTATGTGTTTAGAATTAAGTTAGAGTTAATCTTTTTTTTAGTTATTTTTATTATGGTTTAGTTTATTTTCTTATATTTAATCTCTAATTGGTATACTTTCAAGTATTGTGTTTTACGTTTTATTTGTGATTTATATCAAAAAAAATATTTAAGAGAAAATATTGACATAACCGATTAACCAAATCGAATAAACACACACCAAAAAAGAGAAAAATCAAACCAAATCAAATTTATTTCGGTTCGAATCAAATTGTACTTTTTCAAAATAAAAAACAAAAAACACAAATCGATTAGTGTAAAACCGATTGAAAAATCGAATGCACATCCCAGAGGTAATATTCCATATCCCCTCCCTTTTAACAAATAAATTAAAATTCCTCCACACTTTCATTATTCCTCTTATTATTTAGTTTATTTTCAAAAAGATAATTGATACTGTATAAGATACGGAAATTACTTTGAAACCTTTTAAGGCAAAAAAATATATAATAGATATAGAAACTCTCTCTCTCTCTCTCTCTATATATATATATATATATATATATATAGTAAATAGAATTACTAATTTAAGCAAAGATTTGAATAATAAGTTTAGCACAAAATAATACTCCAAATTCTTTTGTGAATGTCCAATGTGTAATGGTTAATAACTTTTTTTTATTAGTTTAATGCAATAATGTATTTATTTTAATTTTATGAGGTTAATCATGTAGTTAATCGTATCTCACTAATATTATCTTTTAAGATGATTTTTGTTGTGCATTTTTCTTGTCATCTAACTAAATGTGTTTTGCACATGTATTCCAAGTTAAGTTGTTTAGATGTCATATGAAATGTGAAGAGAATAACTATATTTATCTTTTAGAATTATTTTTTTGTGTTATTGTTGTTGGCTCTTGTATTCGACTTCTTGATTGTCTGTTAAATAGTTATTTGACTGTCTATAGTTAAGTGAGAAAGGTTTCTTTTTTTTTACCGAAAAAACTAAAAATTATAATTTCTGAATATATTCTATTTGTGAAATTATATAATATATATATATATATATAATCACTTGTTCATCTTACACCCAACAAAAAATAGAATTCATAGACTTGTAAACATTTTTCAATTTATTCAACTAAAGATGATTCGTCAAAGGAAAAATTACAACAATTTATTCAAGAACAACTTTCACATATAGCAAACGTAAAAATCATATTTCTATGTTGTAGCTATAGTTTGCATAATTGTGCTCCATAAACAAATTTTATATTTGTTATGGAGCTTTTGATTTATATATTTCGCTAGATACATCCAATTCTATACAAATTGTTCAGTTTTGTATAAATTGATTTATACATTGTAATTTATATAATTATAAGTGTATAGGACGAAAATGTATGTATTTGCATTTGTATATATATATTTCTCTCTTTTTACAAACACAAACGCATATCATACATTTTATACCAAAATGTATAAAATGACTAATTGTATATCAAAAATAACTAATCGTATACTGAAACAGATGACAAAAAAAGGGAATATATGTTGCGAATTACAATTAAAATAAATTGTGACTATAACATTTAATTTAAATTAATAGTTTGCTATTTCATACAATTTTTCTTTTATTTTACTATACATGATTCATCAAAGGAAAAATAAAAATACCGTGTTATCATACATATAGGGATGGTATAATAATAAAAAATATTATTGATTAAAAGTTAATATAAGAAAAGATGAAAGTTAGAAATAATTAATCTAATAACTATGAAATTCATAATATCATAACTAAAATGTAAAGGAGTGTAAATAACACTTGCAATAATCAGTAATAATTAAGATTATTTATAATGTTATAACTAAATAACTAATGTCATAGCTAAATTTCTAATAAATCTTTTACTTACATAAATAAATAAATAGGAGTCTTAATTGAGGTTATTTATTTTATTTTATTTATAGTTATTAGATTTTAATTCAGAAGATAAATATAAATGTTTATTCCATATTACATAAGACAAATTTATTTTTTAAATGATAAATTTTAGATGTTTCATATATATTCACACATTTTTACATATGTTTGTATTTTTTTAAAAAAAAAAACTCTAAACATTTTAAAATAATCTATTTTGAAGTTAGAATATCTTGTTAACTTGGTAATACACTGGTGACATATATAATAGTTCAATTTGAATACAAATATCTATCCAAATATAAATATATATTTGCATTAACGAAAATATTTATCTCATAATAATTAGCTATTAAATAAATAAATAAATTAAATTATTGTAAACTTCAACTGCGTTATTCGAACTATTCTTCATTAAAATACTATACTATTAAGAAAGTCAATCGTTTATATAGTAATAACTATTTTGAAGCAAACTTTCTAACAATCTAAATCACATAAGTAGTATTGATAAATAAAGTCAATCTTTTGTCTTGAGCATTAGAAAAAATAAATTGTGACAGTTCTCTAAATTTTGCAAAAAGATATTCAGAAGCATATATCAACATCACAACAAAATTGTTAACAAAAACAAATGACTTTAGACTATATCATGTTAACTTCATATATTGAAACAATACAAACTATTATATATATTAAGCAAAAAAAATAATTATTATATCGTCAAAATTATTTTACTCAAGTATTCAAGGTTATGAAATATACCTTCTTAGAATAGAACGATTTACTTCATTAGCAGTGGTACCTCATATTCTACTGAACATCTAACTTACTCTATGAAAACAAATTACATAAAATTTTTAAAAAATGCAAGAGAATAAGAGTAGAAGATTAAAAAAAATTGTGGTTGAAAAATGATAGGAAATCCCTCTATTTATAGTCAAAAAAGGATAGCATGAACAAGTATTTTTTGGGTCTTATCTGAAATGTCATGACCTTTCCGAGAAGTCACAAACCTTTTGGAAAATCCAAACTTATTTAAAAGTCATAACCCATAAAAAAAGTCACAATTTATCAGAAAAGTCGTACCTTTCAAAAATCTCATAACTAAGTTAGAAATATTATAATAATTTAAAATTCAATTTAAGAATTCATACTTATTGTACCTATCAAGAATATCTTTTATTCTGATTTGTACATATTTATAGGATTTGAGTGAAGAATATTAATCAATTTTGTCAAAAAATTGTTGACTTTGATGTTTGCATCTTCTTTTTTTTCTAAGAAATATTATTTTAAAATTGATTCCCGTGCAAAATTATGATGCTTTTGTTTCCTTATGTCCCATTCATTTCGACTTTGTGATTAAATTGAAATATTACTGTTTTTAATGGGCAAAATATTAATTAGAAGGATTTTTTAAAGCTATATAAATAAACATATTTGAACTAATAACATATTCAAAATCAACTATATATCTTTCCCAAAAAAATAAAAAAATCAACTATATATATGTATAGCCTTTTATGCTAATAGGTATATATCTTCATACAAAAAGTATACGGATAAAATAGGGAAATGTTTTTGAAACATAAAGTAATTTTAACTCTTCATGTAACAGCCTCTTGATGGACATTTGTAGTATCATTGCAAAATTTGTGCTAAAAAATGTTATTATTTTTTAGTGAAAAAATGTTTAATGTCTATTTCATAGAAAATTTTAATCAAATCGTTGAGAATTAAAAAATAGTACTTCTCGCTATTTAAATAAGAATGTGTTTTCCATCATTCATTTTTTCAGGGAAATGCTTCAATGAAAAATGCGTGGGAAAATCAGGTTCTATAACACAAATTTTTCTCTGTGGAAATTTTTTCATTTCTAATAGCTTTTATTTTTTTTTAAAATTTCTTTTCAATCATATGCGAAGAGTTGACAAAACAAATTCAAACTCATCTCTTAATGAAAATCATGACAAATTATTTTGGATTGACTTGACATAAAAATTGTGACATGAAAAAATCATGAAAAATACAACTTATTTAATAGGTTTTTGGAAATTGAACATGAAAAGTTGAAAAATATGATGTTTGCTTAAACAAAAAATATTTTAAGTGACTATTAAAGTACAAATTCAAGTAAAATATCCATGAGAAAAAAATCACTTGAAAAGTTAGTCAAAAACACCTTTTTAAACTTGAATTTCAACTAAAAAAAAATAATAATTCAAAAAGTAATTTCAAATAAAAATAAACTATTTTTTTCTTCAATTTTTCAAATTTGTGCGACTTCTGTTTACCACTGTCCTCGTTATAATTGTGACTTTGGTCTTTTTGGATGATAAAATGAATATAAATTCCACAAAAAAGGTAAAGTTAATTAATATATTAAATCCAATATAAAAAAAAGGGAATAATCTTGAATTGTTAGCCACTGATATTACCAGGTAAGCATGATCATGGGGCTGGTACATGTCTGTTCCTCCCTATCCTTAAATTTAAGGTGATTTTTTTTTTCTTTTCAGACAGTGACCTGGTATAGATTTGAATACTTCTGTCACATACAACTACTAAAATAAATTGAAAAAAAGAAAATGAAAACCATCCCCAACACACACACATGAGCAAAACTGTCCCCCCCTCTTCTCTATTTTTGAGTTGAGAATTTTGTGAAATAGAGAAACCCCATCTTCAAAGTTCTCAACTTTTCACTTTCAAGTTCAAGAGAACACCATTTTCAGACCATTTTCATAAATTGTTTCTAAGATTTTCAAGATTCTTGTTTGTATTGTAAGTGTTTGGCTTTCTGTGTCAAGATTCTATCAGATCCCTTGTGGATTTCATGGGCTTGTGATCTTTTTATGGTTTTTTAGGTAAGTATATTGCATTTAGTAGCTAGCAACTGCATTTGTTGTGGTTTGTGTTTATAAAATGTTGGTACATTATGTGTGGTATTTAGCTTTGTAAAAATGGGTTTTTGCTGTGGTGAATCTTGGATTGAGAAAAAGATTGGATCTTTTTACTGGGGTTGGAGATCTAAGTAGAGTAAGTGTCGGTCTACTGATTTTGTCGTCTTCTGGTACTGTATTTGGATTTGGGTGTTTGAGTTCTTTGTTTGTGGTCATTTGCTGAGATTTTGCATAGATGAAGTTGAATAGAGTGGAATGGATACCCAAGATCCATATCATAATTGGATTGGATTGTAATTGATGGAAAGGCTTGATTTTTAAGGTGATTTCACCTTGTTTCTCATTTCAGTAGAAATGGTATTGACTTGATGTAAAGCCCGAGTTTTGATCTGTGTGTTGTTAGTCTGTTTGAAGAACAAAGTGATTGGAGTATTAGATGAGAGTTTATAGTGTTCTAAAGTATGAATTTTTTGTAAGTTGAGCTTTTTTATGGTTGTAGCATTGCTTTGGTAATCCTCTATATACAATTTGTTTTCTGCTGGATTGGTTGTTTTCTAGAGTATGAAACTCTATTTTGTTTGATTATACTTTAAAAACACCTGTTTTAATCATGACTCATGAGGGATTTACTGTTTGTGGTTTTGACATGTAGAATTGTGATTGCAAAATTTGAAACATTATAGAGCATGATGGATGTTGTCAATAACATAGCTGTTTCTGGAAATGGGTTGGGCTTTGGAAATGGAGTTCACCAACTTCCAGAAGTTGTTGCTGGCATATCCAATGGGATGCCTCATGCAAGTCCCAGTAATGAAGAATTAGAGAGGAGTTTCCAGAGCACTGTCGTATTGACGGATAGTGAAACAGTCGGATCTTCTGTCCAAGAGGTCAGTAATGAAACTACAATTACTGTAGAAAGCAATGCTGGTGTCAGTTCTGAGGTAAGGGAGTTTATCCAGTTTTTACTTACTAAGGACATTTTGAACACCACATCTAGGTAATTGCTTATTTACTTGCAGGAACACGAAGCAAAAGAATCTGATGATGCAACGAACAGTAAAGAGCAAAAGACTCCACCTAGGGCAAGGAATGCTAAGAATTCAGGCCCCCAAAATGGCGTAGCCAAGAAAAGTAAAGATGGAAAAGAGGCATCAAATGGTACCCTTGCCTCCAAACCGCGTCATAAGCAGCCATCTTCCCTTGATGCAAAGGGTAAATCATTCAGTGACAAGAAAACTGTTGAGTATTATTCAAAACCTGCATTGGCTCATCTAAATGTTGATCGTGCTAAGGTAAATGTCTTAGGTCTAATTTATGACCTGCAGTCCAGAGTAACAGCAATCTGAATTTCAATATTGCAGCTTCATATGCATCTGTTTATTGTCATCAATATCATATTCCTTTTCTGCTGTCTTCTAGCAGCAACCTGGTCATGCTGAAGTAGCAGCATCAGCTTCTCCGAGTGCTGCTCAGTCTGAAGGCCTTAAGTATGTCCGATTTCTATTGTTGTTTCTTACCTATTACTTGGACGAGTCCTATCATAATTGTACTGAGAATGCTTTCAAAACGTGCCAACAATCAATGATAACTTTTCCCCAGTGGTTTGTGAACTATAATTTCGTTACTGCAGGGAAAAAACAAAACTGATGCCTTTGAAGAAAGTGCCCCCTACTAAAGCTGATGGAAGTGCAGAATCATCTTCGTATCCTAATGAATCTTTCTTTTTTCTTTCACTCCTTAGATTTGAAGTCTTATTTTTATTAGCATAATAAAAGTCTTTCAGTTTATCCTTGATCATTTCATAGCAGTCCTACTGCTGCATCAGATGCCAAACCTCGCAAAGTAGGTACTCTTCCAACCTACAATATCAGCTTCAAGTGTGATGAAAGAGCTGAGAAAAGGAAAGAGGTTAGCCCTCTGCTTGCATCACTGAAGCTTATAATATATGCTTGACGGTCTTGCACCGTGAAGTCAATAAGAACATTTGTCTTGTTATTTGGACAGTTTTACTCCAAGCTTGAAGAAAAAACCCAGGCAAAGGAAGTTGAGAAGAGTAATATGCAAGCCAAGACTAAGGTGTTGTGACACTTCTGCTTCTGGATATCTTGGTGTAGAAAATTTCTTGTTGTAGGGTCATCTTGTAGCATTCAAATTTTATTTTCTTTCATTTCTCTAACAGGAAACTCAGGAGGCTGAGATCAAAATGTTAAGGAAGAGCTTAAAATTTAAAGCGACACCCATGCCAAGCTTTTATCAGGAACCTGCACCTCCAAAGATGGAGTTGAAGAAGGTAATTTTATGCTGTGTTGTATGTTATGATGCCGAAAAATACAATCTTGTATGGCATGAAATGCCTTTTGCTGCTCTTAGCCATAGTATGTTGAATATTTAGTGGTTCTTTGGCTCAAAATTATTTTGTTTCCAGAATTGATAAATATCATTTGCTTTATCTTGCAAAAAGTCAATATATTTAGTGTCAGGTAATGTGGAGCACTGTTTAATTTTTTTGTTTTTGTTTTTTGAAGCTCTAGACTCTAGTAAAATATAGTAAAGGAGTTAGGTTAAAGTTCATCCTTTACCTGATCTTTTGAATGCTTTCAACTTGACACTGAATCTGCATATTCTGTCTATATGTGATGAACTATGAAGAAAGGAATTGCAGTTCTACTGAGCTGTGAAAAGAAACCCTTAGCTGACAATTGTTAAACTGGATATAGCTAGAGTTGGGAGGTTCATTGTCTTGACTTTTAAACCACTATTGGTGCATCTCCCTTGATATATTTATGTGAAATTGCAGTACTACTGAGCTCCTAAAAAAGCCATAGATCAATGTTAAACTGGATATAGATTTGTAGAGTTGGGTGTTCATTTTCTTGATTTTTTTTACCACAAATGGAGCATTGCAATTGATACATTTATTTGAAGATTGACTTTATTGTTAGCTAGTGGAATTTCATGATCATTTCTTGTGATATTTTAAGTGCTTAGCATGATCGGGAAGAAGTGCATACTGCATAATATATTTGTCTCTTGGTGAAGTTCCAGTATTATATGTGAAGCTCTACTTTTTGATGCATAATTGGTGTGGCTGATCTTTGACGGAAAAGTCAACAAGAATAAAATCTGAAGATACAGTACCAGAATTGATAGAATAGGTCATAGGTGTGTAAGATATGATTTTGGTGCTTAAGTAACACTAGAAAAGGATATGATTCTGGTGTAGAAATTCATGATACTGGAAATCAGGTCAAGCCTTTTCATTTTTCCTGGATGAGTATCAGACAAGGTCAACTTCATTACCTGTTCACTTTAAAAGGTACACTATATGCAAGTTAAATTGTGGAAAAGTTAGTCTTGGAATCATTCCTCTCTCGTTAGTGCGCCATCTCAACATTGTAAAATTGTTGTGGCTCTTATTTGTTAGTGAAATTGTTGGATGGTTGGACCTGATAGATCTTTAGCACTGAAGGGCTGACCTTTTGCTGACACAGATGGAACCGTTGTTTTAAGTGCTAGTTTGCAGACGGTTGGGACAAAGGCTACTAAGTTCTGGTTTTGTAAGAGGGATGATGTTCATATTTGAAGTGCTACTTTGCTGACTTAGCTGGGCCAAAGGCTGCTAATATGATGTGCATGGGATCATGTATACACTTAATAGGCGATGCATGAAAGACTGGGTGTAAAGTTGTAAATTCTAGCGGTAGTGTCTACAGGTACACAATTGCACCTACACGCACACTCAATGATGCTTAGGATCCATGAATCTCGGGCATCTCTTTCTTTTATTTTCTTACATCGATGCCCTTCATGGATGAGACCTTCACAAACAGTCGCCGTACTAAGCATGAAGTCAAACTCTCTAATTCTTTTGTCAGTGTATGACTTTTACCCATTTTGATCTGTTCTTAGTCCTTTCCTAATGAACTGAACCTATTTCAAGGATTTATGTACCCAATTTGGTCCCAAGAGCCTCCTCTCCCTTGGCCCAAACCAGCAGTGAGAGGTTTACGAAACATCCTGTACAGAGCCTCATAAGGTGCTATCTAAATACTGGATTAGTGACTCTTATTGTAAGCAAACTCAACGAGATGCAAAGTGGTTAAGCACGATAGAAATGTGAAGAGTACACATGTGGTTCTTGACAGTTCATCATAGGCTAGATATATTCCCGATTCAGTAAATCTAAGACTAGGTAAAATTTCTCTTAGCTTTGGATCATTGCTTATTATTTCTTGGTAGCACTCTCTTTTGTGCTATAAACACTACATGACGTCCTTAATCACCATAACAACCATAAATTAGAGTTCCTCCATCTACTCTACTTAAGATCAGGAAATATTACAAGGGTCAAGCAGGCAAATTATGGTCAAAGCTAGCTTTTATTAGTAGGTAGTATGAGAAGATTTAGGAGCTCCTTTCAGGCATTTCACTATTCAGTTGGCAAAGAAATGGAGTTGCGAAACTAGATAGTATGCGGAAGTACTTCTATCTGGTGTCGATCTCTCCAAAGTGTTGAGCAAAAATTATCTGCTCTGAAGGCAAACTTCTGGTGTATATGTTTACATCTGCCCCTATTTATCATGTGTATTATATTTTATATCGATACATATCTAAAATGAAGAAGAGTCTTGGCATACCTAGTAAAGCTTCTGCCACGTGATCTCTAGGTCACGGGTTTGAGCTGTGGAAACAATCTCTTGTAGAAATGCCGGGTAAGGCTGTGAAGGTCTGGACCCCCGCATAGTGGGAGCTTGGTGTGCCAGGCTGCCCTATACATTTGTAAAATATATCTATCATAACCTAAATTTTGATGCCTTACCTTTGCTGGTCATGCTAGTATGGTGGTATGTCATGTTCTTGTGAGTTTTATCTAAATAAATTTTCTAATATTTGCTTTCTTACTTACTATTTTTGTATATGTACAGCTGAAGCCCCTCCTAAAGTAGTTTATTCTTCCTGTTTATTTTGAAATTTACTAGTTGTGGTGTTTAATTAACACCTTCTGTCACTATCTTATGATGTTAGATTCCACCAACCAGAGCTAAATCCCCCAAACTTGGGAGGAGAAAGAGCTCGCCCACCAAAGAAAGAATCAATGAGAGTGTCATGCGCCCGGGTAGGTTAAGCTTGGACGAAAATGCATCCCAAAATAACCCAGTCAAAGGGCATTCTCCTCTCATTGTTAAGAAGCCTCAAAGGAAGTCACTTCCAAAGCTGCCATCTGAGAAAACCAACTTATCCAATGAAACAAGAAAGCTTTCCATTCGCAAGTCTAGCTCATCCAAAGAATCAGCTGAAGCTGCATCTCTGCCGAATGCTTTACCCAAGGAAACAAGTGAAGTTTCTTCTCAACCAAATAACCAACACAAGCAAGCTACTGAATTTGATGCAGATGGTCGAGAGTGTGAGGTTGTATCAGTTGTTGAACCGAGCCAGACTGAGACTGGTGTTAAAGCTCAAATAGAGACTAATCTGGTGCAGGAACATGTCACAATCGAGCAGTAGAAGCAACCACTGAAGTTGAATATATACTCATGGAGCAATCTTCATTTGCTCTTTGCCTCAAGTATTGCAAAGGTATGAATGCACTTGATATTGTACTAGGCAAACATCGCCATTTTGTCTATAGTCAGCGCAGCAAGGTTGAATTTGTAGTGGTCTATCTTCTTTCAAGATTGCTGAGTGTGGTCATCAGAAACATGCAGGCTGCTTGCCTCTGTTATCTAAATGTTGAGTAGCCAGAAATCCTTAAGAATTTTTGTCTTTTCTACTAGTCGACTACTTTGCAGTTGCAGAAAACTTGAGACAGTACTGGCTGCTGAAACTGTTCTGTTGAACCAAATGGTTGTTGCTTGTTTATTAAGGTGTATTTATAAATTACATATACATTACATGATGCTCTAGCTTTGTTCAGGTAATATGAATCTTTTCCTCCCTTGAGTGACTGTAGTGTAGTCATTTGATGCATCATGTCCTTATCCTCTGAGTTTCGAGTCGGGCCCCTCTGGACCTCTACCATTTCTCTGTTATAATAAAAAGATCATGTACTTGTGAACTTTTGTGTTATGGTCCACTGCAAGTCCCACGTTGATACAACAAAGTGTTGATGTGGGGTTTATATAGCCTCGGGTCGGTCTCTCCCACCTGAATAGTGTTTTTTTGGGGTGTGGTTCTCCCACCCCAGGTGATTTCTTTCGACTTGACTGTGCTAGTAGGATGTAGCAAGTGTGCCCGTAGGCAGGCTATATAGGTGTGCACAAGTTGAATCGAACACCACTATTAATAGAGGAATCACAATTATGGCTTTTTCCTCCTAGATAATTGGCAGGTTTTCCTAATAGGATTGATTGACAGATTAAAAATGATTGGACCAAATTGAATAGCTAATAGCAAATTGCATTTTGTTGGAAATATTTTAGTAGCCTATAAGAACTGTCATAATATTAGAGAAATGTTTTTGGTAGAGAGGAAAAATATTTAATGAAAAATAAGTGTCTTAAAAATACTAATAGATGATTCTGATGAATTAAGTTGAAATTGTAATCCTATTGGTGTGATATTATTGATATGACCATAAATAAGTGATTTTACCAATCAATTAAGCTAGTGATCATTTAAGAATTTTATCCTATAAAAATAAAAAAAATTAAGGTGAATCTTTAATTTTTTTAATATAATGATTAATATACTTGATCAATTAGTTATCTTCGTATTCCTTTTACATTGAAAAATATAATTTTCGATACCAATTTAACGATCAATTAGTTATCTTCGTTTTCTTTCTCATTTTCCCAGTTAATACGATGTCCATCAGGAAACTTACTATGTTTCTTTGGTTGCACAATGCTCTGACAAATCTTTCGCAGGGATGTAAATTGGATCCTCACAATGCACATTTTCTAGTCCACTCGATGAAGACATTATCCCTTTCTTCACAACACCAATACATTGGTCCATCAACATAATAGCCCAGCATGCAATATCTGAAAGGAAGAGAAAGAAACAGATTTTTTAATAAACATAGACGAGGACTATGTATGCATAAAATATATATTTATGAGAATTAAATGCCACAACATGAAAAAAAAAAAATCAAAAAGGAAAGCAAAACTGATAATCTAACTAGCAATTTCCTCTAAAGGAACAACCCAAGAAATTTAGAAGTTGACAGACTCTTGATAGGAATTAAGATTACCATATGAACGAAATGATATTTAAATGCAAAATGTCATCAATACATAAAGCTAAATCATAATCTAACAAAATCAACTCGTCTTCTTTTATACTCTCTTCGTTTAAAAAAAAATGATCTTACTTCCTTTTTAGTCTGTTTAAAAAGAATCACTTCTTTCATTTTTTGATAACATTTTAATTTCAGCTTTTCACGTGACATATTTAAGACCACAAGATTAAATGACATTTTTATACATTTGACATAACTTTAATTTAGAACCACAAGATTCAAAAGTCTTTTTTATTTTCTTAAACTCCGTGTCAAGTCAAACCAGGTCATTCTTTGTTAAAAAAGGGAGTAATATATAACAAAAGCATATCCATCGGTGCATTCTAAGTAGTTTATTTAAGTTTATTTGTTATTTTTTACTTAAATGTTATATCATTAGACACACTCTAGCTGCCGTTAACATCTTCTCTTGGACAATCTGCTATATAGAGCAAAAACCTTATACACAAATGAAACCAAACAAGTATCCTTACTTTAAAAAGGCATAATCATCTGCATATACACGTAAATGTACTACCTAAAAATTCATTGAAAATTAAAAAAAAAACATAGAAATTATAGACGTACTTTGAGAATCACTGCACAGGGTTGTGGATGCAAGTATATGGAGCTCAAAATCATTTATAAGCATTCTCATCACCAAATTTTTGCTACGCATAAACTCCAATAAATGAATGTATCTCTCAGACCTACATATAATGAGAAATTATGATCAATTTCTAGTAAAAACGTTCCTTTGCAAGGGGGACTTCTACTTTGAAATCCCTTGTCCCTTTACATATAGATATATATAAGGTAGAAGCTGACCTTTCTTTCTCACTTGCAAAAAGATACAATCATATATCTTCTTTACTTGGAATATGGTTGTTGAATATACTTTCTCAAATAACCCCACGGAGAACAAGTTCAAATTTAAGAGTATCAGGCAAAAGACCTGAGAACTCATACACCTTACGTCCACCTTACGTCTAACTCTAGAAGGAGTATGAGCCTGGATACAATTATTGAGCATCCGAGGTACAAATTCCAAAGAACCTAAGATGTCAAAACTTCCCCTGAAATGCAAAGAGGGAGAGAGATTAGATCAATTATCATCTAAATAAGCAGTACACATTCAGATTATCATTATGTCATACTTTCTTCAGTGCTACTCATTATTTTAGCGATACTAATGGTGTCCCAACCAACTTGCATGTACCCCAACTAATTCATTGGACAACTTGTCCATCTGACAAGCATATATTGAAACGGTAATGCTTCACAGTTTGAATAGTTCAGATGGGCGCACCATGAGTTGTAGCTGGGATTTAAAACTAGAATGTCTAAGTTGTTAGTCCTATGCCATAACCACTTGGTCATCTCCTCATGGATCAACATTATGTTGTTGAAAAAATGTAGTATATATGTTCCCGTATTTATCAATAAGAAAATCACTAAAAATAGTTAATCGGTCAGCTGACTACTAGCAAAGATGGATCATCCAAAAACAAACGTGAGCTAAATTTGAATTAGTAATAAATGTACACGATGAAGGGTACTTACTTCCAGGAAGGAACAAGAGAAGGATCACAAAGGTATGTCGTAGATGAATTCATTATTCGACCATTATTCAAATCATCATGACTTGTATGCTAAAGACTGGTAGAACCACCTGAACCTAAAAATAGGCTACATCAATTGAATAGAAGTAGAAAAGTAAAGAAATTTCTTTATGAAAGCTTTATAGATGTTGATGGTGTAACAAATATTATTTTGAAAGATAATAAAAACTCTAGATATATCAACATCATTCTTAAAAAAACTATTTAGAGTATATGCTAGAAAATGAAATTTCTGTAGAATAAAGGCATAAGAAGAGGACAAATCAAATCAAGTCATTAATACAAAATATTGTGGAGAACACTTAACCTTAAGATAATTGAACAATTTTTTCTATGTTCAGTGTTTTTGGAAATTCGAAGATCTTGAGGTTTATTATATCCCGTTGATTCTAAAGGCAACTGCACTTTGCTCTTCGCATGAAAAGTGTTTGAAATTTGAGCTCTAGGCTTGCTAAAAATCCCCAAAGTCATGGTTTCTATGGATTTGGTTGACACAACCCTTGATGATACTGTATTTATCAGTGTAAATACATATTTTTTTATGCTTGATGATCGACCAAATGCCTCTTCAATAAGTAGATATCTCATTTTCCCAGTATGTACCTCCTTTTCTCAATCAATACAATGTCCACGAGGAAACTTACTATGTTTCTTTGGTTGCACAGTATTCTGACAAATCTTTTCAAAGACATGTAACTTGGATCCCTCATAATGCACATTTTCTAGTCCACCTGATGAAGACATTATCCCTTTGCTAATGTCTTATTCTTCACTACACCAATCCACTGGTGCATCAACACAATAGCACAACATGCAATATCTAAAAGGGAGAGAAAAAAACAGAATATTTATAACAAGAAGAGAACCATGTAAGCATAAAAGATATAGACACCGTTTATGAGAATTAACTGCCACAATATGAAAAATAAAGATTAAAAAAGGAAAGCAAAATTGATAATCTAACTAGCAATTTCCTTCGAGAGGAGAAACCCCTTGTGTTAAAAGATTAACTTATCTCTTAGAAATGTCAAGTAAACTAAAAAAAAGGTTTGGTATCGGGCCAATGTTTGAGATTTACAAAGAACATATAGAGATGACACTGCGATAAAGCTTGAAAGAGAGACATGACTTCAGCTTTTCTAAATGATTGTCCACCTTTTCATGCTACGAAAAGAATGAGAGAACTTACTGATGCACGTCAACGGTGTTACACTAATAAACCCGTGTCACCGTACATCTCACATTTTTTTCTGCAAGTTCACATAGAAAACACAAGAAATTTAGAAGTTGACGTACACTTGATTGGAATTAATATTACCATATGAACAGAATTATACGCAGAGATAAAATGTTATCAAATACGGAAAGCTAAATCATAATCAGCAAAATCAAGTTCTCTTTTCTCTCATAATATATAGTAGAATCATATCCACCAGTGCATTCCATGTATTATATTTAATTTTGTAATTTTTAATTAAATGTTATACCATTTGACAGACTCTAGTTGTTAACATCTTCTTTTGGACAATCTGTTATAGAGCAAAAACCTTGACGAACAAATGAAACCAAACAAGTATTCCCACTTTAAAAAGGGATAATCTTCTGCATAACCTAAATATTCATTGAAAATGAGAAAATAATATAGAAATTATAGACGTACTTCGACAATTACTGCACATGATTGTGGATGCAATTATATGGAACTCAACATAATTTATAAGTGTTTTCATCACCAAATTCTTGTTGCACATGAACTGCACTAGAGCAATATATCTTTCAGACCTATATATAATGGGAAATGAGAATTAGTTTCTAGTAAAAATGTTCGTGGCAAAGGGGCACTTCTACTTAGCAACCCCTTGCCTTTTTACGGATAGATATATAAGGCAGAAGCTAACCTTTCTTTCTCACTTGCAAAATAATACAGTCATATGTCTTCTTTACTGGGAATATGGTTGTTGAATAAACTTTCCCAAATGCATCCTCGAGGAACAAGTTCAAATTTAAGAGTATCAGGCAAAAGACCTGAGAGCTGATACACCTTACATTTAACTTTAGAAGGAGAATAAGCCTGGATGCAACTATTAAGCATCCTAGGTACAAATTCTAAATCACCTAAGATGTCAAAACTTCCCCTGAAATGCAAAGAGATATTAGATCAATTATCATCTAAATAAGAAGTACATATTCAGATTATCATTATGTCATATATTCTTCGTGCCCTACTCATTACTTTAGCTATACTAATGGCACCCCAACCAACTTGCATGTACCATAACTAATTAATGGGCAACCAGTCCATCCCACCAACACATATGACACGTTAATTCTTCCCAGTAAGGCTAGAATAGATGGGTGCACCATGTGTTGTAGTTGAGACTCAAACCTAGAATATTTCCAAGTTGTTAGTCCTATGCATTAACCACATAGTCATCTCCTCGTAGATCAACATTATGTTATTGACAAAGCGTATTATATATGTTTCCTTACTTATCAATAAAGAAATTACAAAAAATAGGTTAATTAGTCAGCTGATTACTAGAAAAGATGGGCAGACATAGGCTGAATTTGAATTAGTAATAACTATACATGAAGAAGGATACTTACTTCTGGGAAGGAACTAGAGCAGGACCACAAAGGTGTGTCATAGATGAATTCATAATTCAATTCTTATTCACAATATTAGGACTCCTTTGCTCCAGACTAGTAGAACCATTCAGACCTAAAAAATAGGCTATATCAATTGGATAGAAGAACTGAAGTGAAAAGATTTTGCTAAAAGTCCCTCGAGTCACGGCTGCCATGGATTTGGTTAACACAACCCTTGAGGAGACCGTATCTATCAGTAGAGATCCATATTTCTTGATGCTTGATGACAAACCAAGTACTTTTTCCACAGAAAGACATCTCATTTTTCCTGTCCGTACCTCCTTTTCCCAGTTGATATGATGTTCACCAGGAAACTTACTATGTTTCTTTGGTTGCACAGTACTCTGACAAATCTTTTCAGAGGCATGTAACTTAGATCCCTCATAGGGCAGATTTTTAAGTTCGTTTGATGAAGACATTTTCCCGTTTTCAATATCACATTGTTCACAACACCAATCTACTGGTGCATCAACATAATAGCCCCACATGCTATATCTGAAAGCAAGAGAAAATGCTGAATATTTTTAATATAGAAAAGGACTATATATGCATAAAAGATACATACAAAATTTATGAGAAATACCAGAACATGCACAAAATGTTCAAAAAGGAAAGCAAAACTGATAGTTTAACTAGCAATTTCCTTTCAGAGGAACAACCTCTTGTGTAAAAAGATCAATCTCTCTTAGAATTGTCAAGTAAACTAAAACAAAGAAAGAGGATGAGCCGTGAAACAACTATAGGGCATCCTAGAAACAAATTTCATAGTAGCTAAAACTTCCCCTGAAACACATATTTACCCCAACTAATTCATTGGACAACTTATCCATCGCCCAAACACATATTTACAAGGTAATGTTGCCTAGTAAGGCTAGATTATATGGACGCACCATGTGTTTTAGTTGGTATTCAAACTTAGAATGACCAAGTTGTTAGTCTTGTGCCTTAAGCACTAGGTCATCTCGTCATGGACCAATATTATATTGTTGACAAAATGTATTATATATGTTTACGTATTTATCAACAGGAAAAATACAAAGAGTAAGTTAATCAGTCAACTAACTACTAGCAAAGATGGGCCATCAAAATATAGGCATGTGCTGAATTCAAATTAGTAATAATTGTACACGATGATAGTACGTACTTCCAGGAAGGAACAAGAGTACGACCATAAGGGTGTGTTGTAGATGAATTCATCATTCGACTATCATTCTCAACATCAGGACTCCTATGCTCCAGATAGGTAGAACCACCCGAACCTAAAAAATAGGCTACATCAATTGGATGGAAGTACAGAAGTAAATAAATTTTTCTATGAAAGCTTTACAGATATTGATTGTATAACGGAAATTATTTCAAAATATAACATCGACTCTAGATATATCAACACCATTTTAAGAAAATTATACGAGTTTTAGAAGTAAAGGAGGATGACCTCACAATCCAGTTCTTATGCTACCATCAGCTCTAGAAGGGTCGTTTTAGGCTAGTGACATAGTTGACACGACTCTCGAGGCTTTCAACGTGATTCAATGTGATTAAGCGTTTTAACTTTCAAGTTAACGCCTAATTTTGACTTTATTCAACATTCTGAGTACACAAGCCCGAATGAGAATAGCCCAAAAATGTTTAGTTTGGTCTAGAACAAACCTTTGTTTAGGCATCCAAAATAATTCTACGGGCCCCGTGGATTTTGACTTACAATAGAAATTGTGTAATGGACTAAATCAATCACAGAAAAAGAAAAGGCAAAACATCTTCACTACACAAGCAAGAACCAATTTCAGTGCAAAATGTAGAAGCCCAAAAGTTAAAAGGGAAATAAAAAAGGCACAATCTTTATACGAAAGAATCAAGAATATAGATACCTCTATTTCTTGGGCATTAGAAAAGATCAAGCTTCTCTAAGAAATGACATTCATGGACAATCTTAGATAAACCTTCATCACTAACACAAGACACATTCAACAAGGAATTTTCTCTGAGAGTAGGGAAACCTCGAGAAATATCCTTGAAACCAACATCAGTCACACCACGACATGACATCCTAACGCATTTTACCTCTTCCTTTTACTTGTTCTTCCATCACTAATAATTTTCTTCTCATTTAAGCACAACACTTCACCCTTTTTAACCACACAATATTATAAGAATAGAAACATTAATGGCGGAAGAACAAGTGGAGGGGACATTGACACGTAAAATTTGTTTCTTCAAAATCTTTGCTATTATATTGGATCAAGTATTTACCTTTGAATTATTCAAGCAATGGTAGTGTAATTTTAAATTTTAATAGTATAAGGAAGAATAAAATTGATTTTTTCTCCAAGTAAACAATAAATTTTGACCATTTTAAAATTTACAAGTATAGCTATTAAAATCTTGTCTGGATTTGAATCACAGCTTCACCTACTTCAGTAGTTATTAAATTATTTTATGCTCGTTACAAAAAAAAAAGGTCCAATTTCCAAAAAAATTAGAGTGATTTATTATCCGTCTAGTTGAGAATTGCAACTTACTAATTTTGTTTTCTATAGTTAAAACTTCGCAAAATAATTTTTTTTTATTAGTACTACTATATATAAGAAAGGATATCCAAAAAAATTTAAGCAATTTCGTTATGCAAGGTGTGCCTAGGGCTAGTTTTATTGATAAAGAGAAAAGGATTTCAAATAAAAAAGTAAAAGAGGGGGGGTGGGGGGTGGGGGCTAGGACATCATAGATATTTCATAATTTTAAATAGTAATGTGTTCACGTGGGCACATGTATATACCTTTAAAATATACTATTAAATTAGTGTAGGGGTAAAAGATCCTCCGTAATATTTGGTATCGTAACAACAGTTTCGGCCAAAATTAAAATATTTTTTAGACCCTTTTCACTTAAAATAATTTAATGTACTCAATTCTCAAAAGAGCACGGTGTGGAGGCCTGAGTCCTGATATGTGTTCCTGATATTATGAATTAATTACATATATACTTGTTTCAGTATTATCATTTGTTTATGTTGTTTATTGTTCGTCACATGCTAAGTGTTATAGTTGATTTTGAAAATGTCAGGGATGAGTTATAATTATGATGACAACTTTGAAAATGTATGCACTGAACCAAATTGCTTGACGTTAGAGAAAACTCAACACGTGACATTAGAGATGATAGAGTAATTAAAGAGTATATTTGCTGCGAAATTCTATCTATAATCAAATAGAATTTAGGAACTTCTTGATCGATTCAAAGCTAGAGTTCACTAAGATTGTTGATCATTATAAAAGCTTTTACTCATTGTTTGCATTTTTATTTTTTGTCTAATGTAATTTTTTTGTATAAAAAAGTTAATTATGGTACTTGGTTTCTCGAACATATTTCCTAGAAAGATGAAACACAATAAAACTATATCAGAAATAAAATTTTTGGGCCCACCATGCTCAGCCCGGGCAAGAATCATTTAATCTACTATACAAAAGCATGAACGGTAGGACGATCACAACTTAATTTTACTGTACATTGTGTAACAAAAGTTGGACAGATTTCTTCTTTTGATAGTTAAATCAAAAGTGAGGGTATTTTTGTCTTTTGACTATGGTCTTTCGGCTTCTCGATTATTCTTTCTTCTCTCCCTTGGCTTTCCACCACTCCCAAATCCCAATTTCTCTTGGCACAATTCTTTGCTACTCTCTAGCTTCAAAATTCACCACAAGTCTATCAATGAATGGAGTTGAATATTTGAAGAAAAACCCTAAGAGTTAAAGCTAAGGTTAATGAACTCAACGAATCTTTCAATTCTTTTCGTATGTTCCAAATATAATAAATCTTACTGTTCTTTTAAGAATATAATAATAGCATAAGTATACTATCAGAGTTGATAAATGGTTTTTATATTTACGGGTGTGTAAATAATAAGGGTATGCATTCGACTTTTTAGTTTGGTTTTGCACTATTCTGTTTGGATTTTTTGATTTTTAGTTTTGTAAAAGTGTAACTCAATTCGATTCAAAATAAATTTGGTTTGATTTGATTTTCCTCTATTCAATTCGGGTTTTTTCGGTTTGATTATTCGATCATGTCAACTTTGGAAAATAATATCTTCTTAATTCAAATTGAGGTTATAGAAACGACATTATCGTGAAGATAGCATATGCTTTAGTTGAAAATAGATTTCTCCCTCCTTATCTTAGCTTTATTATGTTATCACAATCGACGGCGAAAAACTATAGAAAATTATATGAAAAAACTAAGGCGGAGACGGAGAACCAATTTATACGGGTCAGGTTGGACTTATTATTGAATTGCGCCAAGTAACCAATATAACCATACAAATTTTGTTTTTTCATTATAAATTAAATATTGACTTTCGGATATCATTTTGCATTTAAGTCCTTATAAAATATCAAATTGATGTTATAAAAATAAAACATAATTCTTTTTTCAAAAAATAACTAGAAATTTATTTTTTATTATTTACTTGGGCCCGAACTTAATATTGACAAAATAAAATTAATATGATTAACATGATTCAATTCAATTACTGAACTCAACACACACCAAAAAGTTTCAATTATACATTATTTCAGTAATTCACGTATCATATCAATTTATATTAAATGTGGGGATCCCATGCAAAGTTGAATTAGCATTTTACTCCTACATTAAATGAAAATATTGTATATAGTTAAATCATCATCATCCTACACTTTCTCTTATTTTCATCATTTTAAACCATCTCCAACTCACCTCTATTGTATTCTCCATTCTTTATATTTGGAGAGTAAGATAGAGAATGGACACTCCAAATCACGTTCTATTCTTCAAATTTAGAGAGTTGAATAGTAATTTTCCAAAATTGGAGAACTTTTATTCACGCTCTCTGTTTAACTTTTTCAACACTTTATTATTATTTTTATTACTTTCTAATTAACATATTATTTTACATAAATTTCATCAATTAAATATCTAGTATTCATAATTCTTTTTAAATATAATATAATATTTTTAAGGATGACCTGGTTTAACTTGACACGGAGTTTAAGAGTACAAAATGACTTTTGAATCTTGTGAGCCTAAATTAAAGTTAGGTCAAATATACGAAATTGTCCTTTGATCTTGTGGTCTTAAACATGACTTGTGAAAAGCTGAAATTAAAATGTTACCAAAAAAAGAAAGAGGTCATTCTTCTTGAAACAGACTAAAAAGGAAAGAACGTTATTTTTTTAAAAAACGAATGGAATATTTAATATATACTACTTTGATTTCAAATTAGTAGTATTTTTATAATTTTTATAATTTTCATCAACAATAAAATTTTATTTTATTATTAATTTTTATTATAAAGAATACACAAAACTAAAATGGTCAAATGACAAATTTAATGTAATTACAAGATAACAATACAATACATAACATAATAATTTAAATACAAGATAAAATAAAATACGTAACATTTTAATTAGTCCGCAATGAAATAAGCATGTCAAAAAGATGTTGACCGTGCATTCGGAATTTCGCAATTATTGCAAGATCGTCACGTTTTTGGAAAAAAGAAATATTATATGATATAATGACTAAATGTATTATATTGCACAATGTGATAACTGAGGACGATGAACGTGATCTTAATGCACTAAAATTAAATATCGTAGAGGCTCCAGCGACAGAAATTGTGGTAGATTGAAAATCTTCGATTTTAACAATTTTTAGCTAGACATAATAAAATTAAGGACAAAAATGCTCATTATTGCATTACGGAGTTCAAAATGAGCATTTCTGTCCTTAATTTATTATGACTAGCTAAAAATTGGAGAGTAAAATAGAGTGTAGGGTTGGAGATGCCCTAATACACTACAATGCCTTAAAATAGTTGACTTATATTTCGTTTTGATGCTTGTATAAATGTATCTTTATAATTAGAGGTCTATATAGTTGAGATATTTATTATTTCATTTACAACTTCCACTTAGATTTCATTATTTGTTGCTTTCTTTTTTCTTTTTTTTTTGTACATAATAATGAAGTATGTTGCATTTTTGTTGCAATGTTAAAAGTTAAAAACTACAAACAAAAGGATCTAGAATCGTACATGAGTCTCTCCCATCCAAAAAACTTAGCATGTGTACTCTCAGAGAAGTATGACAGAAATCCTAATAACACCTTTATCTAGAAGCTTGTTGGAAATTCTAAGTTTCTTTAGCCACGAAATCTTGTAGCAAAACCTCATAGCTTGAGACATATTAGAAAATTCAACAAGTTCTTCTAGTATAAAAATAGGAATCAGAAACTAATGAAGATACACCTAAAGAAAACTCGAACATACTAGGGTATAAAAGAATATAAAGGGGGAATTTCTCTTTGGTCTCCTCTCTCAAAAAGAAGAATTTTACAATGATTGTAAGGTAATAAAATAGGGGTTATGATAATGAAGAATATCATTTGATTTTCAATATGTTGCACACAATGCTATTGAATGAGCCTAAACGGTCTTGAAGGGATTGAAATAGGACTAATGGCACATTAATAGTCATTCATGTATTGAAATCAATTATCCCATAATTATAATTGAAGATGTAAAGAATAAGACACATTCGTCAAAAAAATGTTGAGCAGAAGAAAACTCAACTTGTTGGACTAAAAAATGTATCGGATCTCGATTTTTTTTTGTAACCCCCAATTCATCATTATTCAATTTAAATTTTAAAACCCTTCAATGTATAGGGAGAAGCAATTTGAATCTTAAATTTGTTGGAATTGTTAAGATTGGTGTCTATCTGATTGATAGTAAGAAAGAATCGATTATATTCGCCATCTTTTTAGTAAACCCAACCAAATAGTATCAGTTTTCAAAATTTAAAATCAAATCAAATATAGAATAATAGTATAATCTCAATTTCTTTTAGTAAAATAGAAATTAGAAAAGCTTTTATGCATGCATTTATTTGGTTTTCTTTTTTAAATTTCAAAATATAAACTAATAAAAATTAAAATATCTTCATTTAACTTTTGGATATCATTTTTTATTTTAATATTTTAGAAGTCCTTATAAAACATCAAATTAATGTGATAAAAACTTGCAGAAACACAATTTGCAGTTGCTGAGAATGATGAGTTATGTGGCTGCTTAATCATAAAGCCCCTCTTGCTCCCACACATCAACAAGAAAGTCTACCATTTCCTGATATATAAAATGCACAACAGTTAGCAACTAGCTACATGTAATATGGAAAGAAAAACTATCTTAGCTAATTCGATAACTTACCGGTAGAGGGATTGGCTGAGGGAAAAACTTATTAGTCCCTAGCAACGTTACATAATTTGTATCCGAACTGCAATTTATGATGGTAGAATGAACTTGTCACACATGTATGTAATCCAGCATAATGCGCGATAGTTGAAAACAGTTACCAGCAAAAATCACCCAAGTCAAGAGACACGGTACCAAAACTATGGCCTGCACGCCTTTTCCCTTGTCTTTCTACCATCAGTTAATTTTTCCCTTTACTCAGAGAACTATTCATGCTTACACCTCCAAAAATGTGAGAAACTTACCTTAATTTGGGTTCTCGAACTGAGGCACCCTTCTGTGGTGTTTTATTTCCACACCATTGTTGCCTCGTTTGATTCCAAAGAAGTAGACCTGTTCCAGGTAATGTTTAATTCAATGATACGATAAAGAAAATACAGAAAGGAGTTTAAAACTGAGCTAAAATGAAAAGAACACCACAAGATCATGCTTTCAAGTTTGTATATGGTCTCTCTAGTCTATGCCTCAAATTGTGCATGGGATTTCTGCAAAGCCCATAAGCCATGCCATTCATAGAAAAATGAAAGTTAATCAAGATATCCACCCCCTTTGAAAAAAAAAAGCAGAAATCCCAAGTGTTTATGAAATTTTGGGTCGACCCTTAGTAAAAATTCGATGAAATGGGAACATTTGCAATAAAATCCTAATACAAGAGCCTTTTTTTGGCCATCTGTGAAATTAGGTCTTAGGCCTAACTCACACCCAAATGCTAGTTCAAAGGGAGGAGGATTATCCAAGCCTTATAAGGAGTCCACCCATCTCATTAATCACCGATGTGGGACTTTTGTTATTCTTTAACACCCCACCTCACGCCCAGTGCTGGTGCGTGGGCAATTTTGATTTTGGGGACCCCAACATCGGGTGAGACGTGCCCTGCTCTGATACCATGTGAAATTAGGTCTTAGGCCTAACTCACACCCCAAAAGCTAGCTCAAAGGGAGGAGGATTGCCCAAGCCTTATAAGGAGTCCACCCATCTCATTAATCACCGATGTGAGACTTTTATCATTCTTTAACACCATCCAAATGAGGCAGTGGCATGACCAAAAAATGAGACAGTTTGGGGCCCTCTAGATGGACCAAAGTTCAAGAGTGACCCTAGAAAGCAAGTAATTGAAGTTGAGAAACTATCATATAATTATTTAACCATTTTTGGTAGTGTTCCCAGGAAAGGTTTATCTATCTTACCCATTCGTCATCATGAATCATGTCTCTGTATTTGTGTACAAATACTAAGACGTTGCTGATCCCCATGCAGGTTTACTTGCTACTAGCAAACAATTGGGATGATTTACATCAAAATAAAAGGAGACAAAAGTATGCACTTGCCATGATTTACAAATTCCGAAGTGCTGCTTGTGGTGTCAGAATTACTGTGAGGATCAAGGGCCGGATTAGATGTGCTAATTGATGAGATGCTTCTCTGGGAGGGAAATGTGGTATTCTCCATCTCGCATGCACTACTGCTCCAAAAGTCGTCTCTTAAACTAGTTTTCCTCAATCGTTTGCTCGGAACTTTCAGTCCTTTAGATGGCTTATCCACTGAAACAACATGAGGAGAATTCATACAGCATCCAAGACAACTTCTGCTCTGTTGCAACCAGGTTTATAACCATTGAAATTGATTAGCGGAGCAAAAAGTTACAATAAGATACCCCAACAAAATTCAACATTCTAGGTGGAATTAAGCTACAGATCCATGGACAATCTAATAAGGCTTTTTTCTTATTGGGTGTATTCAAATTTGAGAAGTCAAGAAATATAAGCTACAAATGACCATTAAGAAACCATTAGGAACCACAAATCGAAGTCAACAATCAGTAATGACAATCACATATTTAAATCCTGGAATCATGCTTCCACAAATAATCACAAACATTGAGAACTTTAAAATCCAGGCGCAAAAGTCAAAGGAACTAAGCAAAACTGATAACTAACCATTTTCTTAGTTAGTAGTTAATAGCTTCTGAAATATATTAATTAAATAATTCAAAAGCTAGAATCTGTCAAGATTGATGAGCAGCTGGCTGATTCTTACCTATGGAGAGATACAGAATTTTGGGTCAAGGTATGTTATAAAGTTCAACGTTAAAATGGTAGGAAATCCGGAAAACTGGCCATGGAAGATAATCTGGAAACTAGAGTTGCCTGCTTTACTTGGATTTCTATCCTTGGTGTTTGTGTTACGCATGACAATCCATGATGCTTGCTTTACTTGGGTTTTATTATAAGCAGTTGATGCTTACTACATGAAGAAACTTGTGAATCAGTTCATCGCCTACAGCCTACTTCTCCATTGTAATTTCTCCAGAGTCCAGACAGTATATGATCTGTGTTTCCTGAAATTTTTGGGATTCAAATAATCATGCCAAACAGGCCTTAAACAGTAGCCACTATCAGACATCAAATATGGGAAGTAGTCTCTACTGGAATGCAGTACCAGTTGCATTTTCTGAGAATATCTGGCTAGAGAGAAACAATAGATTTTTTCGGGTAAAAAGGAGCATCTCTTATGTAAAATCTAGATGTTTGAAGAATTTATCTTTGTGGTGTAGCAGTGTAGGGAAAATGTTGTATCTGATAAAGTTACACTGTTAAATCTATTGTATTCTTTCAACATCTAGAAGGAAAACACTTGTTCTGGTGTACTCTTCTTTTGTACTTTCTTGGTACTCTTTATTGGTACTCGTTATAAAATCCCCACATTTTCATTAACAAGTTATGAATTCTAGGTATTGATTTCATAGAAAATTAGCATTCAGCACAACACCCTTTACTATCTTTAAGCTTGATGCATACCAAGTCAGAATTAAATCGATTGAATTAAATAAGTCAGAACACCACAAAGTACTGAACTTGATCTCCTTTAGGCCTATAGAAATTATGATAGTCTCTTTTGCTGGTCTAGCGCTGTATCTGATGTGAAAACAAAATTATTCTTATATATAGTTATAATAGAATGAAACATGAATTTAGCGGAACTGCAAACATTGTGTTGTAGGGGAGTGCAAAATTGTTGAAAGGAAGACCTGAGAGCCCCATAAAGTGGCTACCCCATGATAATGTGAGCCTATATTGATGCGTAAAATGATCAAGACGGGCCTCAGGACTAAATTGAATAGGTCTTTATGGACAATTTGACTTTAAGCTCAATCAAAAGCCTGGACCTCTGTCCAGTTATTCAGCTAGCAAATAAAGGTCCACAGCATTTACTGACTCATTTTTTTTAGAAAAAACTTGATTGTTATGCAATTTTTTTTTTGAACTTGGTAACTTTGAAGATAGCTATGCATTCAGTAAGTCATTTAGCATAAATGATATCATAAAAGTGAAGAACTTTTGATGTTAAGTACAACAGGACAAGAAAGATGATAGGAACAAAGTGGGCAGATAGAGAATGTTAACACAATTTTCTATTTTCACCCAATTTCCATATTTTCACTTTCTAACTTTTATTCTTTAGAGCTCTTAAAATGTTCTAATTCCTTCACTAATTATCAGCTAATAAAGATTCACAATTGATCCTTTATAAAGGACATCTACGAAGAGGAGTAAAAAGTTGTTTTTATAGGTTATATCATCTCTGAAAGTATTCTAACCCACTTTTGATGTTAACTAGTTCATGTTTTAAATAATCTTTAGTGGCTTTCACGGAAACGTTACCTAGATTGTAATGATAGTTTGGATAATATGTTCTTAAGTGCTTATCAATAAGTAAGTGGATTAGTTCATCCCCTAAAACATGTCTCATTGTGGTTCCAACTATTACCTAAATGGATTTTAAACCAGTGTTCGCTACAACTTCTTCTGTTAATTAAAAGGTAAGACTTCAAGAGAATCATAAGAACACTTCCTTTCTCCAATCCCCATCATTATGAATCTCAATATCCAAATGACTTTGAGATGATCATCCCAATGAGTTACCTTCACAGGAAAAGGAAAAAAAGATGTAGCCACCAAATCAATGGCTTCGAGTGAATTAATAAGTTTAATCCAGTTATGGACTGCAATCAGATAAGTACTTATCAAGAAACCAGTATTAATGGACCTGTTACGTAAACAGATTGAACTTGAGATGCTGTTAAGGGATTAGCAGCATAATCCCATTAACAGTATTTTGACTGGTCAGAGCGACCTGTTTATATAAAAATTTCTATAGGGCCATTGGCAACCTAATCTATGTTAGCCCCAGAAAAAGTCAGAGTAGCTTGAGCATCTTAAAGCTAAAAACAAATTGGTATCCTCAAATTTATCCAGATCTAGAAAATAGATCCTCAATCTATTCTCCACCAAATTATAAGACAGGACAAAAATAACCTCTTACATTAAAAAGGGATCTGCATTTTTCCTTCAACTTTTCCATCATCACCTTTCCAAAATACACCAAAACTGAACAAAAAGACTTCCTTTCAAAAGACGGATTCATTTCAATCCATACACAACCCCTAATACACATGGCTAGATGAAAAACTTTTCACACTGTAGCTGAGCAAGAGAACTCTTCTTAAATGTTTGCTAACCAATAAAGGTACATGCAGAATGTGGCATTCAAAGCAAGAAATATCTTAACATATCATGCAAAGCATGAAAATAAAGGAAACAGAATAAGGAACCAGCTAATTCCTGCTTTATGCACCATTATTACTTTGCTTAGCCTGCAAGCAAGTACCCAGATTCCAAATCACCCAAAAAAACTGCTGAAACCACATAGCTTTCCCAATAAACTAAGAAAAGCATTCTGAAGAATTCGTACTAAATTTAATTGCAACTCTTCACTCCTAGTCTCATATTCTTTTAATTTCAATAATAACAAAACTTCCGCTTTTTCTTTCCCAAAAAATAAAAACCACTTGCGCCTAGAGGCGGATCTAGAAATTTAGTTCAATTTGAGAACAAATTATACCGATCACCACTTTATCACTATGGTTACAATCATAGCATAATATTCCACACAAACACACATATATGGTTCAAGTCGAGGGCAGTAGTTACGAGTACAACCACATGTATTATAATACTACATCCACCCCTGCCTCGCCTCAGGAACAAAAATGCAAAAACAACAATTACACCTCAATACCAAACTCAAGATGGGGCAGAACTTTGCTCCATTTAAGCTTATCTCAGACCAATACTACACAAAAACACGAACACCCCGCCGGAGTGTTTTATCCAGTTAAATTTTAGTTGAGAAACACATATAAAGGAAGAATCGAGTTACTCACCCCATGCAAGCCAATATGCGGTATATCCAAGAGGCAATTGATCTACAAAGTTGCATTTACAAGCAAATGGGTTTTCGTCAAAGCACAGATTTCAACATCTGGACCTCCAATACAGACAAAAAAAACACATCCCCACCTGCAGAAGAAGCTCAAAATAAGTGCAAAATCAAAACTTTTACTCTTCAGCTATTGACAGAAGTTAATAATTGTCTCAAATAAATCAGTTCAGGTCGACTCTATGAAGTATGAAACAATTCTGCTGTATTCTCAGATTAATTTTATTTTAGACATCCTATAAATAACCGACAAAATGGGTATGCGAAAAAAGCAAAAGAAATGGTCTTTTTAGTTACTCAGTCTAGTAAATTTCTTAAAAAGCAAAACGGAAGAAGAGGGGAATTGAAACCTGTGAAAAAAGCGTAGTTGCGGGATGAGATTTTGTTGTTGATCTTTGGGTTGGTGAATAAGCGCTGAAAATCTTAAAGAATTAGAGAAATTCCTGGTGGGTTTGCTAGATTTGTAGATATCAGTCAGTCAAAAATGGAGACGGAAAGTTGTAGTGCTGAGCTGCTGGTGGTGGCCAATGGTGCGGCAGTGGGCCTCGACTGTCTTTTGTGCAATTAACTTTTTTTTGGTTATTTTGTAAGGAAGAAGAATGTACAGCGCCTGTAGCTCAGTGGATAGAGCGTCTGTTTCCTAAGCAGAAAGTCGTAGGTTCGACCCCTACCTGGCGCGATTCCTTGCGTGTTACTTTTTCCGAACCAAATTCTCGCTCCGCCGTTGTATTTAAAAATCTTTATCTATCTAAAAAATACTAGAATCAATAAACCCGTATATCATATTTCCGCGGACATAAGAGTTTCATTTTTTATGATTGATAGAAATCACATATTATGCTATATTTTTTAATGAATATTTATATTGCGATACAAGTTCATGTTTTCAAAAGAAATGAATGAGATTGGATCGGAATATCGTCTTGTAGGGAATTTTATTTGTGAAATAAAATTCCTCGAGTCACGGAAGTAAATCAATTTTGCTAAAAATTCCTCGAGTCACGATTTCAATGGATTTGGTTAACACAACCCTTGAGAATACTGTATCTATCAGCGGAGATCCATATTTCTTTATGAATGATGACAGACCAGGTGCTTCTTCAACAGGTAGATATCTCATTTTTCCAAACCGTACCTCTTTTTCCCAGTTGATACAATGTTCACCAGGAAACTTATTATGTTTCTTTGGTTGCACAGTACTCTGACAAATTTTTTGAGACGCATGTAACTTGGATCCCTCATAATGCAGATTTTTTAGTCCGCTTGATGAAGACATTCTCCCTTTTCCAATATCACAACCTTCATAACACCAATCTGCCGGTGCATCAACATAATAGCCCAACATGCAATATCTAAAGGAAGAGAAAAGACTGAATATTTTAAAACAAGAAGAGGACTATGTATGCACAAAATAGACAAATAGTATTTATGAGAATTAAATGCCACAACCTGCATTAAATATTCAAAAAGAAAAGCAAAATTGATAATCTAACTAGCAATTTTCTTCTAGAGGAACAACACCTTGTGTAAAAAGATCAATCTCTCTTAGAATTGTCAAGTAAACTAAAAAAAAAGAAGGATGAGCATAGATACAACTATTGGGCATCTCAGTTACAAATTTCAAAGCACCTAAGATGTTAAAAAACATCACGTGATATGCAAAGAGAAAGAAAGATGAAATTAATTATCATATGACTAAGCAGTAAACATTCAGATTATATTATGGTGTATATACTTTCAGTGACCTACTCATTATTTTAGTGATACTAATGGCGTCCCAACCTACTTGCATGTTCCTAATTAATTTATTTGGCAACTATTGCATCCCACAAACTCATATTGACACGTCAATGCTTAACAGTAAGGCTAGGTCAAATTGGTGCACCATTTGTTGTGGTTGGGATTCAAATCTAGAATATATAAGTTGTTAGTCGTATGCCTTAACCACATGACCATCTCTTCGTTGATCAACATTATTTTTTTGAAAAAAAATGTATTATATATAATTATGTATTTATCAATAAGGAAATTGCAAAGATTAGGTAAATTAGTCAGCTAACTTCTAAAAATGATGGGCCATTCAGAAACGGACATGAGCTGAATTTGAATAAGCTATAATTATACATGATAGAGGATACTTACTTCTGGGAAGGAACTAGAGCAGGATCACAAGGGTGTTTCATAGATGAATTCATCATTCGACTCTTATTCACAACATCAGGACTCCTTTGCTCCAGACTGGCAGAACTATTCAATCCTAACAAATAGGCTACATCAATTGGATGAAAGCACATGAGTAAATAAATTTTGCTAAAAATACATCGAGTCACGGTTGCTATTGATTTGGTTAACACAACCCTTGATGAGGTCGTATCTATCATCGGAGATCCATATTTCATGATGCTTGATGACGGACCAGGTGCTTCTTCAACAAGCAGATATCTCATTTTTCCGGTCCGTACCTCCTTTTCCAAGTTGATACAATGTCCACGAGGAAACTTACTATGTTTCTTTGATTGCACAGTACTCTAACAAAGCTTTTGAGAGGCATGTAAATTGGATCCCTCATAATGCAGATTTTCTAGACCGCTTGATGAAGATATTCTCCCATTTCCAATATCACATTCTTCACAACACCAATCCACTGGTGCATCAACAAAATAGCCCAGCATGCAATATCTAAATGAAAGAGAAAAAGTTGAATATTTTTAAAATAAGAAGAGGACTATGTATGCATAAAAGATATAGACAGTTAATACGAGAATTAAATACCACAACATGCACTAAATATTCAAAAAGGAAAGCAAAACTGATAATCTAACTAGCAATTTCATTCCAGATGAACTACCCCTTGTGTAAAAAGATCAATCTCTCTTAGAATTGTCAAGTAAACTAAAAAAAAACTTCCCTGAAACGCAAAGAGGAAGAGAGATTAGATCAATTATTATATGACTAAGCAGTACAAATTCAGATAATCATTATCTTGTATATACTTTTAGTGCCTTACTCATTATTTTAGCGATACTAATGGCATTTCAACCAGCTTGCATGTAGCTATACTAATTCATTTGGCAACTAGTCCATCCCACAAACGCATATTGACATGTTAATGCTTCCTAGTAAGGCTATATCAAATAGGTGCACCATGTGTTGTAGTTGGGATTCAAATCTAGAATGTCCAAGTTGTTAGTCATATGCCTTAACCACGAGGACATCTCCTCGTAGATCAACATTATGTTATTGACAAAATGTATTATATATATTTCTGTATTTATCAATAAGGAAATTGCAAAGATTAGTTAATTAGTCAGCTGAAATCTAGAAATGATGGGCATTCAAAATAAACATGAGCTGAATTTAAATAAGCAATAACTATACATGATAGAGGATACTTACTTCTGCGAAGGAACTAGAGCAGGATCACAAGGGTGTGTCACAGATGAATTCATCATTCGACTCTTATTCACAATATCAGGACTCCTTTGCTCCAGACTAGTAGAACCATTCAGACATAAAAAATAGGCTACATCAATGGGATGGAAGTACAGAAGTAAATAATTTTTGCTAAAAATCTATTGAGTCATGGTTGCCATGAATTCGGTTAACACAATCCTTGAGGAGACCGTATCTATCAGCGGAGATTCATATTTCTTGATGTTTGACGACAGATCAAGTGCTTCTTCAACATGTAGATATCTCATTTTTTCGGTCCGTACCTCTTTTTCCCAGTTGATATGATGTCCACCAGGAAATTTACTATGTTTCTTTGGTTGCACTGTACTTTGACAAATCTTTTGAGAGGCATGTAACTTGGATCCCTCGTAATGCAGATTTTCTAGCCCGCTTGATGAAGACATTCTCCCTTTTTCAATATCACATTCTTCATAATACCAATCCACTAGTGCATCAACATAATAGCCCAGCATGAAATATCTAAAAAGAAGAGAAAAGACTGAATATTTTAAAACAAGAAGCGGATTATGTATGCATAAAAGATATAGACAATATTTATGAGAATTAAATGTCAAAACTTGCACTAAATATTCAAAAAAGGAAAGCAAAATTGATAATCTAACTAGCAATTTCCTTCTAGAGGAATAACCCTTTGTGTAAAAAGATCAATCTCTCTTAAAATTTTCAAGTAAACTAAAAAAAAATGAGCACGGATACAATTATTGAGCATCCCCGGTACAAATTCAAAAGCAGCTAAAATGTTAAAACTTCCCTTGAGATGCAAAGAGAAAGAGAGATTAGATCAATTATCATATGACTAAGCAATACATATTCAGATTATCATTATGTCATATATACTTTTAGTGCCCTACTCATTATTTTAGCGATACTAATGTCGTTCCAACCATCTTGCACATACCCCAACTAATTCATTGGACAACTTATCCATCACCCAAACACATATTTACAAGGTAATGTTGCCTAGTAAGGCTAGATTATATGGACGCACCATGTGTTTTAGCTGGTATTCAAACTTAGAATGACCAAGTTGTTAGTCTTGTGCCTTAACCACTAGGTCATCTCGTCATGGACCAATATTATATTGTTGACAAAATGTATTATATATGTTTACGTATTTATCAACAGGAAAAATACAAAGAGTAAGTTAATCAGTCAACTAACTACTAGCAAAGATGGGCCATCAAAATATAGGCATGTGCTGAATTTAAATTAGTAATAATTGTACACAATGATAGGTACGTACTTCCAGGAAGGAACAAGAGTACGACCATAAGGGTGTGTTGTAGATGAATTCATCATGCGACTATCATTCTCAACATCAGGACTCCTATGCTCCAGATAGGTAGAACCATCCGAACCTAAAAAATAGGCTACATCAATTGGATGGAAGTACAGAAGTAAATAAATTTTTCTATGAAAGCTTTACAGATATTGATTGTATAACGGAAATCATTTTGAAATATAATATCGACTCTAGATATATCAACACCATTTTAAGGAAATTATACGAGTTTTAGTATTTTGGAGCTTTTGAACCTTGAACTGTCATTTTTTATTAGAAGTAAAGGAGGATGACCTCACAATCCAGTTCTTATGCTACCATCAGCTCTAGAAGGGTCGTTTTAGGCTAGTGACATAGTTGACATGACTCCCGAGGCTTTCAGTGTGAGTCAATGTGATTAAGCATTTTAACTTTCAAGTTAACGCCAAATTTTGACTTTATTCAACATTCTGAATAAACAAGCCCTAATGAGAATAACCCAAAAATGTTTAGTTTGGTCTAGAACAAACCTTTGTTTAGGTTCCGAGGCATCCAAAATAATTCTACGGGCCCCGTGGATTTTGACTTACAATAGAAATTGTGTAATGGACTAAATCAATCACAGAAGAAGATTGAAAAGAAAAGAAAAAAAAAGGCAAAACATCTTCACTACACAAGCAAGAACCAATTTCAGTGCAAAATGTAGAAGCCCAAAAGTTAAAAGGGAAATAAAAAAGGCACAAGCTTTATACGAAAATACGAAAGAATCAAGAATATATATACCTCTATTTCTTGGGCATTGGAAAAGATCAAGCTTCTCTAACAAATGACATTCATGGACAATCTCAGATAAACCTTCATCACTAACAGAAGACACATTCAACAAGGAATTTTCTCTGAGAGTAGGGAAACCTCGATAAATATCCTTGAAATCAACATCAGTCACACCACGACATGACATCCTAACGCATTTTACCTTTCCCATTTACTTGTTCTTCCATCACTAATAATTTTCATCTAGAAACATTAATGGCGGAAGAACAAGTGGAGGGTACATTGACACGTAAAATTTGTTTCTTCAAAATCTTTGCTATTATATTGGATCAAGTATTCACCTTTTACATTTAACTTTGAATTATTCTGATTCGGGGTTCTTGCAGGGTGGAACCATGCAGTACCAGAAACGAGATAGATCTCAAGGCCATTTTCGAATAAGCCAATTCACAAGTAATGGTAGTGTAATTTTAAATTTTAATAGTATAAGGAAGAATAAAATTGATTTTTTCTCCAAATAAAGAATAAATTTTGACCATTTTAAAATTTACAAGTATAACTATTAAAATCTTGTCTGGATTTGAATCTCAGCTTCACCTACTTCAGTAGTTGTTAAATTACATTATTTTATGCTCGTTACAAAAAAAAAAGGTCCCATTTCCAAAAAAATTAGAGTGATTTATTATCCGTCTAGTTGAGAATTGCAACTTACCAATTTTGTTTTCTATAGTTAAAACCTTGCAAAATAATTTTTTTTATTAGTACTACTATATATAAGAAAGGATATCCAAAAAAATTTAAGCAATTCCGTTATGCAAGGTGTGCCTAGGGCTAGTTTTATTAATAAAGAGAAAAGGATTTCAAAGAAAAAAGTAAAAGAGGGGGGTGGGGGCGGGCTAGGACATCATAGATATTTCATAATTTTAATTAGTAATGTGTTTACGTGGGCACATGTATATATCTTTAAAATATACTATTAAATTAGTGTAGGGGTAAAAGATCCTCCGTAAAGTTTGGTATCGTAACAATAATTTCGGCCAAAATTAAAATATTTTTAGACCCTTTTCACTTAAAATAATTTAATGTACTCAATCTCAAAGAACTCAATTCTCAAAAGAGCGCGGTGTGGAGGCCTGAGTCCTGATATGTGTTCCTGATATTATGAATTAATTACATATATACTTGTTTCAGTATTATCACTTGTTTATGTTGTTTATTGTTCATCACATGCTAAGTGTTATAGTTGATTTTGAAAATGTCAGGGATGAGTTATAATTATGATGACAACTTTGAAAATGTATGCACTGAACCAAATTGCTAGACGTTAGAGAAAACTCAACACGTGACATTAGAGATGATAGAGTAATTAAAGAGTATATTTGCTGCGAAATTCTATCTATAATCAAATAGAATTTAGGAACTTCTTGATCGATTCAAAGCTAGAGTTCACTAAGATTGTTGATCATTATAAAAGCTTTTACTCATTGTTTGTATTTTTATTTTTTGTCCAATGTAATTTTTTTGTATAAAAATGTTAATTATGGTATTTGGTTTCTCGAACATATTTCCTAGAAAGATGAAACACAATAAAACTATATCAGAAATAAAATTGTTGGGCCCACCATGCTCAGCCCAGGCAAGAATCATCTAATCTACTATACAAAAGCATGAATGGTAGGACGATCACAACTTAATTTTATTGTACATTGTGTAACAAAAGTTGGACAGATTTCTTCTTTTGATAGTTAAATCAAAAGTGAGGGTATTTTTGTCTTTTGACTATGGTCTTTCGGCTTCTCGATTATTCTTTCTTCTCTCCCTTGGCTTTCCACCACTCCCAAATCCCAATTTCTCTTGGCACAATTCTTTGCTACTCTCTAGCTTCAAAATTCACCACAAGTCTATCAAAGAATGGAGTTGAATATTTGAAGAAAAATCCTAAGAGTTAAAGCTAAGGTCAATGAACTCAACGAATCTTTCAATTCTTTTTCGTATGTTCCAAATATAATAAATCTTACTGTTCTTTTAAGAAGATAATAATAGCATAAGTATACTATTAGAGTTAATAAATGGTTTTTATATTTACGGGTGTGTAAATAAGAAGGGTATGCATTCGACTTTTTAGTTTGGTTTTGCACTATTCTGTTTGGATTTTTTGATTTTTAGTTTTGTAAAAGTGTAACTCAATTCGATTCAAAATAAATTTGGTTTGATTTGATTTTCCTCTATTCAATTCGGGTTTTTTCGGTTTGATTATTCGATCATGTCAATAATCAATAACATAACCAAAATAATAATATTGAATCCCTTATAAATACTTTATAATATAAATTATAAGAAAAACTTAAAATACAATACTTATAAGTATACCTATTATAGATGTTCAAGCATAAAATGTAAATGTAATCATCGTGAAAGGCATATATATATATATATAGATATATATATATATATATATATATATATATATATATATATATATATATATATAATATATATATATATATATATATATATATATATATATATATATATATATATATAACTCGGTATTCATTTTATTCAATCCAAAACCAAATTAAAAAACCAAACATAGTAATTTATTAATCCAAAATTAATTCGAAAAACCAAAACACCAATCCAAATAAAAATTTGATTAAATTTGGTTTGGTTATTTCGGTCTAATCCGAATAGTGTACACCCCTAGTAAATAACTATAAATACTTAATTTTGGATATATATATATATATATATATGTATATACACATACATCATCTTTATCTTCATTTTCTTTTTACTTCAAGTGATGAAGAAAAAAAGTAATCATCAAATTTTAATGATAAAAATTAAAGATCATCGCACAATAAAGATATTGAACTCATACCGAATGCACTCGATCTATTGATAAATGCGATATATTTGAACTGCCAAACTTTGTTGTATACATAGATAATACAAGTCGCGTAACTAACCCTTAATCGTCTACAGTTCTCAGGGTCAAGCCTTTCTCAGCAGTCATGAACACCTCCTAAAATCATAAGTGCGTAAAGAATTGATCTTTATATCATTATCCTTGAAGCAACTTACACTTCACACTCATATATAGTAGTTTCTAAACGTTTATTCCAATAGATAAACTATTTGTACATATATATCTTGAAAAATTTAGAAATCATTCAAAAGCATAAACTTTAAAGCTACTTTCTTGCTCTTGAACCTTTTTTTATCATGAGCATGAACTGAATTATTTGATAATGTTGAACCGACATTAGTCATAGTAACATTATTTGATGTTGATTAAAAGAAAAAATAAATTTTATATGGATCTATCAGAATCAACTTTGGAAAATAATAGTTTTTTTCTTAGGATATCCACTATTTTACTCTTCACATGAATTTTCTCATCTTCTTAATTCAAATTGAGGTTATAGAAACGGCATTATCGTGAAGAGAGCATAAGCTTTAGTTGAAAATAGATTTCTCCCTCCGTATCTTAGCATTATTATGTTATCACAATCGACGGCGAAAAACTGTAGAAAATTATATGAAAAAACTAAGGCGGAGACGGAGAACCAATTTATACGGGTTAGGTTGGACTTATTATTGAATTGCACCAAGTAACCAATATAACCATACAAATTTTGTTTTTTCATTATACATTAAATATTGACTTTCGGATATCATTTTGCATTTAAGTCCTTATAAAATGACAAATTGATGTTATAAAAATAAAACATAATTCTTTTTTCAAAAAATAACTAGAAATTTATTTTTATTATTTACTTGGGCCCGAACTTAATATTGACAAAATAAAATTAATATGATTAACATGATTCAATTCAATTACTGAACTCAACACACACCAAAAAGTTTCAATTATACATTATTTCAGTAATTCACGGATCATATCAATTTATATTAAATGTGGAGATCTCCATGCAAAGTTGAATTAGCATTTTACTTCTACATTAAATGAAAATATTATATATATATATATATATATATATATATATATATATATATATATATATATATATATATATATAGTTAAATCATCATCATCCTACACTTTCTCTTATTTTCATCTCTTGAACCATCTCCAACTCACCTCTATTGTACTCTCCCTTCTTTATATTTGGAGAGTAAGATAGAGAATGAGCACTTCAAATCACGTTCTTTTCTTCAAATTTAGAGAGTTGAATAGTAATTCTCCAAATTTGGAGAACTGCTATTCACGCTCTGTGTTTAACTTTTTCAACATTTTATTATTATTTTTATTACTTTCTAATTAACATATTATTTTACATAAATTTCATCAATTAAATATCTAGTATTCATAATTCTTTTTAAATATAATATAATATTTTTAAAATGTATTACTCCCTCCGTTTCACAAAGGATGACCTGGTTTGACTTGACACAGAGTTTAAGAGTATAAAATGACTTTTGCATCTTGTGGGCCTAAATTAAAGTTAGGTCAAATATACGAAATTGTCCTTTGATCTTGTGGTTTAAACATGACTTGTGAAAAGCTGAAATTAAAATGTTACCAAAAAAATAAAGAGGTCATTCTTCTTGAAACAGGCTAAAAAGGAAAGAACGTCATTTTTTTAAAAAAACGAATGGAGTATTTAATATATACTACTTTGATTTCAAATTAGTAGTATTTTTATATTTTTTATAATTTTCATCAACAATAAAATTTTATTTTATTATTAATTTTTATTATAAAGAATACACAAAATTAAAATGGTCAGATGACAAATTTAATGTAATTACAAGATAACAATACAATACATAACATATTAATTTAAATACAAGATAAAATATAATACGTAACATAATAATTAATCCGCAATGAAATAAGCATGTCAAAAAGATGTTGACCGTGCATTCGGAATTTTGCAATTATTGCAAGATCGTCACGTTTTTGGAAAAAAGAAATATTATATGGTATAATGACCAAATGTATTATATTGCACAATGTGATAACTGAGGACGATGAACGTGATTTTAATGCACTAATATTAAATATCGTAGAGGCTCTAGCGACAGAAATTGTGGTAGATTGAAAATCTTCGATTTTAACAATTTTTAGCTAGACATAATAAAATTAAGGACAAAAATGTTCATTATTGCATTACGGAGTTCAAAATGAGCATTTATGTCCTTAATTTATTATGACTAGCTAAAAATTGGAGAGTAAAATAGATTGTAGGGTTGGAGATGCCCTAATACACTACAATGCCTTAAAATATTTGACTTATATTTCGTTTTGGTGCTTGTATACATGTATCTTTCTAAAATATATTTGAAGAGTAAAATAGAGTGTAGGGTTGGAGATGCCCTAATACACTACAATGCCTTCAAATAGTTGACTTATATTTCGTTTTGGTGCTTGTATACATGTATCTTTCTAAAATAAAAAACTATATTTGGAGAGTAAAATAAAGTGTAGAGTTGGTACACTACAATGCCTTAAAATAGTTGACTTATATTTCGTTTTGATGCTTGTATAAATGTATCTTTATAATTAGAGGTCTATAGTTCAGATATTTATTATTTCATTTACAACTTCCACTTAGATTTCATTATTTGTTGCTTTCTTTTTCCTTTTTATTGTACATAATAATGAAGTATGTTGCATTTTTGTTGCAATGTTAGAAGTTAAAAACTACAAACAAAAGGATCTAGAATCGTACATGAGTCTCTCCCATCCAAAAAACTTAAGCATGTGTACTCTTAGAGAAGTATGACAGAAATTCTAATAACACCTTTATCTAGAAGCTTGTTGGAAATTCTCATTGAAGTTTCTTTAGCCACGAAATCTTGTAGGAAATCCTCATAGCTTGAGACATATTAGAAAATTCAACAAGTTCTTCTAGTATAAAAATAGGAATCAGAAACTAATGAAGATACACCCAAAGAAAACTCAAACATACTAGGGTATAAAAGAATATAAAGGGGGAATTTCTCTTTGATCTCCTCTCTCAAAAAGAAGAATTTTACAATGATTGTAAGGTAATAAAATAGGGGTTATGATAATGAAGAATATCATTTGATTTTCAATATGTTGCACACAATGCTATTGAATGAGCCTAAACGGTCTTGAAAGGATTGAAATAGGAGTAATGGCACATTAATAGTCATTCGTGTATTGAAATCAATTATCCCATAATTATAATTGAAGATGTAAAGAATCATACACATTCGTCAAAAAAATGTTGAGCAGAAGAAAACTCAACTTGTTGGACTCAAAAATGTATCCGATCTCTATTTTTTTCCCCCAATTCATCATTATTCAATTTGAATTTTAAAACCCTTCAATGTATAGGGAGAAGCAATTTGAATCTTAAATTTGTTGGAATCGTTAAGATTGGTGTCTGTCTGATCTGATTGATAGTAAGAAAGAATCGGTTATACTCGCCATCTTTTTAGTAAACCCAACCAGATAGTATTAGTTTTCAAAATTTAAAATCAAATCAAATATAGAATAATAGTATAATCTCAATTTCTTTTAGTAAAATAGAAATTAGAAAAGCTTTTATGCATGCATTTATTTGGTTTTCTTTTTTAAATTTCAAAATATAAACTAATAAAAATTAAAATATCTTCATTTAACTTTTGGATATCATTTTTTATTTTAATATTTTAGAAGTCCTTATAAAACATCAAATTAATGTGATAAAAACTTGCAGAAACACAATTTGCAGTTGCTGAGAATGATGAGTTATGTGGCTGCTTAATCATAAAGCCCCTCTTGCTCCCACACATCAACAAGAAAGTCTACCATTTCCTGATATATAAAATGCACAACAGTTAGCAACTAGCTACATGTAATATGGAAAGAAAAACTATCTTAGCTAATTCGATAACTTACCGGTAGAGGGATTGGCTGAGGGAAAAGCTTATTAGTCCCTAGCAACGTTACATAATTTGTATCCGAACTGCAATTTATGATGGTAGAATGAACTTGTCACACATGTATGTAATCCAGCATAATGCGCGATAGTTGAAAACAGTTACCAGCAAAAATCACCCAAGTCAAGAGACACGGTACCAAAACTATGGCCTGCACGCCTTTTCCCTTGTCTTTCTACCATCAGTTAATTTTTCCCTTTACTCAGAGAACTATTCATGCTTACACCTCCAAAAATGTGAGAAACTTACCTTAATTTGGGTTCTCGAACTGAGGCACCCTTCTGTGGTGTTTTATTTCCACACCATTGTTGCCTCGTTTGATTCCAAAGAAGTAGACCTGTTCCAGGTAATGTTTAATTCAATGATACGATAAAGAAAATACAGAAAGGAGTTTAAAACTGAGCTAAAATGAAAAGAACACCACAAGATCATGCTTTCAAGTTTGTATATGGTCTCTCTAGTCAATGCCTCAAATTGTGCATGGGATTTCTGCAAAGCCCATAAGCCATGCCATTCATAGAAAAATGAAAGTTAATCAAGATATCCACCCCCTTTGAAAAAAAAAGCAGAAATCCCAAGTATTTATGAAATTTTGGGTCGACCCTTAGTAAAAATTCGATGAAATGGGAACATTTGCAATAAAATCCTAATACAAGAGGATTTTTTTGGCCATCTGTGAAATTAGGTCTTAGGCCTAACTCACACCCAAATGCTAGCTCAAAGGGAGGAGGATTATCCAAGCCTTATAAGGAGTTCACCCATCTCATTAATCACCGATGTGGGACTTTTGTTATTCTTTAACACCAGTGCTTAGCATCTGGTGCGTGGGCAATTTTGATTTTGGGGACCCCAACATCGGGTAAGACGTGCCCTGCTCTGATACCATGTGAAATTAGGTCTTAGGCCTAACTCACACCCCAAAAGCTAGCTCAAAGGGAGGAGGATTGCCCAAGCCTTATAAGGAGTCCACCCATCTCATTAATCACCGATGTGAGACTTTTATCATTCTTTAACACCATCCAAATGAGGCAGTGGCATGACCAAAAAATGAGACAGTTTGGGGCCCTCTAGATGGACCAAAGTTCAAGAGTGACCCTAGAAAGCAAGTAATTGAAGTTGAGAAACTATCATATAATTATTTAACCATTTTTGGTAGTGTTCCCAGGAAAGGTTTATCTATCTTACCCATTCGTCATCATGAATCATGTCTCTGTATTTGTGTACAAATACTAAGACGTTGCTGATCCCCATGCAGGTTTACTTGCTACTAGCAAACAATTGGGATGATTTACATCAAAATAAAAGGAGACAAAAGTATGCACTTGCCATGATTTACAAATTCCAAAGTGCTGCTTGTGGTTTCAGAATTACTGTGAGGATCAAGGGCCGGATTAGATGTGCTAATTGATGAGATGCTTCTCTGGGAGGGAAATGTGGTATTCTCCATCTCGCATGCACTACTGCTCCAAAAGTCGTCTCTTAAACTAGTTTTCCTCAATCGTTTGCTCGGAACTTTCAGTCCTTTAGATGGCTTATCCACTGAAACAACATGAGGAGAATTCATACAGCATCCAAGACAACTTCTGCTCTGTTGCAACCAGGTTTATAACCATTGAAATTGATTAGCGGAGCAAAAAGTTACAATAAGATACCCCAACAAAATTCAACATTCTAGGTGGAATTAAGCTACAGATCCATGGACAATCTAATAAGGCTTTTTTCTTATTGGGTGTATTCAAATTTGAGAAGTCAAGAAATATAAGCTACAAATGACCATTAAGAAACCATTAGGAACCACAAATCGAAGTCAACAATCAGTAATGACAATCACATATTTAAATCCTGGAATCATGCTTCCACAAATAATCACAAACATTGAGAACTTTAAAATCCAGGCGCAAAAGTCAAAGGAACTAAGCAAAACTGATAACTAACCATTTTCTTAGTTAGTAGTTAATAGCTTCTGAAATATATTAATTAAATAATTCAAAAGCTAGAATCTGTCAAGATTGATGAGCAGCTGGCTGATTCTTACCTATGGAGAGATACAGAATTTTGGGTCAAGGTATGTTATAAAGTTCAACGTTAAAAATGGTAGGAAATCCGGAAAACTGGCCATGGAAGATAATCTGGAAACTAGAGTTGCCTGCTTTACTTGGATTTCTATCCTTGGTGTTTGTGTTACGCATGACAATCCATGATGCTTGCTTTACTTGGGTTTTATTATAAGCAGTTGATGCTTACTACATGAAGAAACTTGTGAATCAGTTCATCGCCTACAGCCTACTTCTCCATTGTAATTTCTCCAGAGTCCAGACAGTATATGATCTGTGTTTCCTGAAATTTTTGGGATTCAAATAATCATGCCAAACAGGCCTTAAACAGTAGCCACTATCAGACATCAAATATGGGAAGTAGTCTCTACTGGAATGCAGTACCAGTTGCATTTTCTGAGAATATCGGCTAGAGAGAAACAATAGATTTTTTCGGGTAAAAAGGAGCATCTCTTATGTAAAATCTAGATGTTTGAAGAATTTATCTTTGTGGTGTAGCAGTGTAGGGAAAATGTTGTATCTGATAAAGTTACACTGTTAAATCTATTGTATTCTTTCAACATCTAGAAGGAAAACACTTGTTCTGGTGTACTCTTCTTTTGTACTTTCTTGGTACTCTTTATTGGTATTCGTTATAAAATCCCCACATTTTCATTAACAAGTTATGAATTCTAGGTATTGATTTCATAGCAAATTAGCATTCAGCACAACACCCTTTACTATCTTTAAGCTTGATGCATACCAAGTCAGAATTAAATCGATTGAATTAAACAAGTCAGAACACCACAAAGTACAGAACTTGATCTCCTTTAGGCCTATAGAAATTATGATAGTCTCTTTTGCTGGTCTAGCGCTGTATCTGATGTGAAAACAAAATTATTCTTATATAGTTATAATAGAATGAAACATGAATTTAGCGGAACTGCAAACATTGTGTTGTAGGGGAGTGCAAAATTGTTGAAAGGAAGACCTGAGAGCCCCATAAAGTGGCTACCCTATGATAATGTGAGCCTATATTGATGCGTAAAATGATCAAGACGGGCCTCAGGACTAAATTGAATAGGTCTTTATGGACAATTTGACTTTAAGCTCAATCAAAAGCCTGGACCTCTGTCCAGTTATTCAGCTAGCAAATTAAGGTTCACAGCATTTACTGACTCATTTTTTTTAGAAAAAACTTGATTGTTATGCAATTTTTTTTTGAACTTGGTAACTTTGAAGATAGCTATGCATTCAGTAAGTCATTTAGCATAAATGATATCATGAAAGTGAAGAACTTTTTGATGTTAAGTACAACAGGACAAGAAAGATGATAGGAACAAAGTGGGCAGATAGAGAATGTTAACACAATTTTCTATTTTCACCCAATTTCCATATTTTCACTTTCTAACTTTTATTCTTTAGAGCTCTTAAAATGTTCTAGTTCCTTCACTAATTATCAACTAAGAAAGATTCACAATTGATCCTTTATAAAGGACATCTACGAAGAGGAGTAAAAAGTTGTTTTTATAGGTTATATCATCTCTGAAAGTATTCTAACCCACTTTTGATGTTAACTAGTTCATGTTTTAAATAATCTTTAGTGGCTTTCACGGAAACGTTACCTAGATTGTAATGATAGTTTGGATAATATGTTCTTAAGTGCTTATCAATAAGTAAGTGGATTAGTTCATCCCCTAAAACATGTCTCATTGTGGTTCCAACTATTACCTAAATGGATTTTAAACCAGTGTTCACTACAACTTCTTCTGTTAACTAAAAGGTAAGACTTCAAGAGAATCATTAGAAGAACACTTCCTTTCTCCAATCCCCATCATTATGAATCTCAATATCCAAATGACTTTGAGATGATCATCCCAATGAGTTACCTTCACAGGAAAAGGAAAAAAAGATGTAGCCACCAAATCAATGGCTTCGAGTGAATTAATAAGTTTAATCCAGTTATGGACTGCAATCAGATAAGTTCTTATCAAGAAACCAGTATTAATGGACCTGTTACGTAAACAGATTGAACTTGAGATGCTGTTAAGGGATTAGCAGCATAATCCCATTAACAGTATTTTGACTGGTCAGAGCGACCTGTTTATATAAAAATTTCTATAGGGCCATTGGCAACCTAATCTATGTTAGCCCCAGAAAAAGTCAGAGTAGCTTGAGCATCTTAAAGCTAAAAACAAATTGGTATCCTCAAATTTATCCAGATCTAGAAAATAGATCCTCAATCTATTCTCCACCAAATTATAAGACAGGACAAAAATAACCTCTTACATTAAAAAGGGATCTGCATTTTTCCTTCAACTTTTCCATCATCACCTCAATAAGGACTCGAAGATATTTTCCAAAATACACCAAAACTGAACAAAAAGACTTCCTTTCAAAAGACGGATTCATTTCAATCCATACACAACCCCTAATACACATGGCTAGATGAAAAACTTTTCACACTGTAGCTGAGCAAGAGAACTCTTCTTGAATGTTTGCTAACCAATAAAGGTACATGCGGAATGTGGCATTCAAAGCAAGAAATATCTTAACATATCATGCAAAGCATGAAAATAAAGGAAACAGATAAAGGAACCAGCTAATTCCTGCTTTATGCACCATTATTACTTTGCTTAGCCTGCAAGCAAGTACCCAGATTCCAAATCACCAAAAAAAACTGCTGAAACCACATAGCTTTCCCAATAAACTAAGAAAAGCATTCTGAAGAATTCGTACTAAATTTAATTGCAACTCTTCACTCCTAGTCTCGTATTCTTTTAATTTCAATAATAACAAAACTTCCGCTTTTTCTTTCCCAAAAAATAGAAACCACTTGCGCCTAGAGGCGGATCTAGAAATTTAGTTCAATTTGAGAACAAATTATACCGATCACCACTTTATCACTATGGTTACAATCATAGCATAATATTCCACACAAACACACATATATGATTCAAGTCGAGGGCAGTAGTTACGAGTACAACCACATGTATTATAATACTACATCCATCCCTGCCTCGCCTCAGGAACAAAAATGCAACAACAACAATTACACCTCAATACCAAACTCAAGATGGGGCAGAACTTTGCTCCATTTAAGCTTATCTCAGACCAATACTACACAAAAACACAAACACCCCGCCGGAGTGTTTTATCCAGTTAAATTTTAGTTGAGAAACACATATAAAGGAAGAATCGAGTTACTCACCCCATGCAGGCCAATATGCGGTATATCCAAGAGGCAATTGATCTACAAAGTTGCATTTACAAGCAAATGGGTTTTCGTCAAAGCACAGATTTCAACATCTGGACCTCCAATACAGAAAAAAAAAAACACATCCCCACCTGCAGAAGAAGCTCAAAATAAGTGCAAAATCAAAACTTTTTACTCTTCAGCTATTGACAGAAGTTAATAATTGTCTCAAATAAATCAGTTCAGGTCGACTCTATGAAGTATGAAACAATTCTGCTGTATTCTCAGATCAATTTTATTTTAGACATCCTATAAATAACCGACAAAATGGGTATGCGAAAAAAGCAAAAGAAATGGTCTTTTTAGTTACTCAGTCTAGTAAATTTCTTAAAAAGCAAAACGGAAGAAGAGGGGAATTGAAACCTGTGAAAAAGCGTAGTTGCGGGATGAGATTTTGTTGTTGATCTTTGGGTTGGTGAATAAGCGCTGAAAATCTTAAAGAATTTGAGAAATTCCTGGTGGGTTTGCTAGATTTGTAGATATCAGTCAGTCAAAAATGGAGACGGAAAGTTGTCGTGCTGAGCTGCTGGTGGTGGCCAATGGTGCGGCAGTGGGCCTCGACTGTCTTTTGTGCAATTAACTTTTTTTGTGTTAATTTGTAAGGAAGAAGAATGTACAGCGCCTGTAGCTCAGTGGATAGAGCGTCTGTTTCCTAAGCAGAAAGTCGTAGGTTCGACCCCTACCTGGCGCGATTCCTTACATTTTTAATTGTGTTACTTTTTCCGAACCAAATTCTGGCTCCGCCATTGTATTTAAAAATCTTTATCTATCTAAAAAATGCTAGAATCAAAAACCCATATCATATTTCCACGGACATAAGAGTTTCCTTTTTTATGATTGATAGAAATCACATGTTATGCTATATTTTTGAATGAATATTTATATCGCGATACAAGTTCATGTTTTCAAAAAGAAATGAATGAGATTGGATCGGAATATCGTCTTGTAGGGAATTTATTTCTTTCACAATAAAATCTAGATAATTATTCGGATTTTTTAGGAAAATCAATAGAAAATGTGAACTTACGAGTACATGTGTTTACTGTACTCACAGCAAGCTTATATGAAAGTGAGTACTGATTTTAGTGTAACCTACTAGCTGGTTTAAATCAAATTCGATTCTAATTTTTTAATCTACTTATCTTATTATTTTCTAGATAGTATGGTACCAACACTATTTTATTTATTGTTTAATTAAAAGTGTTGTTTACTCATATTACATACTGATTTGGAGGCAATGAATTTTCAGACGATTTATCACACAATTTATATTCACATTTTACACGATAATATGTATCATCACAATTTAAAATAATATTATAGATCGTACAAATTACTTTATTCATAGTAATCCATTTTCTCCACCATTTACGTAAATTTCTCCTTCTATTTTTTGTGGAAGACATTAGCATAATATACAAAATTATTGTTACCCAATTATTCAATGCTAGTGTTATCGTAGAAAGATCACGATTTTTTCAATTAAGATGGTATTGTAGAATCACTACTTCTATTTTTTTAATGTTATTGCACTTTTTTCTTTAATTGATACCATACGATAACAAACTCTTATGAAGCACTTATTATTATTTTATTTTATATGTAAATTAAATTTCTTTTTAAACTTTGTGTAATTAAGGTCCAAGTGATAAATAAATGAGGCTTGCTAAAATAATTGAACACTTTAATTATAGATCAATAGATTGAAAATTTAAGTCTAATGTAAGGTAAATAAGAATAGTGTTAGTAATATCATAATGGAATGGGGTGGGGAAAATGTTATTAAATAAAAACTTAGCAACAAATAATTGTATGTACTTAGCCACACTAAATAATAATTCGTAAATGTCTGCTTTTAAGTGATTGGGTTATTTTTCTTCATTTTATTGTAAATAAGATGCGATTCAAAAAATTATTTATTGACCATCAATTTTTTCAAGCGAAATGAATATTCTGTACATTATAAACAATGTTTAAAATAATTTAATTAGTCTATCCCTCTGTAAAGTCTCAAAAGTAAAGATGAATATTTATCTTCATGGATATATTTTGAGGATAAATATTTTTCATTTTTATGTCATTTATTGAATTATCTATTCCATCTTATCACTATCATATTACATTTATTTATTAACTTTTTCAATAATTGAAATTTGACATCCTGTTTCTATATCTCAAAGAAAGGATCGAGGAGGCAAAACTATAGTAAGTTGTGTTACATGTGATGCTTGTTGTAGCCAAGTTTTTTTTTCTACGAATGTGAAATTAGAGACTTGTCATAAAATTAAAGAATATAACAATTAAAAAAAAACGATCTTCAAGTTTTTCTTTTTTCATGGCATAGTAGTTGAGTTGGTAGTTAAAGAAATAGTTAAGAATTGGAATTTCATATTAAAATGAGAAATGGCAAAAAACTTCTTTAATCTATATTTGAATTTTCAATTACACACTTAAATTTTATGAAAATTCTATCATCGTCTAAAGTGTTTTAAACTAAAATTAATACATCCCCCAATGCTTAGCTGACAAAGAGAGTGCATTTTACTCTCTTCGAGAGAATGAGCATAAAAAACAAACATTAAAACTTTTATTTTTAATCTTCTTATTTATAGTCTTCTTCTCAATAGCAACATAGACCAAATTCCGTTAGTGGATTCATCATTGTAAATTTCACACAATTTTTTAAAACTTTTATGTAAAAAAGACTTTTAAAAATCAATCAATTCATTGAAAATAAAATGATATGTATTTACATCATTCAAAAAATAAATAAATTATCAATTCTCATCAATTAATCAAATTGCTTTACATCAAATTCAAACAAACTCCCAAATGAGGATGGTTTTTTTTATAATTTATATTCTATAAACATTAATGTCAAATCTCAATCAATAAGAGGATTGTAATCGTCACAATTGACCTCCATTAATGGCATTGATGCCTTCATTCGTCCTCCATCTTTCCTTGCTCAGTTTTTTTAGTTTGTATTTTTGTTCTCCTATCTTTGTTGCTCAACCATCCATCATTGTCTTTTCCTCCGACAAAATTCAAACCACCTATGACCCTTTCTCCTCTCCCCCTCTCCTCTTATATCTCTCGTTTCAAGATAACCACCATGAAAACCTACCCTTTCTCCCTTATCTTTATTCCTCACAATTCAATAGGAATTTGAAAGAAATTGGTGAAGAAATTAGAAGTGTATAGGAGAAAGTTAAAAAAAAATATAAGAACATTGAAAAAAAATAATCAATCAACTATAAAACGTGTAAAGTTCACATGCCTAGATAGATGTGATTGCCGCTTTTTAAGGATGATATTACAGTTTTAAACAGTTCAGATGGGTAATGAGACTCTCGTAAAGTTAAAATGTGTACTTGAAAATCCGGATATAGATTAGGGGGAGGGCTTTATATCACTTTCTCGATTAAAATTTTAGTAAGAACAACAAAACTAAGTGATTCTTTCAATTTACCTCAAACTAATTAAACAAAAAAGTTAACAATACTTTTTACAGAAAGGTAATAAATAATTCCATAAAATTAATTAAAGTCGTGAAATTTAATTCAGACATTCAATAATTAAAAAAAATTAAAAATGTCAATTTACATAAATAATATATTATATAACTTTATTTACAATATTAAGATATATGTACTCTTACATATGTTAGCCTTATTTTTAAAACACAAATAACATGATCATTATCAATGTTCAAGAACATCACCTCTTCTTTTTTTTTTTTTTTTTGGGTAAATCACCAATATCAACCCGCCACTTGTTTATATTTAATACAATTTTGATATAATTTAAATACAATTTTTTTAAATTTCACTAAATATTTAAATAAAAATTATTTAAAATAAATATATTATTTGTATGTGTGAATTTCAAATACTTTGATACTATTTAAATTAGTTTATATTATTAAAAATGTATTATATTTATTATAAAATAATAACTATCGAACTTATAGTAATATAATATCAAATTTGAATTGTATTATAACCAGAAGTTATAATACAATAAGAATTTGAAAGAATTGGGTGAAGAAATTGGAAGAGTATAGGAGAAAGTTAAAAAAAATTATAAGGAAATTTGGAAAAAATATTTTATACATAGACCTCCCAAATTTCAAATCTACCACCCCCAACTTGTACAAAACCGTAATTTTGATAAAAACACAAGGACAAAAATGGTAGACAAATTTCAGTATCCCTCGTTATTAACCTATCCCCTTTCAATTCAAACATCCTTATCACACACTTTTTAGTTCTACTAACATTTTTTTCTGCAGACGCTCCAAACCCTAACCCTAATTCGCCGCAAGAGCTCAGCTTTTCCGGCAGTCTCCAACTGGTAAGCACTTCCCCTGTGAGAAAGTTTTCTTTTTTTATCCTCTACGATTTAGTTTGAACTTTGAAAGATTTGATCTTTAGTCTAGAAAACTAAGTATTCATGTTTACTGATCTGAATTTTGATACTATTTGCTTAATGAGATCTTCGATTCACATTTACAGTAAAGTAGCAAAGATGGGAGATACAAAGGAGAACGAAGCTTACGAGGAAGAACTTCTCGACTACGAAGAAGATGATGAGAAGGCCCCAGATTCCGTTAATGGAAAAGTTAACGGCGAGTCTGCCAAGAAGTGAGCTTTACTTAATTTTCTATTTTTCGTTCTCTTTTTTTTTTTTTGAAATTTGTATTGTTCTGTGATGCTTAACATAGAAGTTGACCCTGAAGTTTGACCCAATGTGTGTAAAGCAAGTGGTGTGGCTTGTGTTTGTTCTATAAATCTTTTCTAATATGTAATAGAGTATACTTGTTCATTGGGATAATCAATTCGATTGTTGTGGTCCGTCCCTGTTATAATTGAAGTGAATGTCTTTTTTCTGTGTGCCTCAACTTTATAAACTGAGATTGAGAGTGCAAAGTGCTTAGGGTGAATATTTTTTCTTGGTTCTTTTTAATATAGTTTGAGTTGGAAAAACTAAGGTCTTCTGTCATGTAGTCATGTACATATAGCGAGAAGTGAGGATCTCTTCTATTTCCATTTTAGCAGTAAATATAACTGTGCACTTACTGAATAAATGGTTAATACGCCACCATATCTGATTAATATTCTTCTTTTCTTCTTCTTAAGACTGAGATTGAGAGTGCGAAGTGCTTAGGGTAAATATTTTTTCTTGTTCTTTTTGATATAGTTTGAGTTGGAAAAACTAAGGTCTTCTGTCATGTAGTCATGCACATATAGCGAGAAGTAAGGATCTCTTCTATTTCTATTTTAGCAGTAAATATAACTGTGCACTTACTGAATAAATGGTTAATACGCCACCATATCTGATTAATATTCTTCTCTTCTTCATCTTAAGTCTGTGATTTGGATATTATACTAAGTCTAAATGTTTTTGTCAATGTAGGGGTTATGTTGGAATTCACAGTTCTGGATTCAGAGACTTTCTTTTAAAGCCAGAGCTACTGCGGGCTATTGTGGATTCAGGGTTTGAGCATCCCTCTGAAGGCAAGTCATCTCTTATCTGTACATTGATTCTGCAAATTTGTTGTTCTATGGGTGTTAATATTTCCTTTTTTGATATTTTAACTGCCAATAAGAATATTTTTCCATGTGGTATCAAGTTGTCCACCATGCTATTCAACTAGTTTTCAAACATGTGTGAAAGATAAGCTTATTTTGGCTGTGTTCGAGTTGGCTCATCAATGTGTATATTCCTATCCCAACTCGTCCAAGTTTAGATGGGTTAACTGAGTTACACTTGCATGGGCTAAATTTGACTATCTTTGAAGGCATTTTGATCTTTGTGGTCTTGTTTTTTCACTCGTTAATTTATGAGTTTTCTTATTGAAATTGTGCAACATTCAGTATGCTAGTGGTTGAGAATATTGTTCTTCAGAGATGTCATATTTAGCCCTTAAACTTGTAATCCAACCCAACACGCCAATAAACAAGGATAATGCTCATAGATGGTCAGTATGGATACAGTTGAACTTAACCTATCAATTAGCGCAGGTTAATTTGGGCTTCCTAAGATGGCTTATAGTGATGCATAAGAAAACTGGAAAAAATAAGATGCCAGAAACAATGAGTATACTATTATATGCGTTGTCACCAAAGAACTTGGCCGAAAAATAAAATAAGAACTGTTTTTGCTTGGTTTGGGTTGTTACATCTATTTCTCCAACTGCACTCACAGTCTCACACAATTTCCTTCTTTAAAGAAACAGAATATTCTTTTTTGTTACTTTGTTTGGTGTATGTGTATAGCTATCTACAATTCACCTTCTTTATCCAACTATAAAAGAAGAAGTTTTTCTCTGGGAGTAGGAGGTGGAGAGGGAGTATACTCTATGCTTTCACCAGTGCTATAAGAGGATCTTCGTTTTCCAAGGGTTTTAAGCTTCAAATGAAGCAAACATGTACATTTATTGAAAACAATTGCTTAAAAATTGATACACCCAGTAATGCACGCTGTGTTCAGTTCATTTTATCTATTTTGTTTATTCATTCATTGATTTTGGTAAAATCTCACCCTGTTTGCCTTTTTAATGGGTTCTTGACAATCTATTTCTCTATCTGTTTTCAGGTAAATTATTACTATCACTACTATTTTGGAGAAGTGTACTGTGGTAAACTTTTTAAAACTGAAACTGAGGCCTTTTTGGCTCCACTCTATTTGGTTCTTCATCAGTGCAACATGAGTGTATTCCACAAGCTATTCTGGGTATGGATGTTATTTGTCAAGCCAAATCTGGAATGGGCAAAACTGCTGTTTTTGTTCTTTCGACTCTGCAGCAGATTGAACCTGTTCCTGGTCAGGTTGCTGCTTTGGTCCTATGTCATACAAGGGAATTAGCTTATCAGGTATGCAATGGAATCTGCTGTTCTGCTTCACTAATCATATTTTTCCTCTCCAAACATATCAAGTAACCCTCTTTTTTTGTGGGGTTCTTTTGTTGTCTGCAGATCTGTCATGAATTTGAGAGGTTCAGCACATATTTACCTGATATCAAGGTTGCTGTCTTCTATGGTGGTGTCAATATCAAACTTCACAAGGAGCTTTTGAAGAATGAATGTCCTCATATTGTTGTTGGAACTCCTGGAAGAGTACTTGCATTGGCTAGAGATAAAGACCTTCCTCTGAAGAATGTGAGGCATTTTATTCTGGATGAATGTGACAAGATGCTTGATTCACTTGGTATGTCTTGGCTTAATTTTCTGCTTTCATGATTCTGGTTGCCTATTTCCGCGACACTATTTTTTAGCAACTCATTACCTGTACTCTGTTTGCAGACATGAGGAGAGATGTGCAGGCAATCTTCAAGATGACTCCCCATGACAAGCAAGTAATGATGTTTTCAGCAACGCTCAGCAAGGAGATCCGTCCAGTCTGCAAAAAATTTATGCAAGATGTAATGTCCTCTGCCAGTTCTACTTGAAAGTAGAAGTCTTCCGATTTCCATCATTTCAAAATTCTGCTAGCATTTAGTAGTGTAGTTTATTTGGTCAAAGCTAGAGAGGATGTGTACGGGGAAAAATGGGTTGTTGTGCACTGAGCTTGTAGTTCCTTTGTTTTCTTCCATTTGTGCATGTATCAGCAGTACAAATTAGAATGTTTTTGTCATGGGAGTAAAGATATTGCGTGGGATTATCTAGGTCGGATCAATGCTTGCACTATTAAGGGAATTATTCTTGTTAGTAGTGTTGTAAATATGTTGAGCAACAATGAGAAATAGTTGGTCTGATTTTACCATCTCCCGGGAGAAAATGCACAGATGGATTGTGGATTCTTCTTCAATCCTCATTCGTTTCATTCTGGGTACTATTAGCTTCATGAAGCTCCTAATATGCTTTACTGTGACGTTCTTTTCAGCCAATGGAAATTTATGTTGACGATGAGGCAAAGTTGACCCTTCATGGACTTGTACAGGTACATCTTGGGTGCTAAGATATGAAGCCATGATTTCTTTGCATCTGAATTAACTTTCTTATTTGGTTTCTTTTATTATAACAGCATTACATCAAATTGAGTGAAACGGAGAAAAACCGGAAGCTAAATGATCTGCTGGATGCCTTGGACTTCAATCAAGTAGTAATATTTGTCAAGAGTGTGAACAGGGCAGCAGAGCTGAATAAATTACTAGCGGAGTGTAATTTTCCATCTATCTGCATCCACTCTGGCATGACTCAGGAAGAAAGGTATGTGACTGTTGTTGATTGCAGTTTTCCTTTTGCACCTACTTCTATTCTAGTTTAGCATGAAATATGGCACAATATCGATGATTTTTTGTGATAAGTTGAGGTAGTGACAGCCACTTTTCAGCCTTCCTGATATTACCTGAATGATTATATTTTTGGTTTTTATACTACTAATTGGGAGTAACAAGTAAACAATTAACTACACAATTAGAAAACAAAGTAATTTGCTACGTATGTAGTTAATAGATGAAGTCCTAGAGTTGTAGTTCTTACCCTAGGTGCTAACTCAATGGGTAATACCTAATTAGCTCGCTGTTATGATTGGGGATTGGTTATTACTTTCAATACTAAATATCTCTTGATTATTGAGGAACTTGGCCGATATTAGCTTTCTCAAGTCAAATAAGACAGCATTACATGCAATTGCTTATGAAGCCAAGAGAGGTTATTCCTACTCTAGTTCAAAACTTTGTTATTAAGCTTAATTGACTCCTCAATTAGCCTAATACCTTGTTATCCAGATTACCTAAACTCAATTTTTCATTTTCAATCGAGAACTTAGTTAATAGGGCATAAAATAATGTTTTAAACCGATACTTTCACATTCAAGCATAGAAATGACTAAATAACAATAATTCACCCAATGAAACAAGCTTCACATTTATTACCCATAAAGTGTAGTACAGTAGGGTTGATCTACGAGCTTGGATGAAGAGCTTTAATGAAAATTTTAATGGAAATTAAACTAGGAAAGCCTAAACACAATGGCAATTGAAAAAGAAATTGCTAACTCTAGTTGGCGACCTCTATTGGAAAGGGGTTAGTAAATGGCTCAAGAGAGCTTAACAAATCGCATAATAATTGACAAGGAAGAAGCTAGAGCCAAAGATAGACTTGAAATCGTTTTTAAAGTTGCTAGTGCAAAATGTCACTTGGATGCCCCAATGTGAGTGAGAGGTTGGCTGTGGATGATTATAGGAGAGGTAATGGGAGACTGAAGAAATATTGGGGAGGTGAATTATACAGGACATGGCCCAACTTCAGTTTACTGAATACATGACCTTAGATAGGAGGTTATGGAGGTAGGGTAGAGAATTAGTTAGGCAATTGAGAGTTGCCTCATTTTCCTTCATATTAGTAGTTGTAGTATTACTCTATGAGTTTCTTGTTATTCCATTTCTACTTCAAATTCTCGATCAGATTATTTTGTTGTAGCGAGTGTCCTTTCTCTAGTATGCTTTGTCATGCTCCCTTAGCAATGTGTCTTCGCTTCTTCTCCCTTGTTTTTTTTTTCCGAATTGCTTTTACTTGTCCATCTGAAAGCACCTCTCTATCTCCCTGTGTGTAAGGTTTGGGTACACACTATGCTCTCCAAACCCCACTTCTGGAATTACACCGGGTGTGTTGTTGTTCTAGTCTTTTTCTTCCCTGTTGAAATGGTTAAGTTTGGAGATCTTCCGTCGAATTACTTCATGACCTTATTTGCATGTCAATTGAGTGGAATAATTAGGGTGTGAAATTCTTATGATGCTATTCTTGGTGCATGTTAAACTGTAAGTGACTATTTGACTTGTAGATTGACGCGCTACAAAGCTTTCAAGGAGGGTCATAAGAGAATTCTTGTGGCAACTGATTTGGTTGGTAGGGGCATTGACATTGAAAGGGTTAACATTGTTATTAACTATGACATGCCAGATTCTGCCGACACTTACCTTCACAGAGTAGGTCCTTATTTATTTGGATTCACAGTTTCAACTTTTGATTAATTATGCTTTTAGTGTTAATTATTTTTGTCATTGAAAACATTGATAGGTGGGTAGAGCTGGTAGGTTTGGGACGAAAGGCCTTGCCATTACATTTGTGTCTTCTGCGTCAGATTCTGAAGTTCTTAATCAGGTTTGGAGACTGTTGAATATTTTATCTTGTTATGGAAGTATTGTCCATAATTTTCTAAGTTGCTTGTGCTTCACTATTGTAGGTTCAGGAAAGGTTTGAAGTAGACATAAAAGAGCTTCCTGAGCAGATTGATACTTCTACATACAGTATGTCGTCCTCCTTGGTGTTTAGTTTATTGATGCCTTTAATGTTTCTTGGTGTGGAAGTGCTTTTCTGTCCGACTGTAAATCATGGAAGCACATTTAGAACATCTCATGGTTTATATGGAGGCCTTGAGTAGTATTTGTCTGCTGTAATTAGCTTCATGAGGATCTTGGACTGGCATATGATTTACATAATCTTGCAGTTTAACTTCTGAAAAAGAAACAAGATGTTATGTCCTAGTCGTGAGTTCTAGTCCATTCCTCTGTTTGCAGAATGGCTATCTAGAGAAGTGTCAAGTAAAAACTGAACTGGAATATAGATGAGAAACATGTATCTGCTAGTTTATTGTTGACTTTGAAGAGCCTGTTTGGATTAGCTTTGGCTTATGACTTCTAAGCCAAAAGCCACAATTAGAATTTATAACTTGTGGCTTTTGGCTTAAAAACAAGTGTTTATAAGGACTTCTATAATTTTACCTGAACACTAAAATAAGCTTAAAAACTATTTTTGTCAAAAGCACACCTGAAATAAGTGAATCCAAACAGGCTCTTAGATCTTGTGAACTGAATGTGCTTCTCGAAAAGCAAAGGGTGGGTTAGTTAGCTCCTTTTTACTGATTTATTTTGAAATGCCAGCCAATTTGGGTATATTAGGCCCTTATCTTGAAGGTTAACATTTGTTCCTCACCACTAGTTTTGTGTTAAATGGGTTTTATGGATATTTTCAGCTATGATGCCTGTCGTGGGTTGATCCCATGTAGAGGAATTCTGCAATCTGGGGCTAACAATTTTTTGTTTGTTTATGCAGTGCCATCTTAGTGATATGAGAGTGTCCTGGCGGATATTAGTATCATTTTGCCTGAAGATCAGGGGAAACTGACAGATGTTTGCTTTTGTTTATCGTCTATCTTGGCCTTTTGGACCTTCTAATTTGAAGGAATGGTGGCCTCCTACTCTATGCTTTTGACACTGCTGGACTGCTGTACCCTAATTGAACCATGCTGTTTCTTATCAGTTAAGAGGAACATGACAAATGTCTTGAGTGTTATCTTGTTTAGCTCTATAATTTATACTTCTCAATGATTTATTATGCCTAGTTTTTGAATCATATTCTTGTTAGCTGTTTAATTTAAGTTTCTAGAGCTATTTTCCTGAAGCTCTACCCTGCTGGGATCGTGTGGAAACCCGCTGGAATAACTTGAGGAGAAAATTTTGTTATCATTATGGGGGGTGGGCACTCCTCAGTTTGGCATAATGAATTATGTCCTGCTGCTGACATAAAATGTTTCTGTCCCCTTGAATTTGACTGATGATATACACATTGTACTGTTAGAAATGGCCACGGTTGCTACGGTTGGACTGAGTCTGCTGATTAGTGACCTACTTTATCGTCTTTAGCTGATAGAGCTGCTCTTTGCAAGTGTAAGAGTGGATAAAGTGAGTGTTAATGACCATATAAAAGATGCTTCATTGGAAGCATATTTCCCATCTTACACCAGCAAGGGAACCCATCTCGATAACGCCATGTTGTATGTTTTTTTTGTACCTTTCTACACTTGCTGTTATGGTTATGTTTGCATGTGTACTTGTTACAATATTCTTGGTTCTATTTTGTGGCATGTATTTCTAGCAGGTCTTAAAACCTAGTGGTTTTGATTGAATGAATTGAGGAAATAGGTCTGGATTATATGTCATAGGATATATGTTCTTGAGGATATTTTCTAATTCAATGTTAAAAGTAAAGGCATAATTAAATAAAAATTGTTTTATTTCGTACTAATAATTATAAATGAGTAAAAACTTAAATTTAGAGAGGTCAGATTATGATATGCATTTTTGAGTTCAAGTAGTTTTTTGTGTGGACTGATATTATTTTACTTATGAACTAAATTAATTTTAATTTGTTCAAATTCAAATAAACCTCCGTTGAGAAGAATTTTAAAATGACTGGTTTTTATTTTATTTTATCTTAAAGATTGTTCTGAATCGAAAATTAACTAGAGATTTAATTTATGTATATTAACTAGATATTAAAATATCTTTTAAGTTGCACTTTTCACTTTAGTGTAGAAATGAATTCACTACTTATCCCTACGTGCTAATTTTTCTGAAAAATGAGAAGTAGTAACAAGGATTTTATTGAAAAGAGAGAGTATCAGAGGTCAAACTACCAGTCCTATTTTATTTTATTGTATTTAAATTGTTTATAATTGAATAATTTTATTAGATAAAAATATATATAAATAAACTATAATTAAGAGTTAAAAGGCAACCTATAAAGCATATTACCATTCATCTATTATTTTGCTATAAACACGGAGTAGTAACTTTCCATAAGTTTGTATAAGTCAAAAATAAAAGAAGCTCCATTACAAAAATAATAATTAAAAAAATAAATTCTTTTGATATGTAATCTAATTTATTTTTAAATTATAATTTATAATTCGCGATTGTAATTTTTGGACAAATTTATAAGATAAAGTGTTTCAGAAATAAGTTTGGATAAAATTTATATCATAATTAAATATACGAATTTATGTCAAATGATCCTTATTCAGTGTAATGTTTTTCAAGCACACATTAATATTATATTTTTCATGTTATATCTTTTATAACTATTCTTTTCTTTCAAAATAAGGGTGATCTTACAAAGATTTATATTTATTAAAAAATTAATAAATATAATATATAGTTTTTAAATTACTCCTGACTAAAAACTATTTCTTTACAAAAATCAAATAACATAAAAAGATATATATTTAGGAAAATATATTAATTTTGTTTTTCAATTTTTAAGATAATATTTATTTTGAGATAATGTTTTTTATGGATAAAATAATATTTATTTTATGACGGTGGACTCCAATTTTTAAGTATTCTTCTTGTATTAATTAGACTTATACTCAAATTGGTTAATTAAAATTTTCCTACATATAATACGAAGGCCTTTCACTTTTTTTCCCATCTCCTCAAATTCTACACAACCAATCCCTCCGCCGTGAACTGCCACCATGATGGCAAAAAGTGCCACCCTTTCCGGCGGAGTACTGAAAAAAGTAATTCTTTCGTATACTTACTTAGCAATGTGGATTGTCCTCTCCGGCACTGTCATTGTATACAACAAATACATTCTTGATAAAAAGCTCTACAATTGGCCTTTTCCAATTTCTCTTACAATGATTCACATGGGTTTTTGTTCTTCTTTAGCTTTCTTCCTCGTACGTATCCTCAAATTGGTTGAACTTTTCACCTTATCCCGCAGAGTGTATTTGACTTGCGTTTTACCCATTGGTGCCCTTTACTCTGTTTCACTATGGCTATCAAATTCTGCTTATATTTACCTCTCTGTTTCCTTCATTCAAATGCTTAAAGCCCTAATGCCAGTTGCAGTTTACACAATTGGGATTTTGTTGAAAAAAGAGAGTTTTAAGAAATCCACAATGTGTAATATGTTGGCAATTTCAATTGGGGTTGCTATTGCTGCTTATGGTGAATCAAAGTTTGATTCTTTTGGGGTTTCACTTCAATTACTCTCTGTTTTAGTTGAAGCAACTAGATTAATCTTGATTCAGATTTTGTTAAATTCACAGGGAATTAAGCTAAACCCTATTGCTACATTATACTATGTAGCTCCAAGTTGCTTTCTTTTCTTGTCAATTCCATGGGTTTTTGTTGAACTTCCAGTTTTTAAAGAAAGGGGTTTTAGTTTAGATTTTGATTTGATGGTTTTTGGTAGTAATTGTTTGTGTGCATTTGCATTAAACTTAGCTGTGTTCTTAGTTGTTGGAAAGACTTCAGCTTTAACAATGAATATTGGTGGGGTTGTTAAAGATTGGCTGCTTATAGCATTTTCTTGGTCTGTGATTAAAGATCGTGTGACTCCATTGAATTTGGTTGGATATGGATTAGCATTTTTGGGAGTTGCTTATTATAATCATCAGAAATTGCAGAAATTGAAGGCAAAAGAAGCAGAAAAGAAGTTTCAGCAGAATGATGATGATGATGAAGAATGTTGACAGGTAGAGAACAGAATGGTACAGGGAAGAAGGGTCATTCACAGTACTAAGTTTTTTTTTTTTTTAAGATATATATATTTTTTAGTTGTGGTTTGAAAAAAATAGATATATATATATCTTATTAATTAATTAAGATATCTTATATGTTTGGTTAAATTCTATTTAATAATTTTATTTATTAGTTTTAATTTTACATAATAAATGTTATATTTTATTTTACGTTTACATATTATTATTTTATGTATTATTTTACAGAATTATAAAACAAAAAGGTAACAATAATATTTTTGTAAGATTTTTTTTAAAAAAGAAAAAATAATAATTAAAGATTTCAACCCTTCAAAAAATGCATAATATTGATTGAAAATTTGAATATAAATATTTTAATTTAATTTTTTGTGATAGATGTTTAAACTAATTTCTCTATATAAAATAATTTTAATATTAAAAATACATTGCTATTTGTTTTTAATCGTAATTTGACTTTTAAAAGTATTTTTTTAAAAAAATAATCAAACACAATTTACTTATAAAAATCACTTTTCAGATAATTAGGCAAACAAAAAGCTTTTTTTTTTCAAAAGCACTTTTCAAAAATGCTATTTTTATAAATTTCTTTTGAAAATAAAGAGTTTTTAACAACAATGCCAAATAAGCCAATAATTTTAACTATGTATGCGTTTAAATTTAACCAAAATTTTACTAATTAAACATCAAAGTTAACACAAAGCAGAAAAAACTAATAAACTTGTGCTTAATATTTATAATTATCGATTATATACCATAGCTTCGAAGAAACATAAACATATAATATATCTCGACATTTGAATATGAATGAAGAGATAAATTGACGCATTTCGATAACGGTTAGCTAATAAATTAAGCATTATTTATTATTAGATTACATAAAAGTAGACACTATATTTTTATTAAACATCCCATAAGAAAAACACAAATATTCTTTGACATTTTAAAAAAAAGTAAAGTCTTATATAATCTTTTTAAAAACCGTCTTCTTTAATCAAATACCAAATCAAATCAACGTACTGATCCCACTTATTAACATGGGGCAAAATTGTGTGATAGGCCACTGTTGATTTTTTTCCATTTTAATATTTTTTTTTCTGTATTTGAATTTCAAAAATTCATAAACAAACTGTTACACTTTTAAGTCATTTATCTTCTTGTTCATTATAATAATATAATAATAATAATAATAATAATAATAATAATTATTATCATGCATGGACAAATCTAATGAGTAATGGAAGTTGTGATACAGTAGTGTTTACTTCCTTGTAACTCGAGCTGACAACTTTAGAATTGAAGCTGAGTGCTGCTTACCATTCGATCAACTTTATCTTGTCAGTAGAGTGAATAATCAATAATCAACATTATGCTTCTTCTTTTAGCAAAATATATGTTGTTTCCTTGGAGATGAAAAATTCGCGCACTAGCACAAAGCTCCGGCGGCTATATGCAGTCTGAGATGAAGGGCCAGACCATATTTGATCCATTATATGTAACCTTATATTTCTACGAGAGGTTGTTTTCATGACTTTGAACTCATGACATCTTGGTCACACGGGGACAACTCTTACCGTTGCTACAAGGCTTCTCTTCTCAAAGCATCTTCACGCAACTATTATTATGAGCATTAGTTTTCTTTGTCAATTGTAGAAGCCTCATGCATCCATCAACTTTGTTCAGTATTAGTGTCATCTACAAGTTAAAGACAACCAATTGAGTATACCTGCCTTTCTGACGATGTTTAAGGAAGCCAATGATGCCATGATTACAACGTCTCCATCGAAACAATGCCTCCACAGAGAGACAAAGATACAAAAGAAACTCAGGAAATCAAGAAGACCGTCCAAAAAGTGAATATCCTTATGTAGCATCATACTTTTAGTTCCATTGTTTACGCAAGAAGATCATGCATATTGGATTAGCCGCTCAGCTAACAATGCTCATGAAAAGACACTCCTGGTTGCCATGACTGATATTGATTACAACATCATGTACATTAAGCTACCAAAAGTCTTTGCACGAGCAAACCCCATCTATGAAACGGTGAAATCGGTTTCTGTCCCTGACTAATATTTCTCGCTTGTAAGTCTTCGAAATGAATTTAGTTGCAGAGTGGCAATCTTCACAGACTCGTAAGTTTTTCACGATTCGGATAGGAGTTCCAGGAGGTGTCTTCATAAGGGCAAATGCAATAGCAAGCTTTTCACTATGCCTATTTACAGCGCCTTCTTTATCTTCTTCATCGATATCAAGCAACACTTCTGATGTTGAAGCAACAAATCCAGCTTTTCTAATCTCCTTTCCAATATCATCCACCATCTGATGAATAATTTTGTACTCACTGTGACTTTTATCTCCTGACACAAATTCATAGATTTCGTTGTATAGTTCAATCATAGTGCTCCCTGGAACCTTTCTCATTCCCTTCTTTGCCATAACTTCCCTAATCATGGTCTTCTGTTCCCAAGAAAACATTTTTGCATAAATGTTAGAAAGCATTACGTAATTAGAGTCATGCGTAGGCTCATATTTTATCAGCTCTTTTGTTATTTTCTCACCAATCATCAGCTCACCATGAGCATGGCAAGCAGTAATAAGTGTTCTCCAAATTACCGGATTTGGCTTTATGGGCATTCTCTTAACAAAATCCAATGCTTCTTGCACATGTCCAGCTCTACATAACAGATCAACCATGCATCCGTAGTGTTCTATCTTAGGTGAAATCCCGAATTCCTTTGTCATCGAATAAAAGTATCCCTTACCTTGCTCAACTAAGGCCGAATGGCTACAAGCAGTAAGTAACCCAATAAAGGAAACACCATCAGGTACAACCCCATCATTCTTCATCTCCTCAAATAAAGTAACAGCCTCAGTTCCCCGGCCATGCATCGCCATACCATCTATAACTGAAGTCCAAGAAACAATATTCCTTCGACTCATGCTCCTGAACAAACTCAGAGCTTTATCAACATCACCACATTTTGCAAACATATCAATTAAAGCATTCCAAAGAACAACACTCTTTGGAACATTCTCCCTCTCGATAGATGCCTCGAGCCACTTCCCTAGCTCAAGCGCACCCAAATCTATACAAGCAGACAACAAACAAACCATCGTAACTTCATCAGGTTCTACCCCAACAACCTGCATTTCTCTAAACAACCCTACAGCCTCACTAGACAAACCCCATCTCACATAACCGCCTATCATGGCACTCCACCCTACCGAATCCCAGTTAGGCATTTCATCAAACAACTTCCGCCCATACTCAACCCCACCATCACAACAGCAATACATATGAACCATAGTATTCAAAACATGAGAATCATCATCAAACCCAAGTTTCACCACTGACCCATGAACAGTCTGGCCTAATTTCAACTCACCAATCCCAGCACAAGCCTTAAGCACAAAAGGGTACGTAAACTTATTAGGCCAAATACCATAACTTAACATTTTACCATACAAATACAAAGCATTATCCTTAAAATCACTAGTTACAGCGTAACTTCTGATAATGGTGTTGAAAAGAAAGGTATCAAAGTAATGGGTTTCAACATATGGGGAAAAGATGAATGATGAAGCGTGTGCAATGGCGTTAAGTTCAGAGGAAATGGAAGTGAATTTTGTGAGCACAAGGGGGTTACTTTGTAGGCCTAATTTGAAGATATGGGATTGAAGTTGAAGTAGTTTAGGCAGAGAATCGCAAAGTTGGAGGAGAGATAAGCAATTCTGCTCTGCTGCTCGGTTCTTGCTGGTGAGTGATAGTGATAGTGATGTGTGAAGTGAACGGAATAGCTTTGATTTTGAAGGTAAATGCTGCATCTTGTTGATGCCATCAATGGCGACAAACGCTAATCCATCTTACTTTCATTGTCCAAAAAATATTTGGAATAATTAGCTATATTAACTCAGGTACATTATATTTTAATTTAATTATAATACGTAGTAAAATGTTTGCAAATCACCTCTCTCCCTCAAACTCTAGCTCGTCACTCTCCCTCTCTTACTCTATTTCTCGCTCGCTCCCTCTTGCTTATATACAAACATAAATGTATAAAATGTATTTGTATTAGTTCTCTTCTCTTCCTTCTCTCAGATCTCGATCATCACTCTCGCTCTATCGCTCATCCAAATGAAAACGAAATATATAAATCACGTATCTGTCCGTACAAATACATATATCTTCATCCTATGCAGTTATAATTATATAAATATAAATATTTTTTTGTCCAATTTTCTTTTGTCTTTTTGTCTTTCTCGTTTTATACATACACAAATTATACAATTGATTTGTATACAATTGCTTTCTTATATATAGGTATAACGAATTATACAGTTGGCTTCTTTGTATATGTATAGCGAATTGTACAATTATTTTTTTGTATATGTATAGCGAAATATATATATTTATGTTTACTCTAAAGTGCAATTATATAAACTCTGCTATAATATACAAATATAAATTTTATATATATATATATATATATATATATATATATATGTGTGTGTGTGTGTGTGAGTGAAAGTCCTTTGAAAAACAAAGCAGCACTAATATGAAAAACTTGCACAATATTTTGTAAGAAACAAGATATGGACTAAAATTGATGAAATTACTTTGGCTAATTTTGACTATGATATCCCAAATCTTGCATAGGAACTCGTACTATTATGATATAATGTGTGTTGATATATTTAGGTTTAATTTCAAAGCTAACATTAGATTCATGTATTAGATTAGGAGAAAGAAGAAAAAAGTGAGTAAGATTTAGGAGAAGAAATTATGTACATGTTTATTTTAATTTTAATTGAAATAAATATTACATCAAAATACAATTTATTTATTTCTCTCAAATCTCATTTATACATTGTTTTTTATCTTGCTCCTCTATTATAAAATGTTGCTATGAATTATAATCAGGCTAACTATTACTATTCATAATTATGATCCTTAAGTACTATAGCTATCTATGAAAACTCATCTTCTTCTCCTTTAGTATTTTCTTAATTGATTTCGATAGTAATATTAAAATGAAAATACATTAAAAATTAAGGTCTAATTAGTATCGCATATAAAAAAAAATTATTTCCAAAATTTAAATATATTAGACGGAACAATTCTAAGTTCTAACCATGCCATGACTAGCGATATCATCGGCAATAAGCTTAGTTTGCATAACAAACTAGCCTCAGTAGAAAGGTTTGATTAATTGACAACTTTCATATATAGCAAACAAAAAATTCATATTTGTATGCTATAACAAGTTTGCATAATTGTGCTCCATAGCAAATATAAAATTGTATAATTTGCTATACATATACAATGTATAATTCGCTGGCCTAAATTGTATAATTCGCTGGCTTATTTCGCTGCAATTGTATAATTCGCTATCCTATTTTACTGCAATTGTATAATGCACAATTGTATAATTAATTGCCTAGTTCGTTGTAATATTTTTATAAAATTCGCTTTGCATACAATTGAATCGAATTAAAATGTATGTGTATTGCATAATTATAAGTTTATAACAAGAAGATATGTGTTTTTCTCTCGGTTTATACAAAAACAGAAACACAATATATACACTTTTGTTGTATAAAGCTAGAGAAAATTGTATTTCACTGCAATTGTATAATTCGCAATTGTATAATTCGTTGACCTTTTTCTCTGCAATATTTGTATAAAAATTGCATTTGTCTACAATTGAATTGAAGTAAAATGTTTGTAAATTGTATAATTAAGTGTATAACACGAAGATATATGTTTTTGCATGTGAATATACAATTTTCTTTCGCTTTATACAAAACAGAAACAGAAATTATACACTTCTGTGTATAAAGCGAGAGAGGCGAGGGAGGGTGGCGAGCGAGAATGGGAGAGTGGCGAGCGAGATTTTTGGGACAGAGACGCTTGACAAATTTTGGTTAACGTTTGCTATGAAGCACAATTAAATCAAACCCTAACAATTCTATTTATTTTAAATTATTACTTTGCTATTATATACAATTTTTTCTTAATTAATTGAATCGAGAACATAATGCGAAGACAAAAACGACTGGACCCTTGTATGGCCACGTCTGTCAATTTCTTTCGTCTTCAACAAATTGGCGCACTTTTATAACGAACCGAACCCCATTCTTCTCTGTTGATTCCAAACAAACAACTATCGGCAAAACGGGGTTGTGAAATGAGAAAACTTTCTGTTTTTCTTTCTATCGGATTCGCTCATAGATCCTCTAAATTCCGCAGCAGCAATAATCATCATAGTGCTCTTCGGTTTTACAGCAATATTTGTCCTTCTCCCTCCAAGAATCATGGTTAGTCCCCTTATTATTCTCTCTTGAACCTTTTTAAATGTGATTGCATACGAAAGATTGCTCTTTTATGCGTTTTCTTCCACAAGTTTGACTGATTATCGAATTTTATCTGAGCTTCGGGTTTTTACCCTCTGGTTTCTAGTGAATAAGCTATGAATTCGGGTCTCTGTGAACTGGAGTGAAGTGTAAAGTGTATGATTGTAACCCCAATTATATGATCTAAACAAAGTATACGGGGATGATAAGATTTTCTAATTAAGAGAGTTTGTTGTGGAATTATTACGGTAGTTAAATGAATTTCATTAGTTGTTCGTCAATCTGATGTGAGTGACCTTCACTTTCTATCAAATTGAGCTAGAGCAGGGAGAAGGTAAGTCCGTAAAAATGTAGGGTGTAATGGGGAAATTCACTTGCATATTCATCTCATTGAGATTAGGCTAGTTTAGTGTCGCTATGTATCATCTCGAAAGTATCACTGATTGCGGCAATAGACGTGAGGCTTATCATAGAAGGCACTAGAAGAAGGCTCAATTCTTTATGTGGACTAGGCAATTTTCATGGTTGATCACCATTGCGTCTTCCTTTTCTCTTTCCCCTCTTTATCATACCTTGCCACAACCATCAGTGGTGAATTCATAAAACACTATGATTATGGAGGTGCAAGTCTCGAGTTAGTTGGAAACTTTTAAAATTTATTCTGCGTAAGAAATATACAATTTGGATGTGTTTTAGATCTGCTGCTTCCGTAAGCTTCTGCTTCGCACTTGTTTAGTCAAAGTGTATGCAGTCAACTCTGAAATTATGTATCTGTTTAGCTGTGTCCCATTTAAATTGATGAATAGGTAACAGAGTGTCCATTATAAGTTATAGAAAGAGAAGGAGGCATTGGTGTTTCGCTTAACGACTGAAAAACTCACTGATGTGAGATTATAAGGGGTTGTGATTCCAAAATGCAAACGATTCAGATATCTAGTCTGGTTGTTCTATGAGAATGGAATGATAGATGAAGATGTTACACATAGTATCAAAATCGGATGGTTTATATGAAGTGATACTGGTGTTATGTGATAGAAGTTTGCATAGAAAAGTGAAAGGTAAGTTCTATGGACCTATCATAAGACCAACAAATATTATGAAAGATAATCATGTTCTTCAAAAGGTGCAAGTAGCACACATTGAGGATAAAATGAAAGAAGGTCGCTCGAGATGGTTTGGTCATGTCATGTGTTGACCTCCAGTTGCATTGGTCCATAGGTGTGATACTGTGATGAGTGAAGGTGTTTAAGGGGATGAGGTAGGCCTAGAATTACATGGAAGGAAGTCGTCTCTAAAAACCTATTATCTAGGCACAATGGAAGAAAAAGATCTATGTAGGCAATGCCAATTGGTTATGAATGTGTTTTTGTCATGTAAGTTTGTTTACTTTAGATTCTGTGCATTCTAGGAGTCTTTTTGCCTAGTACAAGATTTTTATGCCAGTAAAAGATATATAGAACTTCTAGTACTTTCTATTTTTATTTTGTATAATGCTGGCCTGAGATGAATTTGAATTGGAGAAACATGGACGGTGAGGATTTATATAGCCAACCCCAACTTGTTTGGACTGCGATGTAGTTCTTGTAGCTTTTATTCGGCATGTGAAATGTCTACAAACATTTTGTGCGTAGATCATTTATATTGCCTAATAAATGATAAGAAAAATCTAGGACATTTATGTTCTTGCTGATAAAAGATTTTCATACTATATTTTCCTGTTGAAATGTTTCAGTCAAGTCTATAGTTGGTTCTTTTTCTTGAGTTTTACTCATGGAAACTATTATGTTCAAATCAAGATTCATCTAATTAGTAATTACGCGTACTCATAATGAGAGAGTGAAAAATTGAGTCTGAACTATGTGCCATGTAACTGTGTACCCATTTGCAGGTTACTTTACTCTTCTCATCAACCTTTCTTGTTTTATAAGCTTGTTGAAAGTAACACTGCTATTTCTTCAGGACTTCTTGCACATTACAGGAGTCTTGTTGAACAGGGAAAGCTGCAGCATGATCCTTACCAAGAAAAAGTTGCTACTGAACTAGAAAATCTTCTTGGAAGGTTGGAGCAATATGAAAAGGACATGGAGGAATATCATGTGAGAGTTTTATATTGTGATAATGAACTTCTATTGAAGAAATCTTTTCAATGTTGTTCCGAAGACTTTATTTTTAATTTCCATGCTTTTAGGAAAAACTTGCACAATGGGAGGATAATAGGGAAAGTCGGAGGCGTAAGCTTCTTATGGAGGAAGCTGAGGCCAAACAACAAGGTGCATTTAAACCAATAAACAAATCTCGCAATATTTTCCAAAGATGGATGTCTCGGTGAGTGTACATTTATCGACATTCTTATGAAAATGCTTACATGCAACGTTTTTTGTTGGTCAGAGTTTCTTTACTTTAAATAAATATGTTTGTTTTTTTATAAACAAAGTAGACATTGTTTTGGTTCTCAAAGAGATCAGGAATTGAAGGGATAGGGTGGCCTTACCTTCTTGATACTTTGAATGTGTTGATTGTTTTGGTTTATCACATTCTCTTTTCTCAAGAAAAGATATCACCGACATTAGCATAAAGTATAAATTCAGTTGCTTCTTCTTCACCACCAGTAATTTAATTGGTCATTTTTCTGTTTGGCTCAGGAAACCTGAAGATGTGGAAGAAGGAGTCGGGAAATGGGTTTCATATCTCAATCGAGAGAAGAAGTTAGATTCACAAGTCGGTCGACGTCCTGCTGCTCCTCCAGCCCCCAAAGGACTATATCTATATGGCAATGTTGGGAGTGGTACTATTGCTTCTTGTCTAATTATGTTGCATGGTTGTTCATACATGCTGTACAAATTCATCTCATCCTCATTTTCTATAATGATGAAAATTTTCTTTTATTAGCTTCTATTAGCGATCAGTATCAGCCATGCTTTTCTCAGACATAAACAAAATCTGACTATATATTGGACTTCATTTAGGGAAGACAATGATTATGGATATGTTTTATAAGGCCAGTGAAGGCATTGTTAAACATCGAAGAAGGTTTCACTTTCATGAGGTGAGTGCTTGTTTGGGCCTTATATTTTAACTTGATTTATAATATTCTACACATCAATCAATTGATCAAACTAGTTGGGGTCAGCTATAAGCCCTATATATCCATTCCAGGCTCTTAGGACCCATTTCATTCCATACTAGTCCGGTTCTACATATGCATGACAATATCATCTCGATTTCCTGAAACAATTTAGTCTGTCCTATCCTGAATTTCTCTTCCTCAGAGTTGTGCTTATAAGCAAAATGTCACAGGTCAAACAATTTGCAATGCAAGATTGTCTGCCCAAACACCACAAATCCACTAGTAGATGACATGTAGTATCTGATATTATTTTAGCATGTAGTGAAATTACTGGTTGACCGACATTATTTGGATACGGAAAGAAAATAACTGGTAGTCGTCTGAAGCTGATAAGAGGTAGCTTCTTAATAGGAAAATCTCCTAGATCTTTTTATGAGATGGTGCAATAATAATTAGCAATCAAAATATTTTTGTCTACGAAGGATGAATGAGTAAGAATTCGATGTAATATGAGGCAAAGCATATTGGAGTTGATGCGCAAAATGATATAACCCTCTTGGCACCTGAATAGGCTACTGGATTTGTTTATATCTTCTGTTCCTATTCCACCTTTTTGCTTCTGTAGTGAAATTATCTTAATAGTTGTGAAAAATATTGCTTTTGTCAGTCATTGTTGCTGGCACGAAGTGGGCTAGGGTACAAACGAATTTGCTATTCTAGTACGGGTCCTGAAGCAAAAGAATCATCTGGTCTAATATCTGATTACTCTCTAGTAATTTGTCAAATTCTCTTTTTTTATTTCCAAGAAACATAAAGACTAGAATCTGTATAACATGTTTGAACATTGAAGCATGTCTATTAATTAGCCAAAGCATTATCTGTAGGTTTTTCTATATTGTAATGTTAATCTGCCTATGTCATGCATTTCGATACTTGAAATGATCAAACAATCCTATCAATCTGCTCTGTGGTCACAATATTTGTCATCTGCTCACTTCTGATTTATTCCAGATGTTACAATTGGCAGGCAATGCTTAAAATTAATGAACATATGCATAAAATTTGGAAGAGTCAGATGGAACAAAAGTCTCTGCAGTCAAGTATTTCTGGTTGGGTCATGAATCTTCCTTTTGATTCAAAAGTTAAAGAATGGGTAGCTGCTGAAGAAAGATATAAGCAAGAGGTGCACATGAAAAACATTCTTCTGGACGTAGCTGACAAGTTTCTTGTTAACCAGGCAGATCGTAGGAGAGGTGCTAGCATCCTTTGCTTTGATGAAATACAGGTAAATGCAGTTAGATTTTTTTTTTAACAGGAATTTTCTAACCAAACCATCACACAGTATATTGTTACTGAACTTAAGAACGAGAAATGGACTAGGTTTTGCCAACTTCAAGTCTTCAGGAGCTGGCTTTATGAATTTATCAGACACAGTGGATCCAAAGAAAATGATTAGTAATTACCTACAGTTAATTCAGCTTCAGTATTATATATTGCCTCATTTAGTCTTTTAATGTTATTGTTATAAAGACACCATCCAGTATATGTGGAAGTCTGCTATTATTTGCTAGAGTTGTCTCCGTCTTCTCTCTATTTGTGTTGCTCAAAAACTTGCAGCAACCTATTTATGCTGGGGTACATGTTATGAAGGAATCTGACTGAAGATTGCCTCTCTTTTTCTGGTGACAGACAGTTGATGTTTTTGCAATTGTGGCATTATCTGGAATTCTAAGCAGATTGTTGAGTACTGGAACTGTTCTGGTGGCGACCAGTAATCGTGCACCAACAGATTTAAACCAGGTGCATTTACTTCTGGAAAATCAATGCATTTTTCTTTTTCATTCTCAAAGGGTATTCCATTTGCATTTTCATACTCAACTCGCTTGATTTTTGTTGCAAGTTTAGATTTGGAAGATGAATAAAATGGAAATCTCTGATTCAATGTGCTTGAGACATTGTTACATTTGTCTGTGACGTTTTTTTTTCTCTCTGATCAAGTATTTATTGCGACATTTCTTTGTTATTCAGGATGGCATGCAAAAGGAGATCTTTCAAAAGCTACTAAAAAAACTTGAGGAGCATTGTGAAACTGTTCTAATTGGCAGTGAAGTTGATTATCGCCGCCTTATTGCTCAGAGATCTATAGACCAGGCAAGATTTTAAGGAAATTTTACTTGTTTCTACTCCCTGAAAAACTAACATAATATGTGCTCATATACACACCTTGTCTCCTCTCTCCTGTATAATGTGATAGTTAAATCCAATTGTCAGCAGTAAAAGCAGGCCTCTTTCGTGTGGTTAAGAAGCTACATCTCTCCAAGTGTGGGGGAAAGTAGAACTTTTGAGGAGAAACATGGACAAGCTTAGTGAAACCAATCCCAAATCTAGTAGAAGAAGGCTGAACAATTTAGATAGATCTACTATAACTTTGTATGTTATGAATTACTTAAGAGACTAATATTTTACAGATTATGTGATTGGCCCTCACACTGACACTGCATTTGAAACAACATTAAGTGCAACCTGATTATCACAAACGAGTTCCATCTGAGGGGTATCTCAAAACATCATTTCTTTCAATAGTTGTTCAATCCATGTAAGTTCAAAGTTGCAATTATCATGGCTCAATATTCAGCTTCAGAACCTCACTTTGTTTCTTGTTTGTCCAAAATACTAAATTGCCTCCAACTAGCTAATAAAGAGGAAAGAGGACAGAGGGTTTCTTTGTCTGATCCCTCTATGAGCATTAAAAATCCCTTCAGGTGCTCCATTAATAAGAGCAGGAAATTTCACAGTAGAGATACATAATTTCACCCACTTGCTCCACTTCTCCCAAAAACCCATCTGCCTTGAGATTCTGAAAAGAAACTCCCAATTGAGATGGTCATATGCACTCTCAATGTCAGATTTACACAAAATGCCCTGAGATAATCTCAATTCTTCTACTTTATTATCTACTTTCACAATTTACTGTATGTCTCTTTGTCCTGTTTCTCAAGATGATGATTACTTTGTTAACTTTCATCATTTTTTGAGCATAGTTATGGTAATGGAAATGAACTATGTAGTAGTTGTTACAAAAGGTTATGGCTTATATCCATTGCTTGAATGTCAGTCTAATTTCTAATGTGATTATCTCTATCGTAGTTCTTAAGAAATATCAGTTGCATGTTATTTATGCTTGAGGATCTTAAGATGCATTATATTTTGATTGATTGTTCCCATTATGCAATTTCAGGTCCATTACATTTGGCCTCTAAATAGCAACATTAAACGAGAATTTGAGGATATCTGGAATAAAATTAGTAAACAGGCCGGAGGAAGTATCATTTCACATACTATTCCTGTGATGTTTGGAAGGTATTTCAAATTAATCCTTGATATTTTTCAAGTCAGAGAAAGCCCTTGGATCTGTCATATGATAGTCCTTTGCTTTCTATCAGAACATTAGAAGTTCCTGAGAGCTGCAATGGGGTGGCGCGGTTCAACTTTGAATATCTGTGTGGTCGGCCGGTACTATGCTCTTGTCAGTCAGAATGTTCCTTTTCTTTTCTCTATATGACTTACTTATAGTGGAGAAAAAAAATCTGTTAATGATAGACTTATTCTTATCTATTTGTTTGTGCTTTTGCCACTTGTCATCATGGTCAGTACATGCGTATTTGTATCAGTCAGATATAGGCACTTGCCAATTCTTGTCATTTATTTGAGTACCTAAATAGCATTTTGATTCGCTACTTGATACGACAATCTGTCATGTAAGAGGAGTGGGCACGGTATCCCATTTAAAAAGATCATTTATGAATCAAATTGTTCTTGTAATTTTTACTTATATATAATGTAATGAACTTCTAATTATATTCTAACTTAAGCCTAGCCTGTGGTGACATGAAATGTGATTAATAATTATAATCATGTGATTAAAGGTATTTATAATATAGAAATGTGATTAATTATTGTTTCAGCCCTAACATTTACATTAACTCAAAAGCTCCAGATATTTATAATATAGAACATTTTCAATCCCCTTTTTCTTTAACTGCATTCAAAATTAACCTTAAATTAAGTTAGTAATTTGACTAATGAACTGAAAATACACAAGAGGCAGCTTAGGCTTCTTTCAGCTTGGTTTGATGCATGAACCCATAGATAAGCAAGCACCATACTGTGAGAATGATCTGTACATATATCAAAACAAATACATGACCTGGAGAAAACTAAGAGAATCGGTGTAGAAGAAGCCGAATTTTTATCAAATTAGATGCTGTTATAAAAAATAAAGGATGAGATGAAATATCTGTAATGCTGTACTTGATGTTGCCAACTGTAGAACTTGTAGTTTCATTTCTCGAGACTTTTGACATGTTTTTTTCAGGTCTTAGGTTGATAGTCTGGTTGCTATTTCTGGTTTGGATAGTACTCGCTTAACCTCTAATTATATCTATAGTTGACTAGCTGGAATTCTGAAAGTTTGGTTTCATATACTCTGATGGTCTTTGTGTTGTTCCATTCAAACTGAACTTCACCAAAGCTAGAACTGTAGAGGATACAAAAGGAGGCACCATAAATAGAAGTTCAGTGATGTCTTAGATCAAAGGTCATTTAAATTGAGATGAAGTATGGGAGTTCTCAGCTTGAACTTGAATTTTTTGTATTTCATATTGCAGTGTTCACAGTTTTTTCACCTGATCGTCGATCTAATAGGAATAAGAACAAGACTGTATCTTTAACTTTGACCTCATACAGAATGCTGTCTTATTTAACCTAATTGTGGACATTTCAGCTAGGAGCAGCAGACTACATTGCAGTGGCTAAAAACTATCACACTGTTTTCATTTCTGATATTCCTATTATGAGCATGCGTATCCGTGACAAGGTACCATCTTCAACATTCCTTACTAGATATGCTAACTAATAGAAAGCAAGTTAAGCTTTGACTTACAGAGTCTGCTGCTTGTATGTTGATAGCCTGCTAATACTATTTATACTAGCATAAAAGACTACTATCACTAAGTAGTTCCACTGTGTCTTTAAACTAAACCGTAAGATCTTGCCTCTGTATTTACTGGATAGATCTCTTGTTTTCAGGGTTCATATTGAAGGGAATATAATTGCTTTTGGACTTGATATGTCTGAGATTTTCTTGTGTTTTCAGATTCAATCAATTTCCTTGACTTTTTGATGCTTGATTTCCGTGCTTGTTTAAATAGTCCTATTCAGCCTTCTGTAGATTGGATTCATCTCTTTCCACTTATCCCTTTAGTAGCATTCATCTCTTTCCACTTATCCCTTTAGTAGCTTCTTTTTGTTTTCATTTTTGAAAGATGCATACATAACATTGTACACTGTCTCAGAATTCAGGTTGGAATATGGATTTAATAATGTTAAATAGCTTAATCAATCCTGTCTTGTTAATACCTTCTTGGTCCCCCTTACACTACTTAGGCCTCTGAAGGTTCAAATAATTAGTCAAATTTTTGGCAGACTAAGTGATTGAGGTGATCTAAGACTCGTGTTCAAGAGTTCTGATTCCCAACCCATGCTATAGATTGGACGACCACCACACCTAACACATCAAGGCAGGAACACGAAAAAGAAGAATATGGTCAAGGGTTTGGTGAAAATCACATATATTTTTAGACATTACAAGTATAGCATGAAAATGGGTGGCTTTGGGGGGCATGATTTTGCTTGAGTTTCCTAGTTGTGTGATACCTTGGTTCCCTGTATTGTTCAAAGGATGGAGAGAAGTGGTAGCACTAATAGGTAGTGTGGACGATGTAGATGGATAGGGGATTAGTTCAATGCCTCTTAGCTATGGGAATATGTAAGCATTTTACTTCTTTTCTATCTTTGTGTGTTCTGTTCTCAGCATTTAAAAATCTATGTTTTGCACCTGTTAACATATTTTACATTATATTCATATGCACTTTTTTTTAAGATCTTAGTCCTGCTTTCATGTTTCTATGTTGTTGCATTATTTTATATGTTACTGCTGATTACAATGTTTCTCCTTCTCAGGCGCGAAGGTTTATTACCCTCATTGATGAATTATACAATCATCATTGTTGTCTATATTGCTCAGCTGAGACTTCAGTGGAGGATCTATTTCAAGGAACAGCAGAAGGAACACTTTTTGATTTGGAAAGGCAAGTGTGTTATATTATTTCACACTCCTAGGTCTTTTGGTCTACTAAGATGGTCTTTATTATGTGTGTTTTTGCATCACTAGATTGAATGGCCGTTCTGTTGCAGTGAGAACTAATATCTCCTAGATGATGTTCATCAAATTGAGAAGAATCTCTCTGAAAGTTGAGATTTTATAATGTGCTTTAGATTGCATGGAAGCTACAATTGTTTAGTATCTCTCCATCTATGAGTTGATTTTCTAGTAACAATCTAGGCTGTGGTGTTACCCGACACACAAGTGTGGATGTACCAACACTAAACACTAAAAACTAAAAAGCAGTTACCTAGGGTATTCCCATCTAGTTCCATTACAAGAATTAACTTTGAGATTTAGTAAAAGGATTGAGATCAATTGATATCAGTGTGCTATTTGTACAGCTTCCAATTTGAGACAGAGATAGAAGGTACAAAGCTCCGGCGAGATGTTTTAGCCGAAGGCAATGTTAGTTCAGGAGGTGCTCCATCTGGCATTACTACCATGCTATCTGGTCAAGAGGAGATGTTCGCATTTCGACGAGCTGTAAGTGATTTTCATTGTTATATGCCTCTGTTTTCTTCGTCTCAATTTCTTTAGCTATGGGCTCACCTCGGGAAAGGAGATAGGGTTGAACGCCTGACGTTGAGGAAATAGAACTCGAAAAATGCTTTCCACCGTTCCATATTGGAAAAGCTCTTGAGTTTAACAAATATTGAAAATCTCTTAACCCTTCAGAAACTTCCTGGATTTCTCCTTGTGAATTTCGTCTTAGTTGGATTTTCAGCCTTGGGCGCATCATCATTTACTTATTCAAAAGGAAAAATAAATAAGTTGATAACTATCAGTCGATAGTGTTGGTTTCTTATTCGCATATAATTAGAGTAACTTTTTTTCGTTTACTACTTTACTTTGGCTTTCTTATCGATGCTGAAAGCATTAAAACTGTGATCTGTGGTACTATTATTTCATCTTTCATTGTCTATAGGGGATTCAAGCTATTATCCGTAAAGGTGTTAATATCAAGGCCTGGTAATTGCTTTATCTTGTCATATTAGTAATATTTTTTAGCAGCAAAAGAAGGAAGAGGGAGTTGGAAAGGAAATGTGGAAGTTGTGAAAGTGCACCTAACAAAGGGTATTGGTATCTTGAAAAATTTTCGCCACCACATCACAAGTGAAGAAAGATATTTGAACTTTAGATTACCCAGACCCCTTTGAACAACAAACTAGCTCCCAAATCTTCAAATGCTCCTCCAACCTCAGTTAATACCTCTCGGTCTGAGTAGAGCACTCATCCCCAGTTCAATCTTCTCTGCTATTTTCTATGGATTTCAAACAGATAAATAATGAAGGTTAGTGTTTTAAAGACAATATTTAGTGAGAGTGTTGAGAGACCTTTGGGAGAGTCCATTTACCAAGCCTTGTGGTATTAAGAGTAATTTGAACCCCCAAAAATGAATCCAACTAGCTAGCAAGCCTCATGGAAGTCCTCTTCAGCACATGATCCCACAAGTTATAGGAAAAGGTTTACCCCCTAAGGGAACTCCAAACAAGAAAATGGCAATTTGTGATATTGCCACTTGCAATTGAACCGTGTGACTATTATTGTGATCCTTAGGTTGGTGGCAGCTCCTGTTTGTTTTCAAGCCACAAACAACCTTAAAGACATTTAGAAGGGCGAGGATTAACAGAGCTCTTCGAATAATCACAAAAAGAACAGTAGCATGAAGCCATGAACACTAGAAACATTGACTCACTTTAAAAACCAGCAACCTGTTACACTTGTCATAGGCATTTTCAAGTTGTGACTAATTCCATTTGACATCTGTTTTAATCTTTTTCTTAGTTTAGCATTCCTCTTTACATTTTAACAGTTTGAAAGAAAAGTTGATACAACAGTCCACCAAAAAGTAAGTAAAAGCTTATGATAGATCCACAGTGAAAAAAACGCAGAACTAAATTGGAAGAAAAAGAAATTGAACTGATTAAACTTGGTTTAGTTGCATGGTAACAAACATAAAACAGAAAAAATTGAACTGATGTAGCACGAAAGTCTAAGTAAAAACACCAAAATCAGACCTTTAGACAACTTTACTATTCATTGACAGTTCCTGAGTTTTGTAATGTATGGTACATCTGTTAATTGCTAATGCTTTTCTTCATACACGATGAAGATATTGTGTTGAACGGAATATCATTTTGATGCAGGTCTCGCGTTTGATTGAGATGCAGACACCTTTGTACGTTGAAGCAGTTCAGCATGTCCATCCCTATTTTGATTCTTTGCACAATGAGTCTGAAAAATATAGTGTCAATTAAGAGCAATGGCCTGTGTAATTAGGTTTATATAAGATCTTTGTCGAAAATTCTTTTCCACCCTTCCAATTGTCTTGGTTTTAGTCTCTTTTGGGAAAGACAGGTTCAATAGTAAATAAAAGGAAGTGAACAGCGGGACAAACATACGGTAGTCCTGTAAGTTTTCTCATGATTAAAAGGGATGGCATTATAAACAAAATGTCACAAGAAACTTGTATCTATCTGACTGCAAAGTTGATTTATTGGTTAGCTATATCAATAAGAGAGGAAATTTTTCTGATGTTTCGATAATTAGCCATCCATTCCAACTCCTTCTTCCCTTGCAGTGTGAAGAGAAAATTAGAAACCTGAGAGGCCTTCTGAGCTCAGTCCCAAAATATGAAGGTACATTTTCAAGGTACTTGCTTGGTATGATGATTACATGAGTTGAGCTGAAACAAAGCAGTGAGGACTCATATAGCCGGCCTATCCTATTTGGGACTAAACGATCCCTTTTAAGTACTGCCATATGTGTGTGAATAAATTAAGCTCAACTCGTCAGACTCAATACATCACTGATATTTAGAGACGTGTGATCCTATATGCAAAAGTTGATGAACATATCATTTTTGTAAGAGAATTTTAGTATGTTCCTTAAAGATTACCTTTTTAAGTTTTCGTTAACCACAGAAAGCATACGCACTCTAATTCCACAAAATGGAGTCTAGAGAGGAGAGATGGTAGAATGTAATTACATGGGGCAATTGTGACAGTACTAATTGGTCAATGGCGCTGCACGATAATGATCAGTTAGTTAGGTAATGGCAGAATCCTGAACCTTCATATCCAGTTGTTAAATGATAAAACTACCAGACGTAAATAAGACCACATCACTTACAGTGAAGATAGCAGCAAGACGTTTACATCTAACAACACCTTAGATAAACAAGTAAACAAAAGGCAAACACATCCAACAAATAATGAATTTTAAAGTAAACCATGCTGCTTTTTTTTTTTTTTTTTTTAACTTTCCAAAAGATCAAATTAAAGGCCATAGAGAACCCAACAGCTGAATGCAGTACAGATTGGAATAACTTCAATAGTCAGGAAAGAGAACAGATTTGGAAATAATCAGTTCTGCTGCTCCTCATTGTCCCCGTTTTGCTCTGCTTCTGCAGCCATTAACTCATCAAACTTCTCAGTCTTGCCCAGCACTATTTCAATCTGCACCAAGCAAAGATGATAAATAAGACAAAAACCCTTGGTTCGATTATAAAAAAGACACTACCACAGATTAGGTGAGGATCATTGTTCGGAGATGGTTTTTTTTTTAAAAAAAGATGGATTACGAACCACATTCAACACCCACTAGCTCACATGAATTCAACATTGTTTTAAAGAGTATAAAGTGGAAGAGGAACACGAAAGCTGTAAAACCAGCATCTATATAGCCATAACATAATACTGGCCAGATTCATTATTTCCATCTCTGCTGTTGCCAAAGGAAAATGATTTATTTCATTCTACGGCTTTTCAAAACAGGAAAACAACAATGGGCAAAACCACAAGAAAATGCATTTAAGAGGGGATGTAGCTTCAACAGGCATGGGAGTGTAAACTAACTTGCAATCAGGCCTAAGATAACCATATGGGACTAGACACATTTTGGTGAGCAAGAATGTAAACCATCACTAACCCTACCATCTATTCTACAGCATTTGTAAAGTTCTGTACAAATCCAAATTCAAACAGAGGAAAATGAGTACACACACATCAACTACCTCTTGAACACCTTACTTAACAAAGGTCAATGCTACTATTCTTCGGAAACAATCTTGAGTCCCAAGCTAACATTTACCATAAAAACCTCTATAATATGACTTCCATTACTCAGAAACCACCTAAAATGAAGCAGACTAATGCATCAATTGACCAACTCTTATAATGCTTTTGGAATTTACCTTTGCTTTTGGTATTGGTCGGGCTCCTGGTTCGTCCCTCATGTCCACAGTGAGTGTCCTGATCTCTGCAGCAAGTGACCCTCAAAAGTTAGATGACAAGAAAGATTATAAAACAGATGGGGGATGGGAGTGGAATAGGAGAAGCCTCACTCTTCTCAACAGCAAATCCATTGTTCTTCAGAATTTCAGCAATGGTAACCACTGTGGAAATAGCTGTAAACATATGGAAAAGATTGTTAATCCTTTAGAAACTAAACAGCAAGCCAATTCAATTATTAATGAATTTCAACATAACACCAAAAGGCTGAGTCCACAAAAAACATCAAACTGAACTGTACTGCCACTCTGTATTTCTTTTACTTAATACAGTTTACCCGCAAGCACAAGGAGCCACATCAAACATATTATCGAGCACGTTCTGCTTTTAAGTAAAAGATCCCTGGGGAAGCCACAGGAATAAGGTTGTGATCAATCAGAATTCATCTCAGATACACTCAACTACTTTCTATGTTTGAACACCATGATCCTTTTTATGCCAGAAGTTGGTTCAAAATTGTTCAAAAAGATATCACATCCCTGGTAAAGTGTGCAGCACTGTGTATTTTACTCTTCTTATACACAAGAAGCTGCAATACTAAACAAGGCAGCATCACACGTTGCCAAGATTGGAATTCACCAATCATCAAGAAAAAATCATTTGGGAAAAGGAAGTGATAATGCCTCCACAGCCCAAGTTGTAACACCGTATATTCTTGATGTAAAAGACAGCATAATCACAATTAGTGTAGAAGACTCATATGACATTAATTATAAGCAAACGGAAACCACAAACTAGCACTCAAGTTTGAGGGTCAAGAAGATTTACCCATCCCAAGAGCAGAAAGTTCCACTTCATTGTACTGTTGCATATACCTCTGCAACAAACATACCAAATATCTCAGGATACTAACTCAGACCAATAGCAACGATTATAGCTCTGGTGTAAGACCAGGAAAAATTAATATAGATAGTCATATAGCTAACATTTTTCAAGATTTCCTAATGCATGTTACGAGCTCACTTGCATTTGGAAACAGATTCAAACTAAATATTTCAAGTCCTGTGTTAACCCTCTAATTGTCACTGTATGGGGTGAAATTCTTCAAATATACATAAAGTATCTTTTCATAAGTAATACTAATGAAATGCCTCAATTGTAGGTCTGAATATTAAATCCGGGTCCTACACATACTCACATCTCTTCCATTGCAATTGCTCTAGATTTTGTGAAGTCAACTGCTACAGCAGACATCTAGAACTTGAACCACATTCTTTTCTTATGCTTCTCAAAAGAAAAAGCTCTCCATATTACAGAGAGAAATTTTTCTTTAGTCACCCAACTCATCAACTAATTATTGTAATAAGATAAGCAATTTTTCTTCAATCAAATTAATTCTTATTATAATTAAACCCAGGAAAAAAACTGATAAAAACCCAGGAAACTAAACCTCAGCCAAAATAAGCAATCAGACACATCGAATTAACAAAGACCCTGGTTTTTTTGGTTTTTTTTTTTTTAACAAAGACCCTGGTTATTGTGCATTACCTATTAGCATTTTGCAGGCCTCCCACTATGAGCAATATCATTTGACAATGTAACTAATTGCTTCCGCTCCCTCAAAGGTAAAATATCTTTCAGATTTATAAAAAACAATATAAGGAGAGAGAAGCAATGACTGAAACAGTATGCAAATTCTAAGTCTTCAATTTACCTTTTCTCACATAACTCATCAACAAACAACTCAACAACCATAAGCAAATCTCATTTTACATTGCAAACAACCCTAACCAGAGTACATTATCCGGAAGAAAAAAACAACCCTAACCAGAGAATCACATCATCGATCGGCAAGCATAGATGCCACAAACCCAATAACCATTAAATTGAAACAATTTCTTCTGATACCAGATTTTTGCAAATCTAGCTGTTTTCATAAAAACATCTACAGACAAAAAATTCTTAATCATTCTAAAACTACGTTCAATTACCCAAAACAAAATTCCACAAACTTCGCCAACGGATACACAGACTACAATGCATGTCTTTATAACATGGAAAAACAAGTAAGCAAATTAAATAATAGCTTAAAATACAGTAATAGTGTAAAAACTCCTTATGATTTCAATGTATATACAAATTTAAATGAATTTTAAAAAAGCACCTTTGAGAGATTAACATAAAAGAAGAGTGATTTCTTAGTGTTAGAAACTTGGATTCTGTTCTTCTTTTGTGTCTCTGAGACACTCATCTTGTTCACTCCCTCTGTGATTCCTTCCATTAATTTGCTGATTTCTTCTTCTTCTTCTTCTTCTTCAGGAAAACCCTAATCAGCCTCCGTTCCCTTTAAAAAGGTTCCGTATAATTTGGGGGAAATTATACTCACAGTAACAGATAAACCCTCGGGTCATTACCGGGTCATATCCACGTGGTTTTAAGGGTTAGGTACCTTAAACGACACCGTTTAATGACTCTTTGATTCTTTTATTTTTCAAATGTACCCCCTATTCTTTCGAAATTATACTTTACACCGTAAATAATTTGTATTAGAGTAACTTTTAATATTTAAATTTTTTATGTTATTAAATAGAACAGAAATGATTTTTCTTTTACTAAAGCTTGTCCGTTATTTATAAATTGACTTTTTTTATATTAGATAGAATATAAAATATCAATAATAGTTGGGATTTGTTCGAAATTCAATGTTTTAATTTGTTCTTCAACATAGCCTTAAAATTGGAACTTCATCTTCTTAATACTTAAATTTTTTTTGTGAATTATTTTTTAAAGATTTTTTTTTTTGTACGAGAGGAAATATGCTAAAAAAAATTAATCAAAATAGTTTAATATTAAAAGGGTAAATTAGTTATAATATTAAAATAGGTTTTAAAATTACTAAAATAAAATAAGAGACACAAGCTTAATATTTATAAATTAAAAGTGGATATGTTAGTGTTACGAAACGGAACTTTGAGGGGAAATTTTGAAATAATCATATATTTATTTGTCTAAAGTTTGATTAATAACATATTGTTAGATTTTTTAAAATTTAGAATCCTCAAAAAATTCTACGATCACTGTTATTTAGGTGAAATTAAATTTATTTACAAAATCACACGATCATTTCGGTACGAAAAGCTCAACTAAGAAAATGTTACCAAGGAAATCAATTTCTTATAACCTCCTTCATGAGACAACACCTGTTACACCAACTCAGTCATCCTTACATATGATTAATGAAATTATAACCATATAATTTTTATAGTTCTATAATTGATTTTCAATAACTTTTTCTTTATCTTTTCTTCTTCTTCTTCTATCCTACACCATTCCACATCAAATTAATATTTACTAAAGTATAGTACATTATTTCTCCTCGTGTTATGTTTAACAATTTATATGATTTGGTCATCCCTTGCATTTAGCGTTCACTTGCACGATCCTTAATAATCGCTTGAAAAATTAACTTTATCCAAAATAAATAATTTTTCGAAATATGATCAATTAACTATTTACATTAAACTATTAATTTTTCTTAAAACTAGAAATAATCAATGACAAACTTATTTAAAAGAAGGGTGTTTTTTTTTTTCAAAAAAAAAATAACAGTAGTACTTTTTAAAACTATGAATTATTCATTCATTGTTTGAATTATAAAAAACGTGAAAGTCATTTATATTATAATTAAAAATAGAGGAAGTATTATTTGTATTATGCAATGTTTACCTGCTTTTACAGTGTTTAAATGTTAGGCTATTATAAAAAGTTTTTATTTTTAATAACGTCTTATTCACAATTACAGTATTAAACACGTTTCTTTTTTCTTTATTATATTTAGAACTTGCATTGCCCAAGCGTGTAGACAATTAATGAGAAAAATCAATATACTAATATTAACCTACTTGTATATTGTAATATTATTCATTATTGATGACGATGATACTATATTCTATAAAGGTGTGTTGTGCATGGGACACGGTTAAATAATTTGCAAATGTATTAAATTGTATATTCTACTTGTCAAGTAAGGTTACGGTTAAAGTTATCTATAATGACGTTTATTGTTTGGATTTATTTATAGCATAGTATTATTACAACTAATATAATATAAAAAAAGAGTTTCAAACTATTTTTGATTATTATATAAAATGTTATGATTTACCAGGCATAACAAGTTATATGTCACTTAATTCGTATATAACTGATAGAAGCACAAATTCAATTCATATGTCTTACAAGACATAACTTAGTTCGAACAAAACTTATGTCGTTAAAGATATAATTCAGTTACAAAAATCACATAATTATGTCTTGCAAAACATAATTTATTTCTATAAAAAAACTTATATCAGATAAGGTCAAAATTATCTAAACGTATATCAAACGAATCAAATAACTTAGTGTTAGGATTAAAAAAAATGGTTCTCTAAACTTGACCTACTTTAACTAAAGGCAATAGTTCAGTTGGCACCTTTTTATAATTTGACCAATTATTTCTACTAAAGAACAATTTCAGAATTCATAAGTTCATCATTCCATAACAATTGTTTTTTAACTCCATTTGACTATAACCATATATTAATTAGTTCTGATTAAGTAATAATTATATATATATATTCAAACACATATAATATTATTTATTAAGTCAGTGTAAACACTAAATACCTCTAAAAAAAAGTTTACTTTTTTTGTGGGTACAGATTATTATTATTATTTACCAATTTTACGTGTATACACGAATATATTATAACTCAGCCGCCATAAACTTTGACGTAAACAACTTTTATTGTGTTTACACAAACTCCCAATAATTATAATAACATTAAAAAAATGTAAATAATTTTTTAATGAAAAATTACCATAATCTCTCTATCATTATTTCATATAAATTAATATTCGTTAGTATTATATGGAAAATCAAAACTCCCTGAATCTCCTCCTCTGTTCATAAATACAAAAGTCGTGTTTGCTTGACCATAATTTTTAGGTGTGAATTTCCATATTCAGAATCAAACGAGGATAAATTAATCGAGCCAGAGCCAAACAAGGCTCTATGAAATGTATGTGGTATTCAAATTGTTGATCAGTGCAATAATCTCGCAAAAAAATTTATATTGTATCTGTTTTTTTTATTTTTCTTCATAATTATAGGCGAATTTTCAGAAGTTGAAATTAATGAGTGTATAGTATATAATATCTTCAGTATTTAACTGTAGGAATTGAAGTTGGTGTAGCTTCACCTATTTTTCATTAATGGTGGATCTGCGCGTTAATGCTGATTTTGTGATTTGAATTTCAAATTTTCGAAGCGGTTATCGTGTGTTATGTATATGTATTGAAGGAAAAATTATAGGCTACAGTTTTCAGGCATGGAAGCAGAGACGGTAATGAGTAAAGAGGCGGCGGCAGTGGTAATAGCCGGAACTGAAGCTAAATCGGCAACGGCGAAGGCAAAAATGAACGAAGTGGAATTGGTGAAATGCGAGTGTTGTGGATTGACGGAGGATTGCACGGCGGCGTATATAGGGAGGGTTAAGGAGAGGAACGAAGGGCGATGGATTTGTGGACTGTGTGCGGAGGCAGTGAAGGATGAAATTATGAGGTCATCGGAGAGGCGAATTGGGAGAGAAGAGGCTCTGAATCGTCATATGAATTTCTGTAGCAAGTTCAGAGGTCTAACGCCGTCACCAAATCCGAAGGACGAGTTGATATCGGCGGTGAAGCAGTTGATGTTCAGAAGCTTGGATTCGCCGAGATCAAGTCCGGTGAGAAGGCGCCAAGGTCTAATTCGATCTCAGAGTTGTTTTTCAATTGATAGTTGAATAGGACTGATCGCGATAATGCGTATTTCAATAAGCATATATTTAAATTGTTGCAATTAAAAAGCTCATGTTCAAATGTTAGAAATTTAAACCATCGGTATGACTTCAGAGAACAATGAAAATGAATGAATTTTGTATTAGATTAGATGGTGATATTGAAAGATATTATCAAGGCAAATCAGTACCCAAGGGTGTGTGCATCTTTTCCACATGTTAAAGCATACCAATTTCAGAAATTAAATTGGTTAATGCATGTGGAAATTTAATTTTCATGCTGTTTTAATTTTTTGTTTACATATACTTGTCTTGGATAACTTTAGACTGAAATTATTCTTGATAAAATTTAACTTCAAACACAATGTTTGAGATTTCATTTGTCTCGACTTTAGCTATATGTAGTTGGAGTTCAATGTTTAAGAAAACTGGGTATATTCCTCAAAATTCAACTCTCTTTTAAATAAGAGTATATACACTAGAAATGAAATTGGCTTTAGTCATACTCGAGTTCTTAAAGTTGTTTACATAATTCACTTAGACATCTTAATTAGCAGGTGTACCTATTGAACACTGTTACCGTTCAAAACATGTATCAATTGAATACTTTTTGGTGATATGACATTATAAATATAATACACATCAAATAAAGAAAGTGAGGACAATTTTTTTATTTGCTGACGAATCAAAATTGAACATGTCAATATTAGAATGACAAATCAAAATTGGACATGTCAATATTATATTCCATGCTCATCAGGCATTTTTTCCGTCGATCGACACACCCCTTTCCGTCTATTCTTGCTTTCTTTCTTTCTAGCATCATTTCATTATTATCAATATCGTCGTTATTTTCTTCATCGAAAAAGTATTATTTAAAGAAATAAAAATCAAATTGAGTCAAAATTAGTTTCGGCAAAACTCTATTTTTTTTTTACAAGACTAATACGAATCTAAAATTATTTTGGAATTTTTTTCAAAATGTCATTATTTTGTTATTTAAGAGGACTCATTGTCAATATTTTCATTATTTAGTACAAATATCACAATTTTAGTTTATTATGTATCTTTTTAATTTATTTCTAATTATTTAAATTGAAAGAATACAAATATTTAAAATAGAAAGGAGAAATTTAAGGGGAGAGAAAAAAAACTAAAGATGAAAGTATTGCATAAAACTCTCATCAGTTTTACAAAAAATCAAGAAATTCAAAAAATCAACCGATACTCTCAAAATCTGATGAATTCTCTCAATTTTTGATTTTCAAGACTTTCATACGAATTCGACGAGATAATTGCTTCTTCCTTATTCTTTTTCTAATTCTTTATAATAGATATAATTGTTAACCGTATTCTGTTTTCGTATATTTGAAATTGATATAGTACGAAAAAAATTGAAAATGTAATTAAAAATAATTGTAAAGCGTAGTATTCAAGTTTCGTATAATTGTAAACAAGTATTCTATTTCCGTCCTTTTTCTGTTTTCGTCCATATTCTGCTTTGGTTGTAAATTGTATGAACTATGGATAACGTATGCCTATTTGAATAAGTTGTATTTCTTAACGAAATAAATATGATCAATGTAATGTATGTTGTAAGCGTTTGTTCTGAAATGCATACAATTTCAATATTTGTTTTGTATACGTATATATTAAGGGACTTCTATGAAATATTAAGAATTACTATTGTGAATACATAATATTTATTACTATGATGAAATTTTGTTCATAACATGATGATTGTTATGTATTCAGTAAATGATATTACTTGAATAAAGTTTTGTTCATAACATGATGCAAGTACAATTGTGAATGCATATATTAGTTACTTAATCCTAACTTTGTTAACAACTCTACTATTGACTTTATTAATGACTTGGAAATTTTTTTTTTAGTGTGAATACAATAAGAATAACTGAATAAACACATCTGAATCCAAAATACAATAAGAATACACTGAATACAACTAATATGTATTTACTTTGGAAATATACAAATAGCATTACAATGTGTATATTTACTTTGCAGATACAAACAAGGCTCACACAAAGTACAATTAGTATAAACACATCTGATCCAAAATGACCCAAAATGAATTCATTAACAATAATCATATAACACAAATACAACAAATACATAAAAATTCCATAGCATACAACACAAATCCAACAAAAGTTCATTAATAAAATCTGAAATATCATAGTCATGTAAAATGTATTCATAAATTATTGAATATCTACAAATGTGAAAAAATATAAAGGAATGAATAAAAAATGATACATTATCAAAATTAATAAAACTGACCCCAAAATACAACAATAAAATAACAACTGAATACAAAATACAAACTAATAAATATTGCACAATGTACATAACGAGAAATTTACAGATATATTCAACTACACATTGTTGAACAAATTGTTCTTTAACTTCAACTCAACATGCAAAAATCTAAACATGCAAAAATATTTAAATACATCTTCATCAATAATTTGGTCTTCTCCGTCATTTTCTTGTACCCTCTACGAGTTAAGTTTTCAATCTGAATTTGATAGACTTTGTTCTTGTCGTCTCTCTTCCCTCATTTTAGAAGCAGATCCTACAATATCCGCTATTTCTTGAGTAATACATAGACTAATTGATGGGGTTTTTTTTTTTACTAAGATGAATAGTGTCTCTTAGAATCATCCATTGAAGAGTGTTTTATAGTTCTAAACGAGAATTATCGTACTTTTCCCAATAAGAATGATTTTGAACAACAATAAAATCAAAAAATGAATCTAAAAAAAGAAGATAACGATGAAAATACCTTAATTAAAGGAATTTGTGAGAATTCAGATTTTGAAGATAAAAAAAATAACATTTCGGTAGAAGATAATAAGAAAATTTGGGTTGAAGAAAAAAATAATTTGAAGGTTGAATAGGAATATGAACAAGAAAATATGAAGAGAGAGAATTTCACTTATTTTTACTTATAGGATAAATATGGAAGAGAGATATTGGAAAAATTTGCAGATTTTGATTTTTTTTTAAAATAAAATTAATTTGGGAAAAGTGAATTATGGATATACATGAGAAATGTGAATAAATTATTTTTTTAGGAGATAAAATAAAGGTTTAATTATGATACATATTCTTTTTCTTTTTCAAATAATGACATTTTTGACATTTTAACTAATATTTTTAAAGTAGTGAATTTTTTTATTAATTAAATTGTTGATTTTGACTAGTTTACTAATTTTTTCAATTATTTTCATTGAAATCATTAAGTAATACAAATTCTGAAGAACACAAC